>VWZV01008566.1:272968-651954 GCA_013397155.1 Irena cyanogastra
AAGGAAAAAAAAAAGCAAAAAAAAGGGAGCGAGAGAGAGAGAGGAGGAAAAAAAGTAGGGGAAAAAAATAGTGCGAGCGAGCACAATCTGATCTGATCAAGCACTTTCAGCTTCATCCCTCCTGGGTCACATACTGCTTCTCCACCAAGGTTTGTGCGGAATTTCTTGAGCAACTTGTCGCTTTTTAATTTTTTCCTTTTCTTCCCTCTTCCCACCCTCCTTTTTTCCTCTCTCCTTCCTTTCTCCCTCACTCTCCTCTCCCATCACTTTACCCCCTCCCTCCCTTCTCTGTTCCCCCTGTTCCCCCCTTTCTCGGTTGCATAATAATTAATGAGCAATCAAAATGACTCTGGGCTGCGCAGTAGCGAATGGCACAAGTTCTCACCGGCTTGAGCCACTGGAGCTTCTCAGGTGCAAATGGAACAAATGAAAAAATAAACAAACAACCGCGACGAGCAAACAAAAACAAAAAAAAAAAAAGAAAAAAGACAAGCCAAAAAACCCCCAAACCCAAGGAAAAGTAAGAGCTGGGCGGCAGGAGCGCGGTGGGAGCTGCTGGGCTCCGCTCCGAGCCGGGAGAGAGCGAAAGAGAAAGAGGCGCTGGGAGAGGTGGGTCCAGGGCAGAGCAGGCGCTTCCCAGGGATGGCTGCCGAGGGATGGGATGGGTTTTCTCCTGCCTAAAAAGTCAGGTGCTAAAGTTCAGAACTTCTCAAGTACGTTTCTCTCCCTGCCTCTCCCTCTCTCTCTCTCTCTGCTCCTTCCCTTTCCTCTTTGTCGTTACAGGTGATCAAAGAAGAGAAACATCTGCAGCAGAGCGGAAGAAACGAGGGGATCTCGCTTCGTAGAGAAATTTTTCCCCGAGATTTTTTTTTTTTTGTTTTCCCTTTTTTTCTCCCTTTTCATTTTATTATTTCCTTTTTNTTTTTTTTTTTTTTTTTTTTTTTTTTTTTTTTTTTTTTTTTTTTTTTGGAATCGATCGTTTATCACCATACCCCCTACTCCCTCCGCTTCAAAACCGAACCTAACCAGAAACATCCCTGAACTCGCCGAGCACTTTTCCCCGCCCTGCATAACTCCGGCAGCGTCTCCCGCTCCGATCTCAAGCCCTCCGCGCCTTGCTGAGGAGGAGGAGGAGGAAGAGCAGCGGCCGAGCAGCGAGCGCGGAAGATGGAGGTCTCCACGGACCAGCCGCGGTGGGTGAGCCACCACCACCCGGCCGTGCTCAATGGGCAGCACCCGGACTCGCATCACCCCTCGCTTGGCCATACCTACATGGACCCCACGCAGTATCCTCTCGCCGAGGAAGTGGATGTACTTTTTAATATCGACGGACAAGGCAACCCCGTCCCGCCGTATTACGGCAACTCCGTGAGAGCCACGGTGCAGAGATACCCCACGGCCCACCACGGTGAGTGCCCCCGAGCCCGGCTCCCAGCGGCCGCTCCCGCTCCTGCCCCGGGGCCGGTGGCTCCGCGCTGCCCCGAGCCCCCCGCTGCTGTCGGCCAGACCCTCTCCTGCCGGCGGGGAAACTACGTCACGGGTGGATTTCGGGGCTGGCTTATTGGAAATAAATAAGAATTCAGGCTTCCTTCCTTTCTTTCTTTCACTTTCTTTCTTTCTTTTTTTTTTTTCCTTTTCTTTCTCTCTTTTTCTTTCTTTCTCTCTCTTTCTCTCTTTCTTTCATCCTCTCTTTTTGTCTCACTTCCCTCTTTCCTCTCTCTCTTCTTTCCCTCTTGCTCACCTTCCTTCTATTTCTTTCTTTTTCGTCTTCCTCTTGACTTCTTCCTCTTACCCCCTTCTCTTTCGCTTTGGTTTCTCCCCCCTCTCTTTAATTAGGTTAACAGTTTGTGTTTTCATACTGTGTTTAGTTTTTGCACGATTAAGCTGCTCTGGGGAAGCAAAGCAAGCTGGAGAGCAGGAGTGTGAAAATGACCCCGCTGTCCTCACGCTTGGGCTATTTCATTCGCACTTGATGAGCTTGTTAGGCTTGATACAAAAGTTTTGCACACATACCCAGGGCAGCACCACGGCGTGGGTTTAAAACAAGAAAGAAACTAAAAAAATATAGCCCGTGGTGTAATTAGGTATCAGACCTGGTGTGTTGTCCTGAGGGTCCTGCAGGAAGGTAATGATCCACAATGTGAATCTTGTTCCTGGGTCACAGCTCTTAGGAAGGAGGTGAAATACCTGGGGCCGATGGGGCCCAGGTCCACGGAGGGATGAGTACTTTGGTGTCATCTCTTATGGAGAAGTGGAGAGATTCAGTATTTATAGCTGGAGTTTACCTGGATGGTTTTAAAAATAAGGAAAAAAATGCACACACACACACAACACACACAAAAAAAAAAAAAAAAAGGAGGGAAAAGAACAGAGGGTGGTTTGTGAAGCCGGACAGTGATCTCTGTTTTGGCAAAATCTAAATCCCCGAGGTTTGCAGTGGGAATAACCCCAAAATCATGGAGAAAATGGGGTGAGCGGAGTGGAGATGGAGCCGAGCGGGTTCAGGAGGCTGCTCCAGCCCTCAGCAACTTGTTGAGTGTGAGCCTGCATTAGGCTCTGCTCAGTAACTGCATTGTTCTGCTATTAGTCCCTTTAAAACAATTATTTTTAAGGATCAGCAGCCTTTGTCCTTTCTTTCTTTTCTTCCCTTTTTATTTCTTTTTTCCCCCAATATCTCAGCAGAAAGTGGAAATGCGGTCTCTCTGATCTACCCTGAATATTATTTACTATGCTACTTCCTGGAGAAGATAATGAATCTTGACCCTTTCTATTCGTATAACCTACCTTCCCTTCCTTTTGAGCAGCGACTTTCAGTATTGTTCACGAGTGCCTGGTATGGTGAAAACCAGTTTGGAGCTTTTCTAGACACACACGAGCTGCCCATGCAAACCTATGTGTCCACCCTGTAGCTATCTGTGGCACTATACGTCCGTGTTTGCATCTCTCCTTCTGTATATTTAGCAACCTCTATACACATATCACAGTGCTTACAGAGGTTAAGGATCTCTTGGTGTCAGAGACTTTCCAGGGCTTTATTATCATACACAAACTTGCTCCCTTCCAATTGAATAACTGTGTTTTCCATCTTACAGCCATTTGCTCAAGCTGCTGTGGATTTGGCTAGATTTATTTCTTAGGATATTTTTTTCTGTTTGTTTAGCAAGGGCTGAAAATAATTAAAAATACGAGGTACAAGCCCTTAGGAATATTTATAACCAAAGAGAAAAAGATTTGACTGCAGAAATCTAGTGGATTTTTTTCCCCACAAAGTCCAGGTCTGTATTTTAAAAGACAAGTGAAGTGTCCCTTGTCACAAAAAAGGTATGGGGCGTTTCTTTTGAGGCAGTTGGTACCCTCTGCGTGTGCCATATCATCGTGAAAAAGCCCTCTAACATTTCTGTGCAGTCTCATGGAAGAAGGAAAGACAAACTGACTGGTTTGCAAAGTTTATCAGCCCTGTTGCAAAGGTTATTTTCATGTCTGTGGGCATTTTCTGGTGTTGTTCGTTTGACCAGAGAATTCCCAGGGTTTATAGCTCACGGCTCTGTTCGGGAAATCATTTTCCAGCTAAGAAAAAAAAAATAATTTCTGTAGTCGGGACTTGGCAATTTCACGCAGGATCTTTGCTTCAAAGTCTTCGTGGGATTGCCTGGAAAACGGAGAGAGTGAAGCAGAGCTGGCCAAATCCCGTGTCACAGGGCTGGCACTCTGCTTGGAGGGTCCCGACCCCAAAACCCGCTCCTCAACCGGACCGCAGCTGCCGCCTCGTGTTCTTGCAGCTTTTAAAATTTAATTTTTAATGAGGAACGGTGTTTCTCATCAGATGTAATTTTCCTTGCTCCCCCCGCATGCTGAGCTCTTTGGGAAGGACGAGGGGTGGTGGTGGGGGAGGCACGTCCCGGGACCCCCACGGGGGCTTTGCCAGGGTGGCAGAGGGATGTGACCGACGTGTCTCCGTGTTTTCTCCGAGCAGGGAGCCAGGTGTGCCGCCCCCCGCTGCTGCACGGCTCGCTGCCCTGGCTGGACGGGAGCAAGGCGCTGAGCAGCCATCACAGCGCTTCCCCCTGGAACCTCAGCCCCTTCTCCAAGACCTCCATCCACCACAGCTCACCGGGACCCCTTTCCGTCTACCCACCCGCCTCCTCTTCCACTTTATCCGCCGGCCACTCCAGCCCGCACCTTTTCACCTTCCCGCCGACCCCTCCTAAAGATGTGTCCCCGGATCCGTCCATCTCCACCCCCGGCTCCACCGGCTCCACCCGGCAGGACGAGAAGGAATGCATCAAATACCAGGTGTCCCTGGCCGATACCATGAAGCTGGAGTCCTCTCACTCTCGGAGCAGCATGGCCTCTTTAGGAGGAGCCACCTCCTCCGCTCATCACCCCATCACTACCTACCCACCGTATGTCCCAGAATACGGCTCTGGACTTTTTCCCCCCAGTAGCCTCTTAGGAGGATCGCCAACCGGGTTTGGGTGTAAATCGCGACCTAAAGCACGGTCAAGCACAGGTAGGGCTTTTGGCTTCTTCATCCCCATTGCTCGGGAGAGGAAGCTGTGGGAGGGAAAAGCGGGGGGCAAAGGGATGGAGCTGAGCCCTCGCTCCCCCCCGCTGGCAGGGACATGTGCTCAGGCATCCGTGTGATGAGCAGCAGGGGCTGAAGCCCTGGTGGGGGATGCACACGACACTTCACCTTCCCCACAGGTTGCTCTGCTAGGTTTATAACCAAATTCCCCCTTGTCCAACCCTGGCTAGGGATAGAACGAGGCCCAGGAACCCAAACCACCCACCCGGTGCCGCGGGGCTCCGGTCCCGGGGGCGACCCGGCCCCTCCAGCGCCCACGGTGCCCTCAGCTGCGGCGCCCGGGGAACAAGCGAAACCGAGGGAACCGCAGCATTAGCGATCTCTCCGTATTTTAATAATGGTGCTAAATCCCGGCCAACTTCCCCCGCCCGCCCTCCGCCTCGCTCTTCCCAGGGCCTCTTCCCATGCGGCGCCCGGGGATGCGGGGAGGGTTTTCCCCGGGGCGGTGCGGAGAGTTCGCCCACGCAGCCCCCAGCCCCAGCCAGCTCCGTTCCAGGGGTTTGGATCACCCACAACGAGAGTCCCCCAGAGTGTCCCCCCGGCCGCCTTTGCCGGGGGGCTGGAGGGCCCGGCTCTGTGCGCACCCCGCGGAATGGGGTGCGAGGGGCTGCGGGCTCCGGCTCCCGACGGCTGAACACACCGGGCTTGGACGTCTGTGTGCACGGAGGGGTGGGAGTGAGCCGAGAGGAGTGTGTATGTGTGCAGAGGAAAGGGCAATTAGTCAAAACTCTTTTTCCCTCTTTTATTTTTTTTTTCCTCTCTATTTTGTTTTTCCGAGGAGGCTGCTGCGGGGTTGCCTGGCATGAATGAGATCAGTTTTCAGGGTTTTTCCAGGGTGACATTTACTCTGTCTGTCTGAGCAGGGACTGTCTCTATTTAGCTGATATGTTTGAGCTAATCCAATTATTTTCAGACTGCTGCACGCGACAGTTGCATTGTTTATCCAGCGCCAGGAACTTTTAATAGAGTCCGGATGCGGTTAGAGTGACAAAAAAACCCAGACCTGTATGTTTTGTACATGAAAGCGGGAGAGAGAGAGAGATGGGGTGAAACAAAAGAGAGGGACAGGGACTCAGCCCGGGAGCGGCTGCCCCGTTTAACCGGAGGGGAACAAAACGACCCGGGTATTAACGGGACCGGCTCCCCGCCTGGCCCCAGTAGGGACTGGGTGCCATGTCCGGGGTAGGGACCGGTTTATTGTCGCCCCGGGCGGTGCTGAGCATCCCCCGGCCGCCCCGGCGCCCGCCGAGCCGCAGCTCCCGCCGGGGCACCCACCGGCTGCGCGGTATTTTCAAACCGCCTCGGCCCCCCTCCACCCTCCCCTCTTGTTTTCCTTTCGCCACTTTCTGTTACTTTACCTTCTAGAAAGATATCTGCGGTTCGTAATAAACCAACCCCAGCAGCAACACCTATTTTTTTTTTCTCTTTCTCTTATTTTTTTTCCCCCTTTAGAAGTTGATCTTAGCAAGCTAGGACCTCTCAGACAAAGAGGGTTGGAGAAAGAGGAGGAAGGGGGTGATTTTGCAGGATAAAAGAGGGAGAAACGGCTGCAAATGTGTTTTTTTGTTGTTGTAGTTGTTGGGGGGGTGTGAGAGAAGAGGGGTTCAGTGCGAAGGCTCTGGAAAAACGGTTGCCGTTTGTGGTTAGGGCACGGATGCCTCTTGCTCGAAGGCGGCACGGGCTGGGGCAGCGGGGAGCCGGCTCTGCGCTGAGCTGGCTCTGCTTTGCTCTGCTCTGCTCTGCCCGGCTGAGGTCTGCCACTGCTCTCAGGTGGGCCACGACTGACGTTAGGTACAAAAAAACTTCCCCCACTAAACCAAAGATGCAAAAAAACCCCTCAACCCTCTGAAAGCAGCTGAGAGGCAGGGTCTGCACCCTCCTCCAAGCTGGGAACTGGTGGGCTGGGGGAGGTCTCCCACTGCAAGCCAGGGAGAGGATAAAGAGGCGCCCAAAAAGAAGGAGAAGAAGGAGGGAAAGAACTTAAGAGGCAGGCTTGGGGCTGTTTGCTATCCCAGATAGCCAGGATGGACCATCGGGCTGCAGATGTGGTGGGGACACCAGAGGGGTTTCTGAAAGTTTTGAGTGGTGCAAGCTTAATTTCAAATTAGTCAGTAGCAGATATTGTCAGAGCTGTTATGTGTTGGCTAGAGCTGGGAAGATGTTTTGGGGATTATCTGTGATTATTTCGGGGGTCCTTGGTGTGGTTTGACCAGAGGCCAGAGGAAGAGCCCTCCAGGCTCATAAACACCCCTGGGAGCTGGAAGAGTGCTCAAGGAGTGACACTGGAGTCCTCACACACATCAGAAAGGGGCTCATGGACTTAATTTCTGTATACATTATTTTGGGTGTAGAGGGCTGGAGGCTTCTTGCCAAGCCTACCAAGGTTTTTCTGGTGCCTATGGAGACATGGGGTCTCCAGAGTTGTAGAAGCCCTTTATCCAAAGGTGAGGGGAAATTGTCAGCCCCCTCCCACTCCCCCAACGGGACCTGTGGGAGGAGTGAGAGCTTCTCCAGGGATCCCCTTGAGCCACCATGGCATTCAGGTTGTCACTGTCACCATCCCTCTTCCCTGCTGCTGGGACACAGGCCTGACGGTGCCTGTGGAGTGGTGCTGGGGAGGGGAACAGGATCAGATCCCCCAACTCTGCCAGGGACATCGTTCAGTCATGGCTTTGCTTTCTTGGAAATCCTGAGCTTGGGGAGGACTGACAGGATCTGGCATGGCTGGGTCTCTGGGGAGGTTTTGGGGTTTTTTCAGGGAGGGGGGGCTTTCCCCAGCCCCTTTTATCTCTGCTTTCCCTAAGTGAACCATGCACTCTCTTGTTTCCAGAAGGCAGGGAGTGTGTAAACTGTGGGGCTACCTCAACCCCTCTGTGGAGAAGAGACGGCACTGGGCACTATTTGTGTAACGCCTGTGGACTCTACCACAAAATGAACGGGCAGAACCGGCCCCTGATCAAACCCAAGAGAAGACTGGTGAGTCTCCTTCTTTTTTATTCTTTCCTCTTCTCCTGCAACTTTTGTTTCCTATCTGCGGCTCAGGATGGACAGGGAACCTCAGCCAGGTCCTGCCGGTCCCACTGCGTCGGAGGGCTGGGAGGAAGGGATGCTTGGATGGTCTCAGCTGCTGTGGGCCTCAGTTGTCTGGTCCTCTTGCAAACTGCAAAACAGGTTTAAAAATCAAGGTCCAGGGCTTCTTGCAAACCAGAACTGAGTTTCCAACTCCACACGGTGCTTCTGGATGGTGACCCGAGGACAGTAACATCTTCCAGGCCCTAAGGGCAGGATAATAATTTCCTAGTGACCAAAGAGGAATATCAGGAATACAGGATTTCTCCTGGGCTCTCCAAACTTCTGCCCTCCCCTTCTTAATGTGTCTCTATCCCCCTTGGCTGGTGGTGTCATGGAGAAGGGACCCCAACTGGATCCCGGGCGTCACTGAGGTGTCAGACAGACCTTGGTCCTGCATAGAGCTGGAACCATCAGGTCCTGGTGCCACTGGTACCTGGTGTGGTCATTTATGTCTGTGCCATCTGGGTCTCAAATTGTGTCCCAAGGACACAAGGCAGAGAGGATGGTGAGCGTGCAAAGCCAAGCATGTGCCCTGGCTACAGAAGTTGGAGGAAGACGAAATGTGTGGGTAAATGTTTGAAATAATAGTTACAAGACTGGTGACTGTTCTAAGTACATGCAATACATTACACAGCATCCTCAGCAAACTGTTCATGCGTTTCCCTGGAAGCCACAAAAAGGTCTGGAAGCTGTGGGCATAGCTAATAAATGTGTTAAAGTGTTTTTGGCAAATAATCAGGCAGACCACAAGAGGAAAAAATATATCAAGCGGGGGAAAAAATTATAGTCCCTGCTTGGGAAGTTATTGAATGTTTTGAATCGAGGCACGTTTGGTTTTGTCAGGATTAAAGACGTGGAAGGGCTCCTGGGGGCTGCTCAAAATGTGGAGGAAAAGTGGCTCTCACCTCTCTGTGGAATTTCTGAGCTGATGCATGGATCTGGCCAGTTTGGTGAGGCTTGTGCCCGGCATGGCCAGACCCCGCAGGCAGGACAGGGCTGGCTCATTCATGTTCCCCTTGAAGGTGCTCACAGCACTTAGGTCGGGATCAGCTTCTTCACTTGTGAGACACCCATAAAATTGTATTAGCTTTGCTCCCTCTGGCTCTGGGAAGCGTTTGCAGGGTACATTCCCAGGAAGGGCTACGCTGTGAGGGGCATCAGCAATAACTCTGTCTGGCCATGTGAGTTTTGGGGAAGATGTGGGTTTGCTCCTCTACCCCGCCAAACTTCCTGCATGTGAAACCTTTCCGTGCCCTTCTATACGGCCTTTTCCCGTATAGGAAAATGTTTGTCTCTCTCATCTTTCAGAGCCTTGTTAGAAAAAAGGAAGAGCTTTCTAGGGAGGGAAGTACAGGCTGGAATTTTGATTTTTTTTGGGCAGCTCTCTTGTTCTCTTCTCCTCCTCCCCCCCTGGCCCTTCTGTCTTAAACACACAGCCTTCGTTTTCTTTATTTTTTTTTTTCCTAGTTCTCTCTCTATGTGTAAAGTTAACTTCCTAGGAAAAAGCTGCCGGATATCTGAGCCCTGGAGATAACTCCTAAACAACAGCTCCGTTTCCCCAGTCCAAACACACAGGAGCTTGAGCGTATCCAAACAAGCAGAGGGGGAGGCAGAATAGGAAAGCGGCTGGAAAAAGGGGGAGAGCTTTCAAAAAGTGTCTGATGGAACCACGAAAGAATGTCCCGAGTCACCCTGAGCCCGGCACATGTAAAATGAACTATATAAATAAATACATAGTAAAAGGTCATTCTTGGGGGGAAAAGGAAAAAAAAATAGAGGAAGAAAGAAAAGAAGTAAAGAGAGACCTTGTCTTGCATTATCGCTCCAATCTTTGGGCATTTTAGTTAAAGTTACAAAAAGTTCCCTTCTTTAAATGTGGCCTTTGCTAAATGTGAAATTTGATTTTTCTACTTCCCCCATCCCACCACCACCTGCCCCCAGCACTGCCTGGGAAAAGAAAAAAAAAGAGAAACATCTCTGATGCTGTTTGCACCTATATTTATTTCCCTTGCTAACCTCTGAAAAAAAAAATTAGTCAGAAGGCACCAGAGCTGGGCTTGCATTTGCGTTTTCTGTGCCTGGACATGGACGTGCATGTAGCTGTGGCTTGACTGGATCTCTCCTGCTGTGAAGGCAGGCAGGCTGGGCAAGGCTGTGGATGGAGGCCCAGGGTGGGGATCCAGCTCCTTCCCTCTGCCACAAATTTCCTGCGTGACCTCGGGCTGGTTTCATAGGCTCTGATCACAGCTGCACTGAAACTAATGATAGGATTTGATGGGTGGGAGAGAGGAGGCAAAGAAATTCTTAGAGGCTGAGAACCCAGTCCAAGCCTTGTTAAATTCAATGGGCGTCTTTGTGAGGGTGTCCTTTAGGTGACTGGGGTGAAGTCTTGCCGGCCAAGGGGGCTCAGACAGCTCAGAGAAGGAAGGTGGAAGATCTGGAGATGTTGGCAGGGGGATCAAGAATGGGCAGGTGGTACCACACCATCACTGCCTAAAAATTTTCAGCCCTCCTGGAAGCCATTCTGTCACAGGCAGTGGCAGCCCCACCACTGCTGAGATAAAATCTTCCTTTAGTTTTTATCCCATTCCCTGCCCATACAGATGCAGAGCTCTCTGTTTCCATGTCAAGCCAAGCTGGTCTTGGAAGGATTATAGCCAATTTCTCAGCAGGTCCATGCACATGCAGTCTTATTTTAGGAAAATGATGCTTGGAGCTTTGTGGGTAAATGCAGACACTGAAAATGCCCCTTAATTAAGCATCTTTATTAGTACTTGGTTCCTCCAACCTCCTCAACTTCACCTTCTCATCACTGCTAGCACTTCTGAAGCTGTGCCTTTGCTCACTGGCAACTGTGCCATGGGCTGTGCTCCTGTAGATGATATGGGACAGCTAATTAGTCATCCCATTACTGCCATGGCCAGGCCCGAGTGGTTGACTAGCGTCAGTGGATGCCATTGCTGGGAGCTCTACAATAGCGTTATTATTCATTGTTTCCTGCCCGCTGCCTGCGTCTCCGGCAGAAGTTGGTACAGCATAAAAGGTGCAGCCTGGGACTGAAAGAGCTTAAAATACTCGGCTAATGATGCTGAATTTTTGCAAGTGAAACACAGTAGTTGGAAATAGTTTTAGAGGAGACAGTAGATGTTGTGATTTATTTGCTTATTTAATGTCAGAATTTGTTTGAAGGCAGCAAGGTGGTGACCAGGCGTGTCTTTTGAACGCGCTTGCTGTAAGAGAAATTACGGCGAGCGCCGTGTAGAAACTCCAAATATCTTCAAAGGGGATGTTTCCCCTGTGTGGGCTGAGCCAAATATCACTGGTTTTTAGAAATTTCCTTAGGCTTGATTTTTGTGTCTGATAAGGGCAAAGCTGCCACCAAGAGACTCAATCCATCCTCGTGCCCCTCCAAGCCATGCGTACCAAGTGTCAGGAGTTGGGGGGCAGAGAGGTGCAGACTCTTCCCCAGCTCTTTAGTGAGAGCCTGGCTTTGCAAGCTGTTGTCTCCATGCTGTGTTTAGAACACGTCCATTATTTCATTATCCTGGTGATTTTGAAGGGAACCCAGTTTGGGTCCATGGCATGGTCAGGACATGTGCGTGCATCATTTTGGGGCTCTGCTCTTCATGGTGAGATGTTTCATCTCCTTGGCTGACCCTGGGATTTTTTCAAGTCCCATGTGCTCTCCCCAGCTTCTGCTTGTCACCAGCACAGAGAAGTCAACTAAAGGCCTCCTTGGGACTGGCTTGGTTTGGAGTGGTTTATGGTCAGGCAAAATGGAACTGTCCCTACAGGCAGCCTGAGAGACCCACTTGCTGTCGGATCAGCCACTCCGTGATGTTTCCCAGTGCTCATGGGCATTGTCTTATTTATTTTTAAGACAGTCCTTTTTGTCTAATTAAAAGAAAAAAAATCCTCCCCTATCAAAAGCAAAACCAACCCGTCCTCTCTCCACCTACGCCACATTCAATTATGATTAAAATTGCAACATGACCTAACAAGAGTTGGTATTAACGCTAAGGCTGTGCCAGTGTCCATGTTTGCATTTTGGGTTTGTTGTACGGTATCCAAAGATGCGGTATTTTCTTTTTTTTTTTTTTTAAATGTTGGATGTGCTACAGTGTGCGGCTGTGTGGGGTGAGGGGTAAATTTGAAACAGTAAGAGCACAAAAGAGAGCATTAAAGGCTCAGTTCTGCAAGGTGCCAAGCATTGCTATGATCTGGCAAATCGCTTAAGCACATGTTTTAACTTTAAGCACATGAGCAGTTCCATTGAAAGCAACGCATCGGGATGAAATCAGAGCTCTGGGACCATGTCATATTGATGAAGAATAGATAGGATGGGGATCTAAAGGTCTTTCTTTTTTTTTTTTTTTTAGGAGCTGTAGGCATTTGCATACACGCAAACACATACGCGCTCACACAGCAGTCTGAAAACTCCTGTTCCTCCTTCAGAGGCAGAAGGACAATTTGTTTGCTAAAGTTACAGTTTTTAAATGATAAATAAGAATTTATACATGTGAAAGAAGAGCAACTTTACTAAATTTGACTTTGCTAAGTCATTATCACAGCTAATAAAAAAAGCTTCTGTATACACTTTGCCACGTAGATTTTTTTTTCTTGTTCCTAGCCCTTTGTGAAATGGTAACTTCTTCTTTCAGGCTTGTTACCAATCCTTAAATAAACATGAAGGTTTGGGCTGAGAGAAGGGTGTAATTAAAAAGTTGGGATTCTTGCTCTTTGCCACAGTGTTATTTCCGATCTGGAGCCTGTCTCCTTTGAAGCTGAGCTGAATTTACGGGACCGGGCTGTGCTTGCGGTCGGGCCCGGCGAGCAGCTGCCCACCCGGGTCTCACCCAGCGCTCGCTGGAGCCAGAGTGACTCACGCCCTTGACTCCAGCAATTGCCAGTTCAGGCCCTGACTGCAGAATTAGACCCCTGGGGGGTCTGGGAGAACTAAGATGGAAAGACATGTTGGCATTTAAATAACATTTTCCCCTCTGGAATGGGCTGTGCCAGCGCTGCTAATTTTGATGAGTTCTATCAGAGGTTTAGCACTCACTTTTAGGATGCCCTTTGGCACCTGATTCAGTTCACATATAATTTGGGATTAAAGTACCTTGGGGATTTTTTTTTCACAATTATTATTTGTTCTCACAAGTCAGTTTCTGGAGGCCTCTGCTGATGTGCGTCAGTCTTGCAGGGTTGATGTTTTCTTTCTCAGAAATTTTGCTGATTGCATTTTTTTTTTTTTAATATGGGTGTTTTTCTCTTCCTCTCCTTCTCTTTCCCTCCTTCCCACAGTCTGCAGCCAGGAGGGCGGGCACGTCCTGTGCAAACTGTCAGACCACCACTACCACCCTGTGGAGGAGAAATGCCAACGGCGATCCCGTCTGTAATGCCTGTGGGCTCTACTACAAGCTGCACAATGTAAGTGTGACTATAACACTCAATAATGGGGCCTCAGCTTTGGTGATCAATAGTCCAAACTCTTCTGTAACTTGAGGATTTCCACTCTCAGGTGGTGCCGAGATCTCTGTTATCCCTTTGGGGACCTTGGGGTTTGGGGTGATGAGTCATCAGCCTTTCAAACGTAGCCTATCCACCTTGGGAAGGTATAAAACAAGGCTGTCCATGGGTAATGTTAGAGCTTTTCCTTGCCTGAGACAAGAAAGGAGGGGTGGGTCAGCACAGAGACACATTATCTGCTGCTGATTGGGCTCAGAGAGTTGGAAAAGACAACACACTGTCCTGCAAGCCGATACCCCTCCCATGCACAGCTTGGTTCCTCCAGCAAATACAAACTCTGGAAAAAAAAGAAATATGTGCCAGAAACTATTTAGATCATTCTTGGGTTTGTGGCTGCCTTTGTCCTGTCCCCAAAGATGATTTATTTAGGCCCTGTGTTTGTGCTGGTTGATGCAAACGAGTCCCAAACCAAAAAAGGACTTGATTTAGTTAGTGGGTTGCAGAGTCTGCTCAACCTGTGATGTGAATTTCAAAGCATCTGTCATGGAAGGGAAGGAGAAATGAAATGAAATGGCTGGCAGATTTAATCTAATATCTCCATGCAAAGTCAGCTTGCAGGAACCAGGGATATGTGCCCCAGGGAAAGAGCTAAAGGGACCTGAAAAGTCTTCTACTGAATAATACTGCTAATAAAGGAGACTTAGGGCTACTCCTGTTCCTCTCATTCCACATGTGGCATTAGAATAATTATTATGTCAAAAGAAGGAAAAGACTTGCCATTTCTCTGCTTTGATATATTTTTTTTTCCACTAGTGGTTGATTGCTTTGTGTTTGGTTTGGAAATCTGGGGCTATGTTTTGCCCTTATGTCCACCCATGGAAACACATCAAAGACGTATTGGGTTTCGTGGGGCATACAACCCTTGTGGTATCTCAGTCCCTTCCATTTGTTATTTCAAACTGTTTGATTTCTTAGGATGAGTAAACAAGTTTGGATGAAGTAGAAAAAAACCCCAACAAACAACCAGGCTAATTTTTCACCTGTTTCATGGGAGGCATCTCTCTTGGAAAAAATGAAAATGTGTTAACCTTTTAGTGGGCAGGTGTCTCAGCAGGCTTTGAGACTCATGCAGCAAGTAAAGCTTGTCATCAAATTCTGTGTGATCACTGCAAACAAACGGGTTGAACTCTGAGTGAAAACTCTCAGAATACCACGAGAAAATGTTCTGTTTGCTATTTCCTTGGCAAGAAGGGATCAAGGCCAGCCAGCTTCACTGAGCGGCTTGTGCTCTGTTTCCATTTTGGCCTTGTAACCACCAGTGGTAGGACTTTAATCATGCAGTTTAGGAAACCTCTAAGGAGCTGCTCCTCCTGTAGCCAGCAAAGTCCTTTGAAGAAGCTAGGCTGTTCTCAGTTGATGCTGGTGGATGCCTGTGTTTCAATGGAATGACTTTCACCCTTGAAGACAGTGTAGTTCCTCCCCACGACCGCAGAAGACTGCAGGATGATGAGTTATGATGCGTCTACTTCCACTGTAGACATCTGACTGGAGAAATCTCCTCCTGAATGTTTAGAATGGTGTCTGAGTGCTGAGGTTCTCCAGGAATGTGCCTGCAAGAGCACATCCTTTTCTTTTTTGCACTACCACTGCAAACCTAGTTGGCCTGAACTGACCTCTAGATCCAGTGTTTAGGGAAATGCCGATCCAGCTGTGAAATTTGTGACATGGGGCAGGCCTTGAGCATATTGGAACCAGTTTCATATTCATTAAAAACACCAACAGCTGCTTAAAAGCTCAGCACAGCTACTTACCAAAGTCAAGTAGTATCTTGCCTTATGAGCAACGCCATTAATGGCTCCAGCTTAAATGAAACCCCCAGAGGACGGAGCTCCTGTGTGCAGCAAAATAACCAGGCAAGGATACTAAAATCCAGATACGAGTGGGTAGATACTTTTTTTTTCCAATTTTCTTAAAGTGTTTACTGAGGTATTTAGTAAACTGTTTAGTATTTGGTAACGTATTTACTAAAGTATTCAGTTATGACTGTGGTGAGAAGTGTGGTCCTGCTCCCTGTGTGAGAGGGGTCAGAAATAGAGAGGCTGATTGTAGCATGTCAATCCCAAGCAGCTGTCAGTATAGATGTTGTGCCAGTGCCAGTGGAAGGTCTTTGGATGCTTGGAAGTTGACTTAACCCTGTTGCAGGCTAGGCTGTAGCAAATTCCTGTCTGCTGTTTTATCCACTCTCCTCCCCATTTTTTCTTTTCTTTGGGTTTAATGAAAATTTCTGGGAGCTTAACATCGTTAGGATATTTTAATGGATTGATCCACAGCTGAAACTTACCCAGATTTTATGTCCACACTGGGAATGATTGCAGTGAAAAGGCTAATTTTTTCCATGGTGTTAATTTTTTCATGGAGCTATATCAGTTTGTTTTACTGTTGATTCCCACAGCTTAAGCAAACCTATTTGTCAGTAGGATATAATCAATAATCATAATAGTCTTGGGGTGCATTTAGTGAAGCTGTTGGCATTCCTCCCACTGACTTCAACAAGAGCCGGCTCCATTAACACCAGTATTAACAATGACAAATATTTCACATTGATACGGTGCCTTTCATCCCATGGCATCCCAGAGTGCTTTCTAAGATACAGCCAGCCTGGAAGATTAACCCAACGTTGTAATGACTATGTCTGAAGGATAAATCCACTTCAGTGACAGGACCTTATTGAGGTCAATGGCAAAATCCCATTGTCTTCAGTCAGAGCAAGATCAGACCTATAATGGTTAAGACTATCCCCTGGATTTGATCTGTTGAATATGAGGTTCTCATCCTTGTTATTTTAGTCCTTAGAAGTGGGATGAGTCTTTGCACACTTCAGGGATGGGTGGGAGTATACTTTGCTGGAGGTGCACAGCGGGCTGGCCTGCGCCTGTAGAAGTGAGTGATTTGCCATTATTTTTGGTAAAATTAATCAGAAAAGGCCCCTTTCACAATATCCTAAAGCAGGCCTGTGTGTCCCAAGAGCAGAGCAGTCAATATTTTTCATATGATAAAACAAAGAGCATAATTCCTGCCCATAATTAATTGGCTCCATCTGAAATTAATGAATTTCATATACATGTGTTGGGCTGGTTTAATTTTAATTTAGCATGTGTTTGTCATTTTTATCAGAATGAATTTTCACGGAGAAGGTCTTCCCTCCGGGTCTTTCATTTCTCCACCCCAGAAACAGGGATGGGTCCTTGGCTTTGATGTTTTGGGGACCACTTTTACCCTGCTGTGACTGGCCTTTGAAGTCACTGGAAAGAATTTCTAGCTTGCTGCTTTGATTGTGCTGGTTGCTGACATTTATCTGAGCTTTTATCTGTTTGGCTCTTGGGTTAGTTACCTGCTCAGAGTGTGAGACCATTTACACTGGGATGATGTGGCCAGACAACAGCTTGGATGGCAGCTCTGACCCCAGCTGTGGGGCTGGCCATGGCTTTGTCACCATCCTGACACAGAGCTGGTGTTCCCATCCTTGAGTTTCACATCAAATCGTGGCCTGGGCCATCCTGTTCTCAGAGCCTGAATGAAACAGGAGAGTTGTTGCTTTGGGGAAGTGTTCACTGTCCTGTGGGACATGACACCAAGCAAGGCTCAGAACTCCGTGCTTGTTCCAAGACCTAGAACAGCCCCAGTCCCACCACCAGGCTTATGTCACTTTGCCACAACCAGCTCCCAAGCTCGAAACTTTGCTGCTTCAACTGGAAACTGGTTCTGGCTGTCCCTAAGCCTTTATGTCGTGATACAGATCCTCATTTGAAGCTGGTGGGGCAGGGACTGTGTGTGCCTCCCCAAATCTGAGCTGGATTCACCAGGGTTTGGCACTTCCTGGCCTCCTCTTATGTTGCTGCCTGGTGGGGCTCACTTGGGACTTCTTCCTGGCTTTGGACCTGGGCAACACACACCTGTTAAAAACTTAAAACAGACCAGGCAAAGCTTTCCAATTTCAGTCATTTATCTGGAGCAAAGGGCCATCCTTGTGTGTGCATCCTCATTCCCTCCAGAGGCAGAGGAAGCAGCCTTTTATTCACCTATTTTTAGGTGAGGTGAAGGCTCTTGTCACTGCTGGTAAAAAGAGCCTGGGGTCACAAATTCAGACTGGAATGACAAACTCTGGAATGCCTAAACCAGAGATGAGCCTGGTCCTTCCTCTCCCCTTAATTCCATCTTTGCATCTAACAGGGAGCTATTTTATCCCAGCCTCCCTGGGGAGAAAAACCCAAGAATGATTCTCATGCTGTGAAAAGGGACCAGAAAGGGGCTGAGGAGCAACAAGTGAAACTTTGCTGTGATCTGGAGGAAGGGAATGCTTTGTTCCCTGTGTGATTTAAGGTCTTATGGACAAAGAGTTGCTCAGGACCTTTGCAGGGACATCTCTTCATTGTCCTTCACAGTAGATCCTGGTCACAGTGGATCCATTTTTTCTCCCTTTTGTAGAATGTCCATCAGCACCATCATGTGCTCACATTTACTATGAAAAATGGTTCAGCCTTAGGGTGATTTGCTGCCTTCTGCTATAGGTGAAATCCTGTAAAGGAGCTAGAGCAAGACCCATTTACATTCTCAAGCCCAGATTTTTAAGGTTGTTTTGGGACATTGGAGGCATAAATCCCTTCTTACGTGGTTTGTGGGAGTTTCATGTCACCTGTGCTAGTGCAGCTTGTGATGCTGGCTCTCTATGCAGTATAGAATCACAAAATCATGGAATATTCTAAGCTGGAAGAGACCCACTAGAATCATCCAAGTCCAACCCCTGGCCCTGCACAAGACAGCCTCAAGTAATAAGAATAATAAGAGTTTCTTACAGGGTGTCCAACAGATCTTTTGCTACCGTTTCCTAACCCTGAAGGATGCATGGACGATCATTTCTGCTGTATAGTTTCAGGAGGAGAATTTAATGTTTATTTTCCCTAGAGATACATTTGTATGCATGTAAAAAATGCTTTGCTGGTCAGCACAGATACCTGTTTCAGCCCCCCTAAAAAAGCCTGGAAGCCTTAAGAAATAAAATCTGGTTAGCTAAAGAAAACCAGAAAGGATGATCAGAGCAAAATCTTTGGAAAGAAGAAAAATAAGACAAATACCTGTCCCTTTTGTGAAGAGTTTCCCAGCTTCCTAATGGAGCTGTGGAAGCTTGAGACCCCTCACGGCACTGAAATCCCAGCAGTTCTTGCTGCTAATGATTTTAGATCAGACAGGAAGCCTCAGGGTGAGACGGGGAATATTTCCAGGAGGTAATGATTGGTTTCATACCTAAACACAGAGCAATTACCTAATGTGCAGATAGTTGAAATTTTTCAGCTGCTGTGAATTATTTGGATATGTTTTGCTCCTGTGTGGCTCTGCCAGCAATTTTCTGTTGTCTTGTCTTCAGAAATTTCAACTGAGCTTGGGATTTCCTGGAGGGATCTGAATTTTGGGATGGAAATGGAGAGGTTGGACAGCCACAGCACGTGGTGTGTGCAGGGGAGGAGGGGGGCTGTGACCAGCTGGTCCTGCTGGGCTGGGGCATGGGGTACATGGGTCCCAGGTGATTTGGGGAGAAGGGACGGAAGCCCAAAAAAATAATTGATTTTTGTTTAGATTAACAGACCCCTGACTATGAAGAAAGAAGGAATTCAGACCAGAAACCGAAAGATGTCTAGCAAATCCAAAAAGTGCAAAAAGGTCCACGACAACCTCGAAGACTTTCCCAAGAGCAGCTCCTTTAACCCCGCCACCCTCTCCAGACACATGTCCTCCATCAGCCACATTTCACCTTTCAGTCACTCCAGCCACATGCTGACCACACCGACACCGATGCATCCTCCATCCAGCCTCTCCTTCGGACCTCACCACCCTTCCAGTATGGTCACTGCCATGGGTTAGCAAGAGACTGCCCTGCTGAATGCTTACGGTCTCAAAATGAGATTTACTTTATATACTACTTGCATTTTTGCAGGCGTGTGGTTATGGGTCTGACGTCCCGAATCAAACGGGAGAGGGAAAAGAAATGAATTTAAAAAATTAAAAAAAAAAAAAAAAAAGGTTATTTGAAGGCGTAAGAGAGAGAGGAAAAAAATTAAAAATGCAGAAAAAAACTACAAAAAGCACAAAAAAAGGAAAAAAAAAGAAAAAAAAGAGAAAAAAGTAAAAAAAAAGTTTTAAAAAAGTGATGTTTGCCACTTTTTAAAGGAACTCACTATGGCGTCTATGTATTCTTACCCACTGAATCTGGATACCATTTGTGAATAAGCCATTCAGAACTTGCATTCCCTATTGGACAGGATCTCTAGTGCTGTGAAAAAAATAAAATAAAATAAAATAAAAAACGCTGAACATTGCATATAACTTATATTGTAAGAAATACTGTACATTTGAGGAAGACTTTATTGCATCTGAGGAGCTGTAAAGAAAAAGGCATGAAGGACTCCGAGAGATTTTTTTTTTAGAGGAAAAGAAAAAAAAATAAGAAGATGGGAGGACAATTTAAAAACCAGAAAAACAAACAATGCAGACCAAGAGGAAACGCGGTCTTATGAACAAATGGACCAACTGCCAGTCATGTCTTCTCCTTTTATTTTATTTTTATTTTGGTTTTTTTTTTTTTTTTTTTTTTGGTTGGTTTCATTTTGGTTTCTTTTTTATGTTTCCGGGGAGGGGGAGGGGGCTGGCTAGAACGGTTTTGATGATGCATTAACTAACTAACTAACTAAATAACTAAATAAATAAAACCTGTAGGGAGATCATTCATTTTGGGCCTTTTACATAGGAAGTACCAATGGTGTCAGGCAATCAGTGTTAACATGCGGACATTGCCAACAAGGGGGTTTCAGATAGCCATTCTCCAGGTCTACACGCATTGTGAACAAGTTCCTGTAATTGTTGTTTGTATGTATAATTCAACGCACCAAAATAAGAAAGATGTAGATTTATTTCATCCTATTATACAGACTGAATGGTTGTACAAATTTATTTACTGCTAGTGATAAGACCTGCTTTTTTTTTTTTGTTTTGTTTTGTTTTCATATTTTTTCCTCTTTTTTTTTTTGGAGAATAAACTAGATTAAATTCTGTTGACTTAACAGTGTTTTGTGCTTGGGGGTGGGAAAAGGAATATTTTTTCTTTCTTCATTAATTTTTCTTAGCGTTTGTTTGGATGGTATTTATTACATAGCTACCATGGGTACGGGAATGTGTGTCTCTGCGCTCATGCTGACAGACAAAGCAATGTTTGCAGTGGCTTGATAAAAAAAAAAGATAAATTACAGAACAAAGGAAAAAAAAACCCTCAAAAATAAATGGACTGCATGTTAGTGTAACCCCACTGTCCGGTGTGTGCTCCCTGTCCCTTGAACGGCAGCCCAGCCACTGCCCCTGCGTGATTTTGGGCTCCCAGGTGGGATGGGTCTCTTTGGGTCTCAGGCAACCACGACCAAACTGGTGCTGAGGACAATTTGGGACTGGGATAAGTGCAGAGGTACAGCAGGGCCCTTACGATCCCGACTGCTTTTGAGAAAAGCAAAGGTTATGGTCAGCAGCTGGAAAAGCACATTCTACTCTGTCTTATTGGGTACTCAGTGATAGATCAGACAAGCAACAGTTGAGATCTTGATGTGAAATCAGGATGGACCAGATCTGCCCTTCTCTTGGAAGAACGGGCAAAATCCATTGTGAAATGCTGGATTTGATGAGAGATGAAAATTTACAAAAATTCAAAGGCCATTAGCCAGTCCCATCCTACATGAGGTCTCTTTAAACAGTACAATTTTAATTAATACTACTCTTGCTAACAGCAGAGTTTGGCTCTTATTGTTTCATTTCTGGTGGTTTAATCCTTAGGAATCCATCCTTCTTTTAGTTTTCAGAGTTTACTCATCCAGCTTCTTTATACTTTAGTAAGGGTTGAGAATTCACCTTCCAAATGAAGGGTTAAACTTCCTATCAAACCACTCCATTTGCTGGAGATTTAAGCGCAGTGTGATCAGACAGAGGTTACCAAGGCTGTGAGAAAATGCTTGAAAAATCCCAAACAAAAATACAGCCCCCAAATGTAAAAACCTCAACAGACATGACCTGCAAATTATTTTTATATTTTTAATGCTGAGTGAAATATTTCACCCAGAAATACGTGTACTCCTGCCTTTCAATGCCAGGTGGATGGAAAAATATTGGAAAAATATCATCACATCTGTCACAGCTGTTTGAACCCAGTTTCTCTTGGGTGATCTCTGGAGGGAGGGGTGACAGTGGCATGGTCTAATCTGCTGCTGCAGGGTGGTTCACATGAGAGAGGGTGTTTCATATAAGGAATAATTTCAGGATGATTACACAGAGGTCAAATAATTGGTGATTTGGGAATGGGGGAGGAGGGGCAGAGGATTGACCTTTACTTGGGCTCTTTCTCCCCTGTTTCAAAATGAACCTAGTTAAAGTATGTCTACCATAAAGGAGGATTTGGCAGAAGGGAGTGGAACAGGCAGTAATGGTTTTGTAATGTTGTATATTCTTTCCTTTCTTCTCTGTTGACAAAAATGTGTAAAAAAAAAATTCAGAACAAATGGTACACATTTAAAATCTTATGTTAATCACCTTTCTGCTTTCTCAATGATTATTTTAAGCATAAAGACTAAATGTCAAAATAAAACAGTGAAGAATTACCGAGATGCAAATGGAGATCTTGTTGGCTCCTAATTAATAATCTGTGAACTATAAAGCTATTTTCAATTAGCCTGACAAATCAAAGGAAATAATCATCTTTGCTGATATTAGGCTTGAGAGATTATTATTTTTTAATTCCCAATGCTACAACCTTTCCCTCTTTTGGCCCATCAACAGATTGCAGTTGGACTAAAATATTGGCTCCAGGACCTTAGCAATGGCAAAAACTAGAGGAGGATTTGCATGGCAGAATTTTGCAGTCGGCAATTATTGTAGGTTTTTTTTTTTTTTTTTTTCCATTTGCTTTAGATGGAACTGGCTCCTGGGTTTCTCTCTCTAACTCTTTTTTCCTCAAAAGTCCTTGAAATACGTTCTTGCAGTTTCCTTCTGATGTTGTTGCACAGGTCTTGGGGGCATTGAGTGAAATGAAGCAGGATTGGGGTCAGCCTAGAGAATGAGCATCCTGTAAAGGACACAAATGGAGACACTCTGTCTGCATATACTCTAGGAAATATATACATTTTGTCTAGAGACTTCTTACATCAATTATCTTATATTTCAATGTCAGGAGGAGGATGAACAGAATCCCTAAGATCACATCCCCCCAACTACCACATAAGATGCTAAAGTAACATTAGTGTTCTATTAATTTCTCAATTAATTTTTATTTTTTAAAATTGTATTCTCTTTGAGCAAATTTTAACGTCTTGAGGGATTTTGTTTGTGTGTTTGTGCTTATGCTTTAGGTTTGCTTTGTTTTGTTTGCTTGGGTTGACTTTTTATTCCTTCTTTTCTTCCCTTTAATGTCTAAAATCTGGTTTACAGAACAGGCTGAGAACTGTTGTTCTTGGGCAAACACCTTGTGAATGGCCACTCTGCCTTTCTTCATTGCTGAGATTGCAGGGAAGAGATGATGATGGGCAGGTTGGAGCAGGAAAACCCTCTGAGTCATGGCTCCACTTTGGTAATCTATATTGTGCAGAAAACACCATGGAAGTCATTAGTGGGGTCAAATCTTGTGGTCTTTTTGCAGGCAAAATTCCTTTTGGGAATTTGAGTGAGTAATAACTGCTGTTCTGCTGTGTCCATTGCAGCTACTTTTTACTCCAAGCAAAACTCCCTTGAAATCAGAGGAAAGATTCTTAATGAGTAATGGAATGAGACTTGAATAAAGACATCCTGTGTATTATTTGCAACTTTCTCATCTTGATTTATCCAGCCTACAGAAGAGGAGACTGAGGAGAGGCCTCATAGCAGTCTTCCTCACTCAAAGAGGATGTGCAGAGGCAGGAACTGATGTCTCCTCTCTGGTGACCAATGGCACAACCTGAGGGCATGGCCTGAAGTGGAGTCAGGGCAGGTTTAGGTTGGCTATTAGAAATGGGTTCTTCACTCAGAGCGTGGTTGGGCACTGGAACAACCTCCCCAGGGCAGTGTTCACAGCACCAAGCCTGGCAGAGTTCAAGGAGTGTTTGGACAATTCTCTCAAGGCACAAGGTGTGACTCTTGGGGTGTCCTGTGCAGTGACAGTAGTTGGGACTCAATGATTGTTGTGGGTCCCCTCCAACTCAGGATATTCTGGGATTCCAAGATCTCAGTCAATGTTTGGCTCTACTGTTCCCATTGTGATACACACAGTGGACACTGCTGTTGTGATATTGAAGGGATATTTTTAAGATTACAAGCCTCAGTGCTTTGGGTTGAAGAAAATAGAATATTGCAATTAGCGCAATCTGCAAACTTAATTTTTATCCTGTGCTTTTGAATCACAAGATGACTCAGGTTGCATCTAGACCTGCATTTAGGTTCAGATTAGCAATGTTTTTTTAAAGTGACTTCCTCCAAGGTGGTAGTTCCACCTTGGAGTGATGAGATTTTACCTTGGCTCATGAAGCATGGTTTCCTTGGACCTCCACCTACTACACTTATGGCAACTCAGGCCTCAGGGCCAGAATAAAACTGCACTGAAGTTACCACCAAAATATGGTCTTTGAGTCCTCAGCATGGGTTGTTTTCCCCTCCAGAATCACTTGTATTTATAATGTCCACAGACTCATAGGCCACAAGTTCTCATACTCCTTTTTGGTCACTGAGACCCTTGATTCACTCAAGACTGGTTTTAATCTGGGGAAGAAATAGAGTGGGTGATGAAGGGACAGGAGGGAACGTGTTTTGTTTTTTGTGAAGCTTAGGAGGTGTTTGGGATAACAAACGAGAAGAAGTTGTTATTTAAAAAACCCTGTAGACTATGCCTTTAAAATATCCTATTTATCCCTACTTCTTCCTACTTTACCCCTTCTATAGAGGTTCTATATGGCATTGCGAAACTCAGCCTAGTCTTGTCACATGAAAACAGGTACTAAATGTGTGACCATCATTAAGATGCCAAATTTCATACCCTGAACTTTACTTTGTGGGTGCAGAACTCTCAGTGGCATCTAAAGCCAGAGAGTCTCATGCCTGTATTTATCCTTCAGAATATCAACTATCAAATTCTTTAACAATACAATATTCATCTCAACCCAAACTGCAAATCCAGTGCTTAATTTCTTCCACTTCCTCTCATCCCTAAATCTGGGGAGAAGACATGTTTTGAAGATAAATGCATCACTGATGCAGAGTTGGGGTGCAGGTTGATGAGCACCATGGAAAACCCATCAGCTTTGACATGTCTGCAGGAAAGCAGGAGGGAGGAGTAAGCACAAAGCAGGTCCATGGCTTGGGAAGGGAAATGTCCTCCCTGTGCCCTGAATGAGGCAAAGGAAAAAACCAGGTGTGATTGTCATATGTAGAAGGAACAATAGAGAAGGAGAGAGGGTGAAGAATTCAGTCTGGTGTTTGTTAACATTTTGGTGGCTGATTTCTTAATCTTCACGCTACTTTTTTTTTTTAAATTAAATTTTTGGTTGCATTCTTCTGTAGAAATAAGGGTATAGGTGGGTGCTAATGGGTGGTATGGACTCCATACCTTGTCACAAAGGAAATGGAATGTGTGTTGTGCCTGTGCCTAGGTGTGTCTACACCCAGAGACCTGGAGGGGCCCAATGTCACCTGTCTGTCTGTGCTGGTTCTGTGTGTGCCTGTGTGGATATCTAAGCTACAGCTCTACAGAAACCAAGGCACAACACAAATGTGTAGCAAATTTATACCTGTTTCACACAATTCCCTGAGGCTATGCAGACTCCTGGGTGCATGTTGGATCACTCTATTGTAGAAGAGTATTTCCCTTGTTATAAGTTTAAATTAAGGCTTTGACCTGAAGCTCAACTCATTCTTTTCTCTCAAGGTACAAAACACCTGGTTATTTAACCTGTCCTTTTACATTTCCACTCTGGGTTACTGTCGACTGCAGAGGCACTGAAATAATTAATGAAAACCTGTCCTCTGGGAAGACAGAAGTGACTGAAGTGCTCAGGGAAATTTTCCTTGCAAGCCTTACATGCTGGTGCTCATGCTAACATGAATAATTAGTGAACCACCTGCATGCGTATTTAGACTTAGCCCATGACCATTTTAATTCCCAATTATTATTGCATTGTAATATTACAGTGCAACTGTTTATTTCACTATGTGCTAGAATCACATTAACCTTCTTACACTTCTTGAGTGGATAACTCTTTTCCTGCTAAATCACAAATCACCCAGTGCATAACTTGGGGTGGTCCCGTGGCTGCAGGTAGCGCTGCTGTCTGCAGACTTGGATTTCTTTATTCCAAGTCAGAATACAATCCTTCAGCTGAATCTTTCAGTTCTGCTTTTAATTACACTCTTCCCTGATATTCACCAGTCATAGAGGAGCTTCTTCTCTCAGCTGCAAGCATCGTGAAAAATTAAAAAGTCAGAAGAAACTGAGAAGTCACAGTAAGGACTGCTGTGAATGCAGAGAGGTGATGATGGCTTGTTTTTGACACTGGTGGTTTGTTCCCCCACATGCCAAGACTGCCCATGGCTAGGGAGGGCAGAGAATCCCTCTCAGCAAGAGGTGAAGTTGCCTCCCTTGCAAAACCTCAAGCCAGTTACAGAAGGTCATCCCTCTCCTCCACGCATGCAGAAATGATGGCTGGTGAATTTACTTCCTGCAGCGTCGCACTGGAGCAGATTTATAGATTCTGTGATAAATTTAAACTATATTTAGGGACTCTGAGGAAACAGTAATGAATAGACACAGGTCCTGAACTGTTATTCTTGATTGCAGCTGCTTCATAATAGACTTTTTAAAAAAGTATCAGTATGAGACAGGAAGTGGAGGGGAATATAAAATTATGCTGAGCCCAGAGAAAGGAGGATCCTCAAGTAAGAATTGAACAAGACCCATGGGAAAGCCAAAAATGAGGAAGGAGGGACTGAACATATGATGGATTTCTGAACAGTCACCCAGGGTCTTTCCATTAATAGCAGGCAGGATGTTTTCCTTTGTGAAAACTCGATTAAGTTTGTCAGACACTGATAACCTTTCTATAAGGATTTTCATGCTCTGTACTGGATGCATGGACGTAAAAGGGATATTCTTGCCTATTAATTTCCGTTGGGTGGTTTTCTATAAAATCCTGGACATCCAGAAAGAGTTATGCTTCCATCTGCTCCTGCCAACCTTATTTGTATTTAGGAGACCTTTTCCAAAGGGGTCATGGGAGAGGAAGGTGAAAGCCTATGGATTTGATAATGTATATTTGTCCCTGTCATTTCTGCATAGGTACTTCATGGATGTTGTACAGGAATGTTTTTTTTTTTGTTTTACAGAGTTGTCCTTTTGCATCAAGAGGTGTAAAATCAGTGTGCAGACTCTGGTGGGGACATCTCTCCTTATCACTTCGTTGAGCAGCAAATTCTGTATCTCTGCTCTGAGTTGCTGTTTCAGTGTCCCGTCTCTCAGCTCTTGCCCTTGGAGTGGACAACACCCAGGTATTCCTTGGCTTCTGGCTTTAGCAGCAGGCCTCAGATTTTTCTTGCCTGTGGTGCAGAGAATATCTGCCCAAACAGTTCCTGACCTGTCTGAGTGGAAGGAGTTGGTGTCTGGAAGATTTCTTTTGGTTTTTTTTTTAAGTATTGAGACAGAAGAGAGATAGGAGACAACAAGCTTTTCAAGATCCTGCATTCTCAAAGACCACAGGATAGTCAAGCATTTGAGTGCTTGCTTTACTGAAGTATGACAGATCAGCACAGAGTGACTAAGCAGCTCAGACATGATTGATGATGTTTGGAGAGATGAGGAAATCCCATGTTTTCACTGAATTTTCTTTCCATTCCCAGTCCCAGATCCACCTCTGTGACATGATGTCATGCATCCTCACTGTGCATGAAGAGTGAATAGCTCTCCAGATCAAATCTGTCTTAAAACTTTGATGACCAGGTCTTCAAGTCGGTGTTGCTAAAATCAGTTGCCAGGTCTCATTCTCTGCTGACTCTCAGGAACCACTGAATTCTCTCCTCAGGCTATTGGATAACCAGATTTTCTCTCTTCTCCACCATAAATCTCCTGGCTTAAGAATGAAACATTTTTCCATTAAGGCAGTGGAAGTCTGTAGTCACTGACAATCCAGGCACATGGAAGGGAAAACATCTATCATGCCTATGGAAGTTTATTGATTTTTATAAGTGCTCTGGCCAAGATCGATCCATATAAACATACTCCTACTGTTGCAGGACAATCAGAAAGATTTCCAGGTGCTTTTAGATAGCTCTGTAATGTAATTTAAACATAGTCTTTGACAATTTTTCAATTTGGTGACTGACTAGGACATAGGAACATGGGTAGTTTACATCACCTGGGGGGGGGGAATGTGCCCTCTCCACAGTTCATGGGTGTGGAGATATTTGTGCTCCCATTACCTGCACTATGGGATTAGGAGCAGTGTGAGAAACTCACACGTGAGTCTACAGGAGCTGTAGCACATTGAAACATCAGGTGATGGGGTGAGCACCCACAAACATCCTCAGATTGACTTTCAAAATAATTTATTCTGCATCCCTTTTGCTAAACCAGAGTGAAACCTTTCCTGTGTACAAAACCACATGATCTCACTTCAAAAGACCCTGCACTCAAGTGTCTGCTTCTTAATTTCTTCATCTATTCCCATCTCATAATCCATTCTTAAGGCCTCTAGTCTTTGCTAGATTTGCTACTTGTGTTCAGCAATGCACCTTGGAGCATTGAGTGCAGCAGGATAGATTCAGTTGATTCAGCAGCTGATTCAGAAATATGAATCAACCCAAATCCTGATCTTATGGAAGAGATGGCTTCTGGAAAACCCCCCTCCTCTCCCTTGAGGTGTTGATGGAAAGCCTCCTGCCCAGTTTGTCAGCTTTGGCAGAGCCCTGAGTGAAGGTTGGGTTTCCTGGGCTGTCAACCATTCTTGGTCCTCAAAGGAATAGACAACCTGTTACAGGTGATCAATAGATGCTGTTGCCTGCTCTGGTGTGGGAGGCTTTTCAAAAAGAAACTCCCAGGAGGAGAGGAGGAGATTCAAGCCTTCAAGCCTAATCTTGACCACCCTCAGTTGACATTCAGTGAGAGGCAGTAATGAAGGTGGAGTCTTCTTTCCAAATGTTCACAGCACATGTGCCACAGGCAATGAAAATCAGATGAAAAAGAATTGTCCAATCCTTCTCTGTCACTGTGTTTTTTTTTTTTTTGTTTGATTTTTTTTTTTGTACCAGTATCCCAGTATTTTTTTCTTCTCCTTTATACCTAGGGAAAGTGGAATTACACCTGGACTGGAGTCATCATTTGGGCCGGTCCTTTAAAATTTTAGGTAGTCAGGAGAAGTCCGTCTCTGCCCTCAGTTGTACCAGTGTAATTGGTTTGAGTGGTGTCAGAGCTGTGGCACTAAGGCTGGAATTAATCCAGGAAGTTGTTTCTGAATTATACCTATTAGTTGAGCTGCATGAAATAGGAGCAACATTTGTGTCCAAACTATCTTCGCAGTGAGTATCCAGTAGCAGTGTTCCTGGGTTTGAGAAAATGTTTTTATTTAGAATCCTCTGATCCCCAAACCTGCACCAGTGCTCATGGGAGCTGGCCAGTGGCTCACTGGGACACTCAAAAAACCTGAGGTTTCCTCCTGAGGTCTCTTGCACCCCATTTCTGACTGTTCATTACCAGGACCATTTTGTATGTTTCTCTACCATCTAGGCTTGGTATTAGGTCCTCAGACCAGGCTAAATGTCCAGCTGGAGATATGACCTTTTCAGGTATATCTAATAAAATGTGTGTCCTCAGGCTTAAGGTTTCCCAGGATACAAATACAAGGTTTACTTACCAGTAGTTGTCTGGAGCTTCTTGACAGTAAGTAGAGAGAAAAAGGCACTTCTAAACTTCTAATCTTACACATATTTTAGACAGCCTTTTTAGGATGCCATCCTGGAAGGGCCCATTTCTTCCTATGGAGTAGCTCTCCTGAAGATTTGGGCTTTGCCAATATCTGGAAATGAAAGCGAGAAATCCCAGCCAGAACTGACTGCATGCAAAGCAAAGGTGACTTTGCTGGCCTTTGACCTTCCCACAGAAGATTTTTGCTGGTTAGTTTGGAAGCGGCCATGAACTGTTTAACTGCAAGGGATTTTCCAAGGAATACAGTGGATAGGTTAGGAGACAGATTTCAAATGCTCCTCTTTTAAAAACTTCCACCCAAAATGGCATCCCAGCAAAGCCTCTGAGGCCCAAAGCTTTTCAGATCTGTGCATCTTTGTTTTTATGTCAAAACTGTGCTCAGTGCTGCAGTGATTCTTCTTTATGTTTATTATGATCAACTAATTTGCATTAATAAGGTTTTCTTTTTGGTATCAAAAGGGCTCCTGGCAGCAGCGGCAATAATTATAGACACAAATAATTTTAATATTTATCTTATCTAACATCTGAGCATGTATTTGGAGGGCACCCAGACACAGCAATGATGTTAAAGAAGCCTGAAATGCCATTATATAGGTAAATAAACAAACACATAAATACTTTGATTCTCAGCTACATAAAATTAATGCTTCACACATCTTAAGGGGATATTATTTCATGGTAGAGCATTGTTAGAGCTCTGAAATCAAGTCAGGACTACTGAGACCTATTTTAACTTGTTCATTTAACCTGTTGTAATATTATGATCATGTAGACACAATTCTATGAACTAGTCCTTAAAAATTATATTTATTTTTCCTTGCTCACATTAGCTTTGACTTTATCTGGGATGGTGGCAGAGACCTTTAGGCTCCAATGTCTGATTCTGTAAATTACTAGGTTCTCATCTTCTTGTACATCTGAAAAATGGAGCTAATTGGCCTCATGTCATCAAACATTGTGAAAGCATTTGAGATGCAAAGTATTGTATCTCCTTCATTATGCAAGAATAACAATGCACTTCTGAGGGTGAGGTTAAAAGGTTTAAAGCTAAAAAAAAAAAGTAAAGTCACTGCCATAATAGTAGCAACCCCACCCAACTCCAATCAGTGACCTGAGAAATGCCAAAAGCCCCTTTACAATAAACCTGCTATTGCAGTACTTTGCCATGGCAGGAACAAGGTGATGATCTGTCTGAGAAATATTGCTTCCTGAGATTAAAATCCTGACAGATCTTCTAAATCTGCAACCATGCCAACACACAAAGCGTGGCTGTGCAAAAAAATCAGTTATCGTTTCCACTGTCAATTTTAAAAAAGTTAGATATTAAGAACATGAAAAATGATTTTGGCTACTAAAGACTGTTAGACTGTGGCACTGTGTTGTGTTCTTCTCACAGGAGCTAAGCTCCTGGTGAGTCAAATAAGTTTGTAGTCTCCCTGAAGCTGGGTTTTGTTTTTAAGTTAGTTTTGCTAAAAAAATAATATGTGAAAGAGACGGAGGCTAATTTCAAAACAGAGCTTGAAGGTCATAGAAAAAAGCTGTGGAGAAATTAATCCCCAAATATATAATTTTTACATTTTCAAAATATTTCTCTTTTGGAAATGTATTTACTTTAATGCTTAAAAAGCAAAACTTTTGATATTTCATTTTGTAAAAGCACTGTGCATAAAAAAAGGGATTTACTTTAAAAAAAACAACTAACCATCCAACCAACCAACCAACAAATATATTAATAAGGCAAATTAATGTGAAAATTTTAGGGTCAAGTTGCACAACATATTTTGCCTTAACTTATAATGCATTTAAAAATGATTCAGCACAAAATGAAAAATTAATGTTAACCATCTTCAATTTTTTGTATTCCATTTCTAAACAGAATCTCTCCAACAGGAGGGACATTTCTAGCAAAAGGTAACTTTTTACACACCCAGATTATTCTTGACTCAATCTGCTCTCTTCGTGATCAATAATCGAGCTAGGCCAACACAGCCTGACTTCAGAAATCACATCATTAACAGGGATTATGACATTTTACTGCTCTTTTTAGGCACCCTATGTAGACATCCAGTGTAAGAGAAGCTTTATTTTGCCTATGACTGACATATTGAATATACCCATGAATGAGATCATACATTTCTATCCAGGCAGAACCACGAACAACGATGGAGCCACGTAAAATCACGTTCATACATGTGCAGAGGGGGAAGCTGGACTTCTGGGTTGGGCATAAAAATTTAAGTGCTTAAAAATGTGGAGTTATCAACTCAGCTGTCAAATAATTGTACCTCTTCACACTGGGTTTTTGGCATGAAGATTTCTAAGGCAATCTTGCCAGAAGAGCACTAAGATGTAGAGGACACAAGAGTTTGCATTCTCTTCTCTTCTCTTCTCTTCTCTTCTCTTCTCTTTTCTCTTCCACCACTGTCTTTCCAAAACAAGTTAAGTGTCCCAACACAGTTGTTCCAAGGACAGAAGTAGGTTCTTTTCAAGGCAAGGAATCAGCCTCAAATGGTTTCAGAAACCTCATTCTGAAGGGTAGGTATCTTGCCAGGTTCATGGAATGTGCATTGTTTTACTTCTTTAGGAAGACTTTTGGAAGGTTGTTAAAATATTTTGGTACAACAGATTCTTCCAGGACATCTGGTACTGGTGGAGAAAGAGAAGTGACTACACGAGCCAAAGCTGTGTATTTTCACAAGTCCTTCAGCTGCTCCCCCATAATCCAGGAACGTAGGGGCGTAAATCCCAATCTAATATCTTGGTTATGTTTGTTCTACTACTAATAATAGCTCCACCTACTAGACATGGGGCATAACTCACTGACATTTGTAAGGCCATCTGGGTCTTACAAGTGAGACACAGTGTGAATCGAATGTTCTGTAACAAAAACAATGCTGACATTTCTAATTTTTGCTAACAGGGGTCTTGCCAGCCTGGAAATGGGGGTTCCTGACAAGATAACCCCAGGAGAGAGCTCACAAAATTTTTCACACCTTGCCTTTTACCTCCCATTTCTAAAAAGACTAATAAAAAAGAATAAATCTCTTGGGAACACAGGCAGGCTGTGCCAGAGTTTGATTTAAAAGGGGAACAACCCATCAGGTCAAGAGAAATGGTTAAGTGCAGCCGTGCTCAGTTACCTTTGTGTGACCTTGCTAGCAAACATGGACGGGAGCCTTTCAGCGCTGCTGCAGATGTTGGATGACTCCGCTGGTGCTGTTGAAAGACAGGGGTGATAAATAGCATTTGAGCCACGTTTCTCCCCTCCTTCAGGCAGAATTTGAGAATCTCAGGTATACAGCCTTGGGAGAGTGATTCACGAGGTACCACTCGCACTGGCTTCCTCCGAGGGAGAAAGCTGACACTTCCAGGACACTGACCTCAAGCCCGTGTATGTTTTATGTGTTTCAGCACCCTCAGGAAAACCACAATTAGACGTTGCCTCCCTGTATTTAACACTCAGAGATGAGCAAACAACATGGCCAGGGAACGAATGCTTGAAAAACAAATATCAGAGAGAAAAAAACCCCCTCAACCAACTCTGACACCACTTGGGTGAATTTGAGCTTGTTTGGAAGTGAAGCAAATACCTTTTTGCACCTCCCCACATGATCACCTTGCAGAAAAACAGCACCTCAGCCAAAAAAAAAAAAAAAAAAGAAAGAAAGGCAAACCCACACAGATTTTTCACTTTGTAGAGGCAAACCTGCCTTTGTTATACAACTATGTCTGGCCAGGCTGAGCCTTGCACCCGCTCCTCCTCGTGCCTTCCCCTCCCGTGCAGCACAAGAGCTTGAGACATTGGCAGCTGAGTGTAGGCAGGAGCTCAGATATCATGGCAATATAAATAAATAGAGAATGATGAGATAAAATATACGGGCAGATGGAGGTGCTGATAGTGAGATAGGCTGATAGGGTGGTCAGGGTTACTGTGCTTTAGCACATGCATAAATACGTGGGTTGTACCCCTTGCCCTGGGGGCAAAATATCCAGCATCCAACATGACACACACGTGGCCATTCAGCCAAAGGTACTCCAAAGCCTTTAGGAAGAATAAACCTTACCTTGTACAGACACTCAGAGTAACAGCACTTTGTATTAAAAAAAAAAAAAAAAAAAAGGCATAAATTCAGAAGTGGGACAGAAATTATTTGACCCCAAGGTTTCAAGAAAAAGATAAAACCCCCAAACACTCCAATATTTCCCAAACCAATCACCACTTTTTTAGGCAGGCAAACACTCAGTTACTAAGCTGAGAGATTCTTCTATTATGAGAAATATCCAAGTGGCCATTGGACAAGTGATTTTTTTTTACATTTCCAAACATTCATTGATTGGTTTGGGTTGGAAAGCTCCTTAAAATTCCAGTCTCCCTGCCATGGGCAGGGACACTTTCCACTAAACCAAGTTGTTCCGAGCCCTGTCCAACCTGGCCTTGGACACTTCCAGGGATGGGCCTGCTACAACCTCTCTGGCCAGCCCTTGCCAGACTGTCACCACCCTCACAGTAAAGAATTTCTTCCTCCTAATATCTAAACCTGTCCTCTGTCAATTTAAAGCCATTCCCCCTTGTCCTATCACTCCATGCCCTTGTAAACAGCTCCTCTTCAGCTCTTGTAGCCCCTTCAGGAAAGGCTGCAATAAGGTCACCCTGGAGCCTCCAGCCTCCTCTTCTCCAGTCTGAACAAACCCAATTGTGTAAATCTTTCCTTATAGGCGAGGAGTTTCATGCCTCTAATCATCTTTTTGACTTGTCTGGCCCTTACTGCTTTGAGAACCACCAGGAAAACGTGAGGGACATGGGCTGTAGCCTTCTCTTGACATTTGACCAGCTTTTCAGTGTGCAGATGTTATTGTGGATCTGTACAAGCTCAGTGATGAACCTGAACTCCTGCCTGAATTCCTTCATCATGCTGTCTGTGAGCCCCTTCCCATGGACTATGGCCACAAAACACACTCTGGTTCTGGTCTGGTTTGACACAGAGTCTGTTACTTGCTGAGTATTTTTGCCAGAGCACTGGTGATGATTGGGAACACTGTCTTGTTTCATGCTCACTTACTGAATTCAGCTTTTGGTGACAAGCAATTAGCACTTTGTAATCTGTGGTGTGGAGGGCAATATATATGTTTTAATAAACGGAGTATTTTTACCAAGGACTAAACACTGTTTGAATTTGCTGAAGCAAATTCGATAATAAAATAAATAATGGAAGTGTTTAAAAATAAAATAAGGGAAGTGTTTAAAAATCATGGCACATGGGTATTTTTGGGGTAAAATGCTTCCTTTATGAAAAAATAACTATTTGAAGCTTTTTGCATTTTTCATTTCCAAATGGCATTTTCCGTGAAGGATTGACCTAATTTATATTAAAAGAAAGAGATGAGAAAGAAAACTTTTAAATGACTTCCAAATGGTACTCAACATTTCATTTTCAGATGAAGAAAATGTTTTGAGCTGACTCAAATGATTTTTGTTGTTGTTATTTGTCTCATTAAAACCAAATGAAAACCTTCAAACTTCCCTCTTTGCTTTACTTTGACTCTTGTAATTTTTTCCTCTGCATTTATTATGCTTGGCCCTGCTGCTGGAAAATGCAGTAATCCTCTGAAGTGAATCACCACTAGTGACCTCTTTGAAAATAGTTTTGGTGATACACCTCAAATATCTCAAATCTTTCATGTCTTTCTTCAGGTTTGAGCATTTGTTAATTAAGCATTGCCACACAGAGCCAAGAGAAGAAAGCTATTAACATAAAATGAATGCAGGATTTTGCATGAATGCTGTGACTCCATTGGAGATATCAGGACCATCATTTTTTCCAAACAAGAAGTAAAACTGAAATTCTTGGAATGTTTCTTCCTCAAACCACAATAGGTGATTCTGCACCACTGTTGGGGATTGTCTATCCATGTAAAGTGGTCAAGAATGCAGCCACAAGCGATTATGGCTTAGAAATTATGATTTTTTAAGTATGGCTGAATGACACTCTCCAAGCCACAATGTTGCCTTTTCTGGGACATTTCACAGAGGGTAATCAGGCACTGGTGCAAAAATAAAGAAAAAAAAACCCAACTGAACTTTCTGTGGATGTGCAATGCAAACAAAACCACAGCTTTGCCTTACCCACCCTTGCACCAAAACTACGTTGAGATTTTGGAAAGTATATTCATATTTTCATTTTCACTCCTCCAAGGTAGGACAAGAGGCAGGATGTGCTGAAATACCACAAAGGGCCACCTGGTCTGGGTACGTTTCCAGTTTCCAGCATGTTTTTGCAGGGCTCAGGATGGCTCTTGCTTGTGAGCAGGTTGGGAGGTGGGACCTTTCCTGTGAGTGCAAACCTTCCCCCAGCCTCACTGTCCTAAGTGTAAAGATTGAATCTTTGTCGTGGGTGACTGCGAATGGGTCTGGCTCATGGATACAAAGAGGGCAAAATAAAATCTTCATTCCTAAACTAGAATCGCAAAACCAAAGAATATCCTGAGTTGGAAGGGACCCACAAGGATGATCAAATCCAACTCTGGGCCTTGCCCAGGACAGCCCCAAGAACCCCACCATGTGCCTGAGACCATTTTCCAAATGCTCCTTGGGCTCTGGCAGCCTCGGGGCCATGACCACTTCCTTGGGGAGGCTGTTCCAGTGCCCAACCACCCTCTGGGTGAAGAACTAATGTTAGTTCAGCCCTGGCCAAGTTTTTATTGAGGATGCAAAAATTTCTGTTCTTATTGAAATCAAGGTAAATATTATACCAATCTTAAAACAAAGCAGAGGTGAGCCAACAGATAGAGACCAAGAGCAGAGGAGTCAGAGAGAATAAACCAAGATTATTTAATATGAGAATTACAGCCTTTTATTTGCATTGTTTCTTTTCCCCAGCTCCAAGCTTTGCATAAAGCTGTCTTTGTTAAAACATTGTGTTAGGCTTCAGTTTCTGATTGGCAAAAAGGCTTTATGCTGGGGTTTAATGCAGCTCAAAAACAAGGTATAGTTGCTTTAAATGAAAATCAGGGGTAGGCAGCCTCCTGAGAGCCTCAAAGTTTAAACAAATTACAAGAAGTATTTCTCAGGTGAAATTGGAAAAGGAGCTCTGTGATGCAGAAGAGTGGCCATGAGTCCTCTGTGTTCACACCATCCTGGGTATTGTAAGAAGCTTTCTTGTGAAACTGTTTGCCAAACCAGAAGTCCTAAATTGAAATGTGTTGACAGAAGGAATCTTACTACTTATTTATAATTTGAATACATCTTGAGGCAGGTTATGAGACGAGGCGGGTAAGTCATGATCCACCCTCCTTCCTTCCTCCCTGTGTCCTGGTGCTCACTCCAGCACTGGCCAGGGCTCTCAGGGTGTTTGGCATTTTGAGTGCTGATGCTGAGCATCATCCTTTCACCTCGTGTTTCAGAGGGGAGAGAGGGTGCTGGGAACTTGGCAGGATCAGGCTCTTCACCTCACGCAATCCTGTGACCCCGAGGGAGCCCACACACGGATTGGTTCCGTAACACATAACAAACAACCTCGTTTCACTTAGAGGGAGGGAGATGAGCACTTTGAGCAAATGATGCATTAAATCAGGGCTGCCAACTGCTCCTTGATGTGAGTGCTTTATGCCAAGATCTGTCTATCTATCTATATAATCTTCTATATTCCCAGCTCTTCCTGCTCATCTATCTATCTATCTCTCTCACTCCCTCCCTGTATGTATTTTCCTTATTTCAATCTCTTTCTGTCTATCTGTCAGTTAATCTATCTACTTATTTTGATGTCTGTCATCAGAATAACATCTGTTAGGGTGTTTTAACTGTGCTGGCAAAGGACACGTTACAATTCCCTTGACACAATTACAGTTTCATGGAAGTCGGGCCACAGGTTACCTTGGCTGAAGTCAAGTGAAAACAGCAGCTGGGCAGCAGATTTTGTTGTCCAGTGGTCAGAGGCTGGAGACGGACTATAGGGCTAGGATCTAGCCCATGGTCTGCTGTGGGATTGTCTCCTTGCAATCCCTCTTTTGCCCACATAAAGTTTGCCTTAATTTCTTTTTTTCTCATTTCTACACTCTCCAGGGCTTCTGTCAGCACCATAAACAGGTTTCTGTTTTTTGTCCAGAAAACTGACCCATGGGCTCTTTGGGCCATGTAGATGTGACACTTAGGGAGGGACATGGTTTTGTGGGAATGGCAGTCATTGGACTTGATGATTCTAAAGGTGTTTTCCAGCCTATATGATTCTGTGATCCCTAGGTGCTACTGAAAGGGAATTACACGTTGTGTTCCCCCTACTCTGCTCTCACATGTGAAGGGCACCTTCCATTTCTCTTAAAAGGCATCAGGTGTGGAGTTGTCATTTGCATTTGAGTGTGGGTAATCGGTTGAACCCTCTCGTCTCCAACTATCACATTTTTTTATTCTTTATTTATATGTTGCTTTCTGTCATCTGAAAGGAAATGGATCTGACCCTTTCTTTTCTCCCCCCATCTCCTGCCTCTTTGTTGTCCCCATGTTTTACCCTCTGTATGTGGTAAAACACATGCTTAGCTTACTTGGATTGTGTTCCCATGTATTAATTTCTACAGCCTGCAGCGAGCCATGGAAACCCATCTGAGCAGGGAAACAACAGTAACTGTGCATTGGCTGGTAAAGGCAGAGGAAGAGTTTCAATGTACACAAGGAAATCGAACCTCTGATTTGCATAAGACTAGGCTGTGCTAATTTGTTGAGTGAATAGATAGATGAGGAACAAAAACATGCCTTAAAGCGTGCATGGATAGTTACTGCAGAAACCAGTACCCAGAATGGGTCAGATCCAAAAGAGAAGCTGTCAGAACCCACTGCCTGCTGCTGCTGGAGCTGGTCTTGATCAAAGGGTGGATAAAAAGCAAATATTCATCTGCTCCATGAAACTGCAGTCCTTGGGTTTGAAAGGCATCAGGGAGCCACCTGGCACAAAAGGATGCTCCAGAAGTGATGGTATACCTAAGAAGGTGTGTGGGATTATTCTAAGTTCCTGCAAAAACTAGGATCATTTTTTTTTAAGAGTTTGCAGTCCATATAAATCCCCCCAGTGTTTGTCAGAGAAGTTTTGCTAGAGAAGCACAGAATGAGGCAGATGGGAACATGATCTCATTTCCTTTCCTTTCCCAGTGAAGTGCTTGCCACTCTTGCAGACAAAACTTAAATTTCTCAAGGGAAATGAAATCAATGGAAGTCTCTGGGACTTTCCCTCTTTGTTACCTATGAAAGAGACAGACTTTAGGTCTGTGCTCAAGAAACATGATCACGTTCAGCAGTGGACAGAGAGAGACTTGATATTAGCCATCACATGAATGTACACACACTTATGAGATATATAAGAGTGCATTTATATGCGTGTGTATAATACATATATATAAATCCAGCTGACTAAGTTTTCCATGTCCAACGAATACCTGGGATCCCCAGGATCAGACAGTTTGATGAAACACACTTTTGCTAAGCATTTGCTATTTTCTCCATCAATTTTATTTATTTAACTAACAATAAAGAGTGATCTCGGAGCAAGAAAGAAAATAATCATTTCTCGATGTGAAAAAGCTCTAAAATAATAAATGCCAAGAGCTCGCTGAGATGAAAGTCCTGAGGTGGTTATTCTGGAGGAAGGGAAGCTGCTTTGTGGAAGTGCAATAATATTTTCCTTGCCTTAAGACCATGAAGGCTTTTCTGTTCAAGCTTTCCCCTGGAGCTTTTGCAGGATACGGCCGTGTTATTACACCTTTGATAGCACACAGCCGGGCGATAGCTGCGCTAGCAGGTGTGTTAGGGGTTGTAACAAAACTTTACAGTCAGGGCTTGTTTTCAGGAATCCGTTTGATTATGTCTTTAATTATGTTTGATTTATGTACGGCGAGGTGGCAAGAGACCGCAGCAAACCTGCAGCAAACCCGTCCCTGCAGACGAGGTCCTGGGTGGCTCAGAAGCCCTGCAGTGTTTCCAGCTGGAGGTTGTGTGAGCCCCCCAGGTTGCTGAGCTGGGTGTCTAGGAAGGCAGTCACCTTTGCTGCCTGCCTTTGGCTTGCTGCTGGCTGAAGGCACTGGGCATGCTCCTCCCAGTGTTACTGAAAGCTGTCTGAACACCTTTGGATGGAGGTGGTACAGGGACCACCTGACCTCTCTCTCTGTAGAGGGCAGAATGGAAGGAAGTGTAAAATTTTCCTGAAAAAAATCAAAAGTGCAGAAAATAACATGAGAAGGAATTTCACGGGTGAAGGAAGTGAATCCTTCACTCCTCAAGGTGTCTGAAGACAGGTTCAGCTCTTCTCTTTACAGGTTGATATTTGTTGGCACTTAAAATCTCAGCTTTCGGTGATTAATACACTCAGCATTAGAAATAATTTCTCTTGTCTTGTCTGATGTCTCCCAGGAAAAACAGAATACTTCATAGTATCCCTAAACCACCAATTACTTATTAGTTACATGGCAATCCCAGGAGATCACAAGTTGCCCCTCAGGCAAGCAGCCATTACCCATTATGGAAAGTAATGATCCGACTTTTGGATAACTGAAAAGGGGAGGATTATAAGCGAGAAGCTTGATTTGTCAGGGAACTGCCAACCATTCCATAGCTGGGAATCACAGAGAAGGTATCTCCTTTGCTGGCAAACCGCAAGGGAAAAATATGCAGCTATCAAAGGGGTTCATGAACCTGAGTACGTCGCTGGGGTTGCTGTTTTTCCACTGGGCATTGGCAACCCTCTGACCTCCTACCCTATGGAATATCCAACGGGACCAGTGAGGTATGAGCTCTGAATGTGAGTGTAGGCCAAGTGAGAACTTGGATTTTCAATGGGATGAGCTATAAAACCTTGCCATGTCAACAGCTCTATGAGTACTGCTTCTGACTCTTCATAATCATTTTCCAAATTCATTAGCTATGCACAAAAAGCTAACAGGCATCTTTGCCCTTGCAGGCCCATCATATCCATGAGACACAAGTGTCTGTTTTAGAAGTGACTTTCCACACGGTCACGTTCTGTATATCCTCTCTGCCCAGGAGTTTCCAAGGGAAGGAGATCTGTCCATTTGTTTTTCTCCTGGATGTGGTGGTTGTGTATTGTCCTCCTTCCCATGATGTGAACATGTGCAGCAGGAAAATATAAATTGACTGATTTTGGTATGTTGATATCCTGTTGGTGGTCTTTGGGACTCTTCAAAACAATTCCTTAATTAACTACTGCACTAAAGAACACAATAGGGCTCAGTAGATTTGTAACCCCTTTTGTAGCATGCTGTCCAAGATTCCCTTCCAGTCCCTAGGAAAATTCTAGATGACTCTGGATGAGAACCGTGTCTCTGCATGGTCTGTTCCTGATTAAAGTGGGTCCCCCTCAGGGAGCCTGAATCTGATTAAACTATTCTTTCACTGGATTTTCTGTACACCATTCCACTTCTTAAAGGGAATTGTTTATCCTTCTTTTTGTGCTCCTGCTCTTCTTTTCTCAGTCTTCCTTTCCTTAGGAAGATTCTAGCAGGAAAGCTACTACTGAACTTACTGTGCAGTCTAAGTGGCTGTATATTTAGGGGAGTGTTTGGAGTAGGAATATTGGGGGTTAATTGGCTTCAGCACTGAATATCTGTCTCAGGATTTTGTTGCAAAGCTGTATCTGTGGTAGATGAATGTGCATCTACTCCACGCCATATACCCCAGGAACCCTTGGTGTGTGAAATGTCCAAATACCTGAGATCCCACTGCACCTTTTCTCCAAAAACATTCTGCTGACTCCAGCCTTCCCCAAGCTCTTGCTGCAGTACCCAGTTTGGCAGAGTCCTGCAAGCCATTTCTTAGGTCCTGATGACTGCACAGCCCTCATTTTGAAGGCTCCTCAGTGTTTGCTTCAGGTATGCCAAAAAGAGAGGGCGCGGTGCAGGCTTTGGTGAGTTGGCACCCTCTGACTTGAGTCAGTATTTTCAAGCCCTCATTTTTGCAGATGGTGGAACCTGGAGCACTGGCTCTGCTCATGGTCTTTTTCCTCCTTCCTCTCTTCCTTCAGGAGGCTGGTGCATGAGGGCAGAGGATGCTGATGGGAGCCTTTGGGATGGTGACCATCTTGGTGATGTGGATGAGGAAAAGGAAACAACACCTATGTGGCAAGAACAACCCAGTGCTCCTCACAGAATTGGGATGACCATTGGGCCACGCAAGGCCCTTGTCTCTGAGGGGACATTGTGGATTTGAATTGTACCACTCGGCTGAGAGTTGTCCCCACTTTGCAAGTATGTCATAGTAACTAGAGCTGTCTACACGAGTGTGGGGTTATCTTTGGCAACGCAGAATGTGAAACCAGCAGCGCTGAGTGGATACAGTGTCACAGCTATATGTTATTATAACCAATGACAGAGCCTTCTTTGCTGTGAGGCCTTAGGGACAGTGGAGCAGTTATTATAGAAAAGTGGGCACTGTTTCATATAGAGTATTTAAGACCAAGGACGTATTAATCCCACCTTGTTGGATTGCCTTACCCAACCTGCCTTTTCCTTCTCTGTAACATTTCCTCACCTGAGATCACCCAGCTCCTGGTGACAGTAGATGGGGAGGCCATGCAGCCTGGCCTCCGACCACGGACAGATTCTTCCACCTGCTCTGCCTCTACCACACACGACAAAGAGACTGCTGTTAGCTCACAACCATTTCCCCCACTCCTGACTTTTTAATATTGAAGTAAACACTCTGCAGCTACAGGACGGGTGGTATGCAGACACCGGGCCAGGGCTGGCTTCCACCATGGTGGTAGGAACGGGAATTCCACTGCAGGCTAAGGGGAAGGGAGAGCCCTCCAAGCTAATGTGATGTGGGAGGTCTAATTCCTACCATCACAGGCCTGATTTGTAGGCAACAGATTATTTCATTGGCTTTCACGATGGTTTTTATATCTTAGGATTTTTTTTTTAGTGTTTTTTTTTTTTTACATGAAAGCAGGAGTGTGTGGATTTTGCAGGTAAATTATAATGAAAGCTGATGGGTGCTTGTGTAGGCTTGTAGAGGGTTTGTGCACAGAAAGCAAGCAGGGGCTGGAGGGAATAGCTGAGTGCCCAGGGAAGGTTTAATTAGCATATAGTGAAAAATCTAAAGGCTGTACCGAGCCCTAGTTCGGTGAAAGACAAAAACTCACTGTTCTCAGAACATACCTCAGCAGCAAGCTCTGTCGCACCTGATGCAATGCTTCCCTCTTGGGCCACCCACCTCCAAGACATGATTATGCAGTGAGAAAGGAGCAGCACTTTGCACTTTCTGTTATCATGGTCCTTCTTAATTATACGTGCGTAAGTGTTCAGACATGGCCACAATGAGCATGGTACAGATCCAGGGGAAGTGAGATTCATCTGAGAATCTCCTACTGCTTGGCAAGCATTTATTAACTCAGCCTCCCAACACTCCCGTGAGGAAAAATGTGTCGAAACCCATTTTCAGTACTAATTTAAAAAAACAACAAACTTAAGCAAGCAAAGTGATTTGCTCAAAGCCAAAGAGCAGGTTGGTGTGAAAGAGCTTGCCTTAAAAATCCAGAATAAGGGATTTTTGCACTTTGTCTCTTCAAATGAGGCCGTGTTCCCACGTTGCTTTGTGTTTCTACAGAAACTACAACAGGGGGGTCCCAGTTCGTGACTCAGGGGCTTGGTTCCCATCCAGAGAGCCATGTTTCCATGATTACTCCTGCTTTATGTAAAATGGCCCTTGTACAGGCTCATCTTGCTGAGCTTTTTGGCGCTGTTCCTGGGCCTGACTGCTACCATAGGGTAGGACTGCAGGATCGCATTTCCATTTTGCAAGGAGACACGCTTTCTCAGGATGCGTAGAAGCCTGCTTAATTTCAATGAGAATTCTGTTTGAAACAAAGATGTAAGCCTAGATCTAGTGAATTATTATTATTATAATTATTATTATTCATTGCAATAGACCGTCAAATTCCTAATCACCAATCAGACCTCTTGTGCTAGGAAACAATTGTCCTTCATGATCTCAGGTCTAGATCCACCAGTGCTTAACTTCTAATTATGTGCTAACACACACGAGTTTTATTGGGTAGCCATAAATTGGGAACAAAACTGGCTCTGCAGACCTTGGCTGACATCTTTGCAGTGCAGCACCCTTCCTCTGCACCCCAGTGAAAAGCTGTTCTCCATTCAGGGAGAAGCTCTCCATCTGAGAGCCTGCCATCCCGTGCGTGCTTCATATTGCAGAATCAAGGCTTCTATTAATGACAAGGCTTGACAGTGGGGTGAGACCTACAAAGAGAGGGAGAAGGAGGTGCCGAGGGTGCCTTGTGATTATGCGGTTGGCGTGCGCTTCTCCACCATGCAAGGAAAAGGGAAGAAAACCAGCTAGACTACAACAGGCATTGTTGTGCGGCATCCAGACTGCAGCCTCAGTCATGGCCTCACTTGGAAACCCCTGCAAAATTTTATTAACATCTGGTCCTCCATGAACAGTGATATTTTATGCACAGAAACTCGGTTTCACCTCTTGTCTTCCACCCTGTTCTTTTTTGTGTGTATGCTGATTCTGTCCTTTTTCTTCCTCTTTTTTTGGTGGTTGCCTAGTAGCTCACAGTTGCATTCTGCCTTATCAGATTGTGCCTAGCTACAATCTTTCTCTATGTGCCGAGGGCAACCCACCATAAGAGCATATGGAATATTTTAGTATGCATTGTTGGTTGTTTTTCTCCTCCTTTTTTTTTTTAATTTTTAAATAGACTTCAGTTTTATTCCAAGCATAGTTTTGTTGCCATTATGATTATCTTCTGTCTCTGATAAAAGCTGAGATTCACAGCCTGGGAGCTATCAAAAGAATCAGGTGAACTGAGGAAGGGTGGGAGGGTTTGATGACTTTGGGGCTCTCTTCAGCTTAAAAAACCCCAGCCCCCAAACCTCTGCATTCTCATCAGGATTCAACACTTCTTCCTTCTGACATCTGACTGTAAAACCTGTGTTTAGGTCATGTATCAGGCAAATTGCCTTTCCAAGGTGCCTACATTTCTCCCAAGAGCAGATAAAGCCTCCAAAACCTGGCCTCTGAAATTCAGGCTGCGCCGTAGGTACAACAAAAAACCACACATGTAGCGTGCTCTTCCAGTTTTGTTTTGCCGTGCTGGCTTTGCTGGATGGGACAAAAAGGGAAAGTCAATGACACCTCTAGACTCTTCCTTGAGCAGTGACAAAGGAAAACACGCTGCTTTTGGCACAGCATGACGCACAGCTAAATGAGGGCTGCTGGGCCGACTGTCGCTGGGCTCTTGGCAAAGTCTGGTCTCCCATGTGGCTGCAGACCAGTGTTTCACACCTGGGGTGTGATCAAGGGGGAGTTGGTCATGTTGCTTTCCATAAGCTTCCTTTCTGATGGAAATTCGGCTCATGAGACGATGCTGTGTGGAGGGATGTGTGTGCCTGTCTGTGTGTCTGTCTGCCTGGTAACTTTGGAAGCCATTAGCCAAATTCAATCACATTTGACAGCAGGACTGTAGATTGGAAGATATGCAGCTCCTGTAAGCTGCCAGAAAACAGTATAGTACTGGAGCTGGAGATTTTGTTGAAAGAAAGACAACAGTGTTAGGTCCACCCCTGTCAGACATTAAAGAATCCATACAGGAAGGGTATTTTGAATGCCCTACCTGTAGGAACAGCTTTAATTGGTTTATGCTCTATCAGATACCACAGAAATCACTGCCTGTTTCTGTTTTCTCTGTGACACCTAATAAGTCACAAACACATGCATAATCTTTCTTTTTATTAATCTCTTCTCTTCTCTTCTCTTCTCTTCTCTTCTCTTCTCTTCTCTTCTCTTTTTTCTCTTCTCCTCTTCTCTTCTTTCTCTCTTTCTTTTCCTCTTTCTTTCTTTCTTTCTTTCTTTCTTTCTTTCTTTCTTTCTTTCTTTCTTTTTCTTTCTTTCTTTTCTTTCTCTCCCCCCCTCTCTTAAAATCTCTCTTTTTCTCTTTTTTTCCACTTATAAGAGACCTCCTGCTGCAACCTTAGTGCTGCGCTGTTAGAAGCCAACCAACCAGCAGATAAAAATCACTTCGACACGAGCTCCATGAGACCTGCTGTCCACCTACTATTTTTTCCCTCTTCTAATGCTTGGAAAGGGAATTCCAGAAGGTGTAAGAAACACTTATTAGCTTATTATTTGAGGTAAATCTAATCAGCGAGTGATCTGTCATAATGACATTTCTCCGAATATAAGAGGAGAAAAAGCCTGGGGACATGACAGTGGTAAGTTTCCCACCCAAGACAAACCAAGGTGAGCCCTGTTGGGTCAGAGTGCGACTGATCGCTGCGGTCGTACCCTGTCACATATCTTGCAAGGAAGCTCACATCTTCTCGTGGGTAGGTTAGTGCTGTTTCTCATTATTAATATGGCTCTGTAGGTGTGCCAGGCCCTTTCCAGACTAATTAAATAAAAGGTCTCTGCCCCAAGGAACTAACCCAGCAAGGGATGACAATAAACAACAAGAGGAAGAGGGTTACGCAAGTGAAAGATCATGAGATACATCTCATGTTGTACCAGTATGTTGGGCCAAATCCTCAAGTAATTACATAAAGCCCAATTTTGCCAAGTTGTTCATTGTTAAGTTGCTCCACCCTCATGTAAGAAATCCCATTGAATTCACTTAATGAGAAAAAAATACAGAGCTGTACTGAGAGGCGAATGATCACACCTGCAGCCCAAGAAAGTGGATCTGGTTGTGGGGAAGGGTTTATCAGGAGATAAAGAGTACAACTGAGCTTTAAAGTGTTATCTGGGCGATACATGGATACTTAGTTTTATTAAGCACTGCAACAAGGTGGAACGATGCACTCGGATTCCCTTGAAATTATTTTCAGATTCAGTCATTATGATTGGATGTTACAAGGCACTTAGGAATCAATGGGAGACAAGCGCCCTTGAGAATCTAGCTTCATATCTTTAAAACTGGATCTTCTGCATCAGCTATCAATTCCCATCTCTCTCTCAGAAAGACCTTGTCTGAGAGGTTCCCTCCTTCCTGAAGCCACAATGACTCACACTTACAGTTGACATTCAAGGAACAAAGAAGTCTTCAGCATCTATCTTGATGTTCATTTGGGCCAAGATGGCAAGTCCCAATCTGCTTTGCTTTGAGCTTGGAGAGAGAGGGGCTGATGCTATAAAGATCAAAGCAGGTCCAGACTCCCCTGACGTTATTCCGCTTAAATGTAGGGTTTGGGGATAATTCCCAGCTCTAGTTTCAGGAAAATCTCCTACCTTTCAGCTGTGAGTCTTGGTCTTCCAAGGAAGCAAATGCTCCTGTATCAAAGGAATCTAGGTCTATGGCAAAAAACAGCTCTGCTGTTGGGAGATCTTTATTTTTTTCCACTGGATCTAGGCCACAGACAGCTGAAATACAATTCCGAGAAGTGGGCAAACAACTGCGGGGAGGGAATAGTTGGGAGTGGGACCGTGTTCAGGTACGTAGGTTGAAGGCAAAGGAAACTTTGTGTATGTTGGCTCTGAAACCATGTGAGGTAGAGGGTGGTACAGAGAAAAACTCAGACGGTAGCTCACCTCCCTCTTCCCCAGGGGCAAATGCCTTATTTTCAGTTAGGAATGGATACATAATAAAGGAGCCAGCTCTGTTGCCGTCATGATGCAGAACCTGGCAGTGCCTGTTTCAGAATGCTGGCTTAAGCATAAACAATACCACATGAGAACAGGGAGAATGATGATGGGCCCAAAATTTGTTAAACTACTTGCAGAGCACACATTTTGCATGTTCTCTGACAACCAGGGCTCTCACAGAGCTTCCCGACGCCCATGTGCTCCCATTTCTGCCCTCAGTGAGCAGGACACTGAGACTCTTGTTCCCTTTTGGACAAGGTCAGCTCCTAGAGAAGGAGGGGCAAGACATTAGGGATCCTATCAAGAATCTCCAGCTGATGTGGTACCCTGTGAACACTAGGGCCTTGCATTTGTCAGTCGACTGTCACCACTTGTCCCAGCTCGTGACCAATGCTGCCCAGCCAATCCAGCCCTGACAGGGTATAGACATACATCCCAGGAAGCACAGATGGATGTCTGCTCAGCACCATCAGGGACTTGAGTTACCCCAGGCTCTTGTTTGTGCTGCCTGCCAGAAATGAAATAACCTGGCGGCTCAGGCAGGGGACTCGAGAGGGAAACTGATACAGAACGGTTAATACAACACCAGTCCTTTACACTGAGGATGAGCCAGTCACTTCTGAGCAGCATAAGAAATCCACTCCAGCTGAAAAGCATATGTTTCTTTTCTCTTTACAGCAAAGCTCCCATTTCAGGCACAGGTATTATTTGTTTCTCGAAATCCCCTTTCCTTGTGTCTGCTTCGCTGACCTGATCATCTGAGAGCCCTGAGAGTGGTAGTTATCCCTTTCTACTATTGTTTGCTGTCAAGACCAGTTTGGAAGTGCTGTGTGCATGTGTGTTTGCTTTGTTTCTCTTGCTAGTTGTTGTTGGTTTTTTTCCTTTTCTTTTCTCTAGGCTTAGATGTACACAAATACAACAAAGAAATCAGAAGCAGGAGGACTGTGGCATGCAAATCTGTCAGTGTGCTATTCAATTAGTGTATTGTTACAAGTGAAACACCAGCAGCCTGGTGAGAAAAAGGAAGTGCCAGGTGCTAAAAGGACAACCAGGCAGTTTTTGGTGTAGCGTACCAGACAGGTTTTTCTGTCTTCAAGTTTACTTGTTCTTTCTCACATACAGATGAGTAAAACTGGAAAGCTCTCTTGATTCTCCAAATTCTATCTCTTCTCTCTTTTAAACTCTTCCATGAGATGAGAATGGTTCATGTGGAAGGAAGTTTCTTGGTGTGTTTTTGGTCTCCTTGCACTAACTGGAAGTTGTTCAGGTCTTTCACCCTAGCCTTTCTTCCACCAGCCTGTGTTTGTTTAGTTTCAGTTTATGCCATTTGTTGTGCTCATGGTGTCTTTTAGTTTAAATAGATCTTTTTTTTCTCCCTATTTGCTCTCCTGAGGTATTTACATATAAATCAGCACTGTTGTCCCAGTCCTTACTTTGTTCAGCTAAACAAGCCAAGATGTATCTACCTGCTCTGTGTCATGGGTTCACCATTTCCTGACACATCTCAGCACTGTAGCTTTGTACTGTGAGATCATCTCTCCTAAATGCAGGTAACTAGGATCTGTTTTGTTGCTTTGGAGGTTGTCCTCCATGTGTTTTGTGCAGGTCAAGACAGAAATTCCCCTCTCCTTATGGGAAATACCTTATGAGGCACATTTTTGGTAGCCCTGTCACTTGCTCTCTTTCAACGCTTGGTCCAGTTCTGTTTAACACTTAGGATGAGTACATCCTCTGTAAGTTCACAGATGACACTAAGTGAGGTGGGAGTGTTGATCTGCTGGAGGGTGGGAAGGGTCTGCAGAGGGATCTGGACAGGCTGGATCCATGGGCTGAGGACAAATGAATGAGGTTCGACAAGGCAAAGTGCCCTTGGGCCACAACAACCCCTTCCAGTGCTGCAGGCTTGGGGAAGAGTGTCTGAACAGGATCTGGAGATGTTGGTTGACAGCTGGATGAGCCAGCTGTGCCCAGGTGGCCAAGAATGCCAATGACATCCTGGTTTGGGTCAAAAATAGTGTGGCCAGCAGGACCAGGGCAGTGATTGTCACCCCAGAACTCCACACTGGTGAGGACACACCTCAAGTCCTGAGCTCAGCTTTGGGCTCTTGGATTAGATGAACTTCAAAGGTCTCTTCCAAGATAAACTACTCTATAAGTCTATAAAGAAAGACATTGAGTGCTAAAACATGTCCAGAGAAGAAAAAAGAAGCTGGTGAAGGGTCTAGAGAGTAAGTCACATAGGGCGCAGCTAAGGGAACTGGGGCTGTTTAGTCTGGAAAAAAGGAGAATTACGGGGTCCCTTATTGCCTTCTACAACTGCCTGGAAGGAAGCTGTAGTGAGGTGGGGATTGATTTTTTCTCTTAAATAACAAGTGACAGGACAAGAGGAAAGGGCCTCAAGTTGTGCCAGTGAAGGTTTAGATTGAATGTGAGGAAAAACGTCCTCAACAGTGTCTTCAGTAATTGAATAGTTTGCCCAGGCAAGCAGTAAAGTCACCATTCCTGGAATTTAAAAGACATGTAGATGTAGCATGTGGGAATATGGTTTATTGGTGGCCTTGCCAGTGCTGGGTTAATGGTTGGACTCAGTGATCTAAAAGGTCCCTTCCGAACTAAATGATTCTAAGATTCTATGATCCATGCATCCCACTTTTCAGAAATAAATTCGGTCTCCAAACTGATTTCTGAAGAACTGCAGTCATAACTTCCTTCCAGCTCAGTACTTCCTCTCTCAACACCGCCTGTTGTAATTTCTGACATAGTGACTCTCCTTTCCATCATAAAATTCCTCTCCTGATCTACCACCATTCTACCAATAATTTCTCATGAGGTGCCATGTCCGACGCTTTACTGAAGTCCAGAGAGATTAGACCTTCTTTATTAGAAAATCAGTGATCTATCAAAGCAAATGATTAGGTCAGTTAAGAGTGATCTATCTTTTCTAAAACACGTGTTTTATTGCAATTTTCATTTGCATCCATGCCTTTAATTACTCATTATTGCTGAATGTGTTCCATAATCTGATTTATTGTGGATGCCAGCCCACATCTTCCAGTTTAACTCTTTCAGCTTAGGACTTTTGTAGGCCTTTTAAAGTTATTCACAGTCAGATTTTGTGCCTATTCAGACAAGTAAATAAAATGGTCCAGGGTTCATTCTCTGATCCCAAAAATCATGGCAGGGCGTGGCTTGAGATGGTACACCTACACTTTAAAATCCAACTTCTCACCAAAAAAAAGTTATCCCATGGGTGCTCTGCACTGGGAATAACGCACATGATATCTTCTCAACCATGCCTCAGCATGTCAGGTGCCACAGGACAAAATTTGCTAGGGACAGAGCTAAGAGCAGGGCAATCACATGCCCTGGCCTTGTTTAATATGCTAGTTTAGGCAAAACTAATGATTCTTTGTGCCTTTTCTCAGACCTCTGCAGGGAGATTGCTTAGTTTTCCCTTGAGCCAATGGCAAATTTAAGAAAATGCTTCATACTCCCATCCTTCTTTTCCATTAGCCTTCATGCCTCTAAGCCTGTGTTCAGCATTCCCATCCTTTACTGGAAACTTTTGTGATTTGTTTGAATTTCCTTTGCAAATTCTAAGTGGGTTTGACTTGTGGCAATTCTTCCACTCGATGCCTTTGTTTCAGCCATCATATTTCCACCATTAAAAATTTCAGTGTCTATTTTGGGATGGGGACAAACCTGTCTCTCTCCAGAGCCTATGGATGACCTGAAGCACTCATCTCCATTCTGATCCCTTAGAAACTGGGGGAGAAAAGTCTCATCTTATATTTAAACAACCCTCTCTTTATTTGCTCACTCTTATTCTCACTACAACGAACTACTAACAAGGAAATTGAGTGTTTTAGGTGAGGTCTTCAATCCAGATGCAGCTCTATTGGATCAATGGGGATTTTCACTGGCTGAGACCTGTGCCTGCAGCTTTCCCTGGAGAACCAGGATGAGAAAGGTTTGACGCCATATTTTTCCTACACAAGTCAGACACAAACGGGATTGTTGCTCCCATGTACAGATTTTTTTACTCCGCACCCCTGTGACGTGAAGCATAAGGCTGCACATTTCAGCTACTTTTTGGATAGAGGCAATAATTTCTTAATTTGCCCTGAAGGCGCACGCGCATAAATGGGGAGGAAAAAAATTAAGAGCTTGTGGAATTGATTGGAGGAGAGATGCATCTTGTTCAAACTAGAAGTGAAAATATATTCCAAAGGAGAAATCATTAGCATTTTCATTAAATGCCAAAGAGTGTGACTATTAGACCTACCTCAGGCAACCCTGAGGTTGAAAACTTTTCAACAAGATTTAATTGATCCAGATGGATTGAGGTTGTTTTTGTTTTTTACCCCTTCCACCCTTCTACCCCCTGCTTAAATCTCTGTACTCCATCACCTGTGAGAAAACCCCAAACCGAACCAAATTAAAATAAATAAACAACGCCTTCAGCCCACGCCCTGGAATGAAAACTGCAGTGTAATATGAAATGTGTCCTGATCGTCTTGTTATGGAGCCTGGTGACTCACCAACTGCTACAATTGGGGTTAGATAAAATAAAGGGATTATAATTAAGGAGGCAGCAGGAGGATGTTAGCTGGGCAGTCAGAGGGAGGCAGGCCCATTACAGACCCTGGTATGCTGGGAGCCTTGCCAGGAATGTGTGGACATACACTCAGCTGAGGGATCTGCAGCAGAGGGTCTGCTTAAAAACACACAACAGGGCCCACTTTGGCTGAGCTACTCCAGTATACTGGGAGGAGGGGGGTCCCCAGCTCCTATCTGGTCTTCTGTTGAGATCCCCCAAAAATGCACAGCTCCCAGCTACCGTGAAGATGGGTGGTGAAGGGCTCATCTGCCAGCCCTGGTTAAAGGAAATCATGGAAGTATTGCTTGAGTTGTTGAGGATTTGGAATTATTTCTGGGCAGCATTTTGATCCTGGACCTTGATGTCAGGCCCTCTTTCCCTTGAAGAGAAATCTGAATCACCCCTCCGGACCCAGCAGAAACCCATCTCTGGTTACTGTAAACAGAGCCAGTGCAGGCACATCCTCCATAGCAGTGGGGAGCAAGTTTACTACTGATGGGGAAGAAGACAACAGCTTGGTGGCACATGACTTTTAGGTTTAGACTACACACTTGGCACAGAGGCAGTAATATTTTAACCTTGTTGGATAAAAGATCATGCAGGAAGTAGGCAGGTTGGGCCTTCCAACACTTACCATATCAATAGAGATATATTTTCTGTCCTCATGATCTCAGTTAGTTTTTTGGTTCTTGGATTCCCGAAGAAAAATGACTGCAGAAATAATTCTGTTAAAATCTCCTGTGTACTTCCCATATTACTTCCAGCAGCCTGAGTGTGCTGGCTTCAAAGTCCCAAAGCCAGGTGGATGGTATGATGGTGCTCCACGTGACAACATGCCAGAACAGGGCCACAAATGATCTATGGCCAGTGCAAATGGTTCTTATGTAAGCCCATGCCAGCCATTTGCCTGGGTGCAAAGCACCTGATGCTTCAGTTTGGGATGGCTTAATACCTCCAGTAATTATCCACAGGAGCCCTGAACACTCTCATGATTAAATATCAGGTTAGAACTGGACCTGAGATGAAATCTGTGAAAATGCAGTCATGTTTGGAAAGGGTTGCAGGAGTCATCCAGGGCTGTGACTGCGGTATCAGAGATTCTTGGAAGGAAAAATGCGATGATTTCTCTAGTGAAAACAATAATGGCAGTTTTGGTAGGATGTTCTGTACTATTCCCCAGGTGGGAGTTTTGCCAGGACAAAGGAATTTAAGTGCCTGAATGCAATGCTTCACTGGTGGAGTTGGTATTTGGCTGAGCCTGAAGCTTGCTCAGAAACTTCACCCTGGATTCAGCCACATGTGTGACCCTGTTTTCTCATGCTCCTCTGTCCATCAGTATCTGCCTGTTGTCACTCATCTGTCACTTACACTGGAAATGCCCTGGGGCTGGCATCCCCTCTTTGTTCAGGGCTTGTGCAGCCTCTTGCACAATGAGCCCTGTGGTAACACGGCCAAACAACAATTGCTAAGGGTGAAAGATCGCCAGGTTACAGATGGCAAAACCAGTCCTCAGGACTGGCTGTGTAATAGAATAACAACAACAAATTCATAATAATGATGGCAGGAGTAATGAATGGTTACATTCAAATGTTAGCTAGCTGGAGCTCGCCACTTGTCTCTTCTGCAGTTACAATAAAATTTATTCTCCTTGCTGAACATGTATTTGCCTGCATTGCCAGTGTGCTAATTCTGCTCCTCACAGTTTTTCTATTTGCTTTGCTGTATCTTTCTCAATTAAAAGAAAAAAAAAAAGAAGAAATAAAAATCAAATCACATGGCATCAAAGAGCTACATCAGGAGGTCATTGCATCAAATGCTGCCGCTAGTTTAATAAAGGAACTGACTAATATACTCATTAGTGGTGCTCGTTGCTAATGCCCGATCAGATAATGAAATTGAAATATCATGTTTTAGGGTGTAATCAGGATCCCTGCAGGTGCTGGGATGGAATTGCCCCATAGGTACAGCATTACACAGTTAACTAGGTGTGTTACTTGATGGGCTGTTTCAGCTTCCCAAGCCTGCGGGTAGGAAGAGGTGAGCAGGACTGTCAGCACAGCTACTGAGAATGGGGAATTGGGTTGGAAACAAGAGAAAAACGCAGAGGAGACCTAGGTTAAAGTGGATTGAGGCAGCTGGGAGCAAATGGCAAGTGTCAAGGCACCCAGGGGACCAGCTGGGAGCAGGTACATGTGTAGAGATGCAGAGCTGGCCCTTTGGGAGGACACCCCACGCTGCCTGCAGAAGAGGAGCTCCTTGGGTTGGCTGGGTGCTGGTGGGTGTGTGCAGATAAAGGCACTGAAGCAGGATTGTGTCCAGGGAACATCAAAGGCTTCACTGCCTCCCTGGCGCTTAAAAATCTAAAAAGTAGAAAAGAAAAGACCAGCGTGGATGTAAAATCCCCATGTGTGGAATTGGAGCTGGGACAGTCCTGCTAGACCATCCCTGAGTGGGGGTACCAGGCTGCTTTTTGCCCTGGCTCTGAGTTGCAAAGCCCTTGGTTAGCAGGCAGTAGCAAGAAGGGATGGTCCTTGCTTCCCTGGGTCTGCAGAGTCACCTGCACAAGGCTTTTAACCCCCAGTGTCCCAGAGAAGCAGCAGTAACAGTCTCGTTGTCCAGGGATGACAGACAAGCATATCACAAGCTTTCTCTTCCCCAACTCAGACATTTGTCTTCTAAGTTTTCCATTAAGTGGCTAAGTCCATAGAAGTTTGCAGCACTCTTTTTTTACTTGCATTTTTTTAAATAGAAAAAATGAAAACACATAAAAAAATTCAAACCCAGCCCCAGTCTAATCAATGCTACCAGACTTTGGGTAAACTGGGCTGAATGACAAGAGTTTTCCAGAGGAATTTGTTCTGTATGGAAGTTGACTTTAAACACTTTTCTTCATTGCCAGATGATTTAATACTGGATGAGCCAATGAAAGACTTCAGAGACGCTCAAATTACTTCCCAAGTTGCTCACAGAATATGTTCTGCTGAGACAACACCAGGCTAGAGACTTCAGTGGGATTAGCACTAAAACAAAGTATTTTTTTTTACTACAGTATTTTAGATTCTCTTCCAATCTTTATTTCTTTTTAGTTTTTCTCCCTCCTGCTCCTAATTAATTAATAATAAAATCTTACATGTCAATAACAATCCCTCCTGGCAAATGCCTCTCAACATTTTCTATTAGTGCTCTTCCTTCAGCTTCCTAGAACTTCTTCCTTCCACGTTTTTTTTAATATACTGTCCTGGAAAGACAGTTCAAATCCTTTCAGAAGAAGCAGTGAGCTCAGCCAGTTGGTAGGACACACCTATTGTCAAGTCCTTAAGAAGAGGGATAAAACAGGTGTGGAAGAGGAAAGTGAATGTCCCTTTCTTGGATTTCTCAGAGAAAAATCTTTGTTTAACTCCAGGAGAAGGCTCAGGGCTGTGAATTATCTGGGAAGGGAGATGTCCTCTTGCTGCCCAGAATATGGTACCTGTATCCTACAGGGAGACAGAATTTCAAACATCTCATTTTTTCATCCTTTCTCCTTGGCATTCTCTATTGGCTAATTTAGGCAGGATCCTGACCACGTGCAGACAGACTGCTCTGAAACCTGTTTTCAGGTGACTTCTACAGGGAGATCCATGGGAATCAGGTCCCTGTATAATTACACTTAAACACCTAAAGCTATAGCTGTGTTGATAAACTAAACAGGGCCGGGGCTCAAGCCCAGGTACTGGCACACGATCTCCCAAACCATCCAACCTTTAGCACGGTCCCTGGTGATGGTTTTGTCCTGTTCCAACTAGCTAGTTCTCCCAGACAATGCCTGGGCACAGTCCAGGGACAGCCTGGGCCAAGCAGCATCACCACAGGCGGTTCAGATGCAGCCCCCCAGTTTTGGAAGGAAAGGCGCTTATCAGCACGGACGCAAACTGGTCTGTGCCAATTGGCCTCTGGGCCAGAGAACAGCCCCATGCATGTCTTATTTACTAGAACAGATGAAGTTAAATGCTTCCAAGAATGTAGCCTGAGATGGGGAATAGGGACTTGGGAGCATGGATGGGATCATAGCACTGGGAAAAAAAAAGAGGATAAAAGTGGTGATTGGCTTTTCCAAATATTAACCAGTTCCTTCCTATGGATCTGCTGTGCACAGATTAATTTCCAAAAATCCTAAAAGGGACCAGATTTCTTATGGCCCTTTTCTGCTGCTGCTGTTTTCTTGTACAATCATAATCCACTTGTGGCCACTTCCCAGACAAAACAGTATGAAAGTCATGAAGGTGGACAACTAGGGTAGCAAGTCAGGGTTATTTAATACTGGAATGGAAGTGAATTTTTTAGCTGGAGTAAGGTGTTCTGGTGTTTTCCTTCAGGCTCTTGTCAGGAGTGTTTGATGCCTTTGTCATAACTTGGTGAAACAAGATTTTTCACTCCCTCCAATCTGTTCCAGCACAATATTGGGTAGAAGGTCATAATAAGGCTTCAGTGGTGCTGGTGAGAATAAATCTGGGGAGATGACACTGGCCCATTCTCACAGCATGAAGTGAAAGTTGGTATATTGGTATCCCTTGCCACGAGCACTCAGCTTCCTGGGTGAACAATGGAGCCTGTGTTTGTGCAGCACCTTGTGGAGGGGTGTCCTTGTCCCCAGCCAGCTCACCAAGCAATGTGACACCACAAGCACTGAGCCCCACAGAGCACCCACATGCTTCAGACTGGGGGTCTGTGCTCGAAAATCTTTGCTGCAATCATCTTGACGTTAACCTTTAGAGGAGTTTCCCAGTCCACTGGTAATTTGCTGAATTGGACAAAGTACTAGAGATGGAAAAAAAAAAGAAACAGCTTTTAAATTCTGAGTTTGGAACTTATTTTGACTTAATCCACTCAGATTTCTGCCTATATAAAATTTAAATTTCTTGCACTAGAAATTAGGTGTCTGTTATATATGCATGTGATGTGTGTATTACAAACAGAGGTGTGTGTAACAGATATGTGTGTGTATTCTTGATCACTGGGTGGAGTGATCATGTTATAATCCCTGATTGCTGGGGCAATGGAGACCCTGTTTAAAACTGTGGTCCTGCTGGGCTTAGACACGTGGCTGGTCAGTGATGAGTGCCCAGGTGCCAGCAGCCATCTGGCCCCAGGGGTGAAGGATCAGCCTCACAGCCTCTTCTCAGGATCCTGCTTCCTCATGGGCACTTCTCTCTGGTGTGTGTGTTACTGGGATGTCTGGAGGCAAACTCCCCACTCCTGTATGTGTCATTTGGGTGTCTGGAGGTGACATGGTTAAGGCTGGAGAAGAAGAAGAGACTGGCAGAGCTTAGCTAAGCCCAGCCTGATGGAGTTATCAGTTGTGATCTTAACTAGAAGGTCCTTTTTCTGCTCACTTGCCCTTGCACACACGCACATAATTGCAGTGTGAATTCATAATATAAACCATGATGTAATAGACACCAACTCAACTCAACTTAATTACTGTACAAATGAACAACAACTTAAATCACAAGCAGAGTCCCATTAAAAGTAATCAGATCCTGGGTGGGGAGATGGTTAAAGGTGGTGTTTGAACTCCAAAGAAAAATATGCTCTTGTTTGGACATAATTTGATTTTTTTTAATTGTTATTTTTTCTTCCACAGTGTATTTTTGCTCTCTCTCTCTCCCTTCCTGGCTCTCTCTCATTTTAATTTTTTCAGCCTTTTCCTGATAAACCAAACTAGTCTAGACATATCTTTTGAGAGCAAATGTTCTCTAAGCTATGTTCATTCCTTGTGAGTTTGTACGTTAATCATTAAATATAATTAATTAGAACATCTCGTAATTAACTTGGAAAGCAAAATTATACAAGGGAATGAGTTTGTAACCACATCACATTTGAAATAAAAATAAAACTTAGACTAAAAGGAATAACTGCTCTTTGGAATTAGATGAGTAACAATGTTGGATTGGCTCCCCTGAAGCTGTAATGTTGGCTCTGAACTCATTCACATATATCAGCCATATTTCACATTGATACATTCACTCACACATGTGTGCATGCACACTCAGATGTGTGCACACTACTGGGATGATTTTAACCACCCCTCTGCCTTCTTGTGCCTCTGCACTGTGGAGGAATCAGCAAACACGCCATCAAACAGCCTTAGGACTTGCCCTGGCTAGTTCTGATGGCCTTTTGGGTGTGATACTGGCTGGAAATTGTGGCATTTCATGGCAGGCTTTGCTGCCAAGGCAGGTGAGAGTTGGCAGGAACTGGCAGGCAGCTGACCATGGGTCTACCCCCCAGCTGGAGATTCCTGGTCCAAAGGAATCCTCACATACATGCTGGGACCCATTCCCAAGTCCACCAGTTCTCCAAAAAGCTGGTCCTGTGGAGCACAGCTAATGAATCCCCTCAGATCTGGTTCAACAAAAAAGGGGAATCTCTTCTTGCCAAACAATTGCTCTCATCAAAAGTTAAATACCAAAGTTATTTTCTTGTAAGTGCAAAGAGTTCTGCCATCCTTGCTTGACTGAGGAATTTGGAGATGTCCTCTGAGACAGAAATTTCACTGTGCCCAAAATTAACACACCTGCTCATGGCTGCTGCAGCGTCTGAGCTGCACTGAGTGCAGTGAGACACTGGGCCTGGGGCCTTTGGGTCAAGGAGACTGTGAGGTCTGCAGGGTCAGCACTCCTGGGGATTCCTCAGCTGACTCCTGGAGGGTGTCAGGGAGACTTGAAGTGACTGTACAGCAGCTCCTGGCACTTTGCTGGGCTCTGCCACTTGCTCTCTGTATGGCCTGGGGCATGTCATTTCACCTCTGGTTTTCCTTCCTCTCTGTCCTTGCTGAATACATTGTTTTGGGAAGGAGATCATCCTCCCTCTACACATTGGACTGCTGGCCAAAAGGGCTCTTTCACCTCTGTCACGTCCCCAGCTGGGATGATGCCTTTCCCAGTTGCTGACATCTGCTGAAATTAGACAGAGGACTTAATTTCTCTGAGCTTGCTGTTGAATTTTGCCTTTTGCTCTTTTGGCAGAAGGAATGGGCAAACCTCTCTCCAACTGCATTTCTCCACAGTCAGGGAATCGCTTGGCTGTGCTGCTCATCACCACCTAAGCAAAGAAATTCTCCTCACATTTTTGTGGTCGGTTTTCAGGGCAACAGGCAGGAGGCAGCTGGGGAGGAGAGGGGCTAAGGTGGAGAACAGGGGACATGGAGCAGGAGAAAGGCTCCTCACAAGATGGGAAAATGGAAGATGGAATCATCTGGAAGTTCCAAAAACTAGTGAGTGGTGAGACATCATAGGTGACTGCAGTGAGGCAAAGTGCTTTTCTCTCCTGGGACTATGAGATGAGTGACCAAAAGGCTTGGAAAGGTGGCCTTGGATATCCCTTTCCATTTATCAGGACATTCCTGCTTTGTGCCAAGCTCTCAAACTCTTTGTTGACCCTCTTCACTAGCTCTTAGGCTGCAAATCAGCTAAGAAGCCATCCCTCAGGTAAAACTTGCTCAGTTTGTGGAGGGTTAATGAATTTTCAGGAGGCTCAAAAATATAATCACCCCCTTGGTGAGCAGGGTGTGTTTGCTGGCTGGGATGGAGGGGAGAGGCACTGGGAGCATAACTGTGATCTCCTTGACTCCTGCTCCTCCCTGCCTGTGGGTAGCACTGGGCAGGCACCAGGGGTGGGATGCAGCTTGCCTAATGTTGAGCAGGTTGATTTTAGACACCTGGGGTAAACCAGATGGGTTGTAGGACCTTCCCCAGGCAGATGGGAGGAACAGGCACCTTATGGAAAAGAGCATCCTATTGTAACAAGGGGCTAAGATCCACCCAGTTCAGGTACTCAGGGTGGCAAATTAAGTGCCCATCCTTTCTTCAACAGTGACATGAATCCCACACTCTAAAAAGAACTGGAGCTGGAATTGTGTTCCCGGAGAGGAGCTCCACTCTACGTCCTATCCCCATTTCTCCTACTTTCTCACCTCCACTTTCACTGCATCTGTCCTTCCCAGTCTCTTTGCTTTGGCAAAACTCCCATTTCAGAGCAAGATAAGATGGGCTTGATCCTGACACATAAGAAAAGGTCTGCTCTGTATGGGACAAGACACCTGCCCACATTTATTGTTTTGCAGATACAGGGCACCATGAATAAATGAGGGAGCGTGCGTATGCCCCAGAACAACAGCACTGAGCGACAATAAAAAAAAATCCAAGAGAGATGTGACAGTAGTTTTGAATAGAGCTGACACTGAGCAAACACTCTGCACAATGTGGAGGGTGATATAATATCCTGCCCTTTCAGAGTGTCACTGTGACACGTATTTAACATTCATTGGCAGCAGCAGCCTGGCTTGCTCTTCACACAGCAAGGTGCTGTGCATATATCTAGGAAAAAAAAGATAGTTAAAGAGATGCACCCAGTTCACTGCCCTTCTTGTGTGGGTGTGAACCTACCTTAGTGGAGCCCATGGGAGTTTTACAACTGACTTCAGTCCCTATTAACCTTCCTGATGAGTAGTAGGAAATTAGGCATGTGTGGAGGGAAGGGTATTTATGAAAAGTAAGGTCTAATGAGAACCCGGTTTCAGAGTTAATTATGGAACAACTATTGCCGCTCCCTAACCCAATACTGTGCCTGATTCTGATCTCGCAGCATGGGAAAGCGAGATACTTTATACCCATGGGGGCTCTTGGGCTGCACATGGCTCTTGAGCAATTTAAGTGCATTTATGCTGGGTGATATCATGTGATCGGCAGTGGGACTGCACCGATGCTGGGCTGCTGGGTAATCTGTGGGATGAAGCAAATCAGCAGGACTTGCCAGGTCATGCCCAGCCCCATCCCATCCCACAGCGGTGCGGAGAGACGGAGAAGAGCTGTTGTTATCTCCTCGGCGAACCACTCCTGCTGCTCTCCCTCCCTTCACTCTCTGATGTGCCTGATACGTGTCTTCTGTCTCTGGGCTGAATGAAAGGTGTTGGTAGATGGTTTGTAAGGTCAGCAAGATGGGCCAGCGTCGGGATCAATTGAGTAGTACCCGTGTGTATATGTAATCAGGATCTGGCCTTCTGCTAATTAAAAAGCTTAAACAAACGCATGCAAATGAGGCAGATATGAACACGCAGGTGGATTGCTGGAAACAACACCCTCCACTCCTCCAATTGAGGGGGCAGTCAGTCCCAGCACTCCCTTTTGTTTTGTTGTTTCCACAAAAAAGCTGCCTGTGTTGTGGGGAAGTTTCCCCTTGGTTGAGTTCAGCGCGTATGGTCCTGGGGCATAAACAGCCTCTTGTCCCATGACACATGCTTGCCTTGGGATTACACACACAGCTTGTCAGGGATGGCACAAAATCCTTCATTGGGAGAGTAAGGAAAAGCCACTTTCCCATTTCTGCTGGCCTCATGATGGGCTGGGAGCCTTTTGGAGAGTGAAGCTCAGATGGTCAGCAGCATGTGACAGATTTTTCTGGGTCTGACTCTTTCCTCCGTGAGGACCCAGTACATAGCAGCCCTGGGAAAACTTTCTGGGAAAGGTAGATTTCTTGCTCTAAGAATGGTGCATAAAACACAGGTGAAAGCTCTGGGGCCTTAAATCAAGATGGAATTTATCATCTTGAAATTTTTCAGTACAAACCAAATTCTGGGATAACTCTTAAAGATACTTGCACTTCTCTTGTCACTGCACTTCCAGAGTCCTTTGAGAATAGGGATTTTTCCCACTAACATAAACGGTCCTTTGATAATGGAAAATTTGCCTGAGTAAAGGCTGCCTGTTTAATGCTGTGATTAAGTCATTGCTTTAATCTGGCATAGCTCTTGAAAAATCTCCTGGAAAGAGTTACTGGAAGGGTCCTTTGAGTTCCCTTTTCCCTAGAGCCACTCATTCCCTTTGTGCTTACAGTAATGTTCATGGGTCTGCATGGTGATACAGACCAGGGAACTGATCTGGCCATAAACTCAGCTGGCCAAAAAAGGGAAACAAACAAAAAAATCCAAATAAAAAACCCTAAAACCTCAATTTTTTTCAACGTTGTGTCAACATGAGATCCTCTGTCGGTCAGAGGGAGATGATGGGAAAGAGAGGAGGCCATGGATGTGGTTGAGGCAGTCCTGTTTGTTGTACATACTCAACAGAAAATTGCTGGTGCCATGGAGCACACTGTGCTGAAGACCAACCTACAATCCACCCTCCAGCTTGTGCAGATCAGTTAGTATCTACCAGATGCCTGACATACTTAGCAAAACTTACATTTGAAATGCCAGGCTGTGCATCAGGGTTGGACACCAGGAGTGGAGCATGTCATGGTCTAGTTTGCTACAGTGAAAGGAACTTGATAAAAACCAAAGTCAGAGGGAGATCTCCTCAACACAATTTCACACTTGATTTCTATGAGTTTTACCTTCATAGTTGATTTTGTTACTTCTTCTGAACATGAGACTATGCTGTATTTTATTTTGGGTAGTACTGAATGTGAAAAGAACATCAGATCTTTTCCACCAATTCTTTTGGAAAACACTCTCAGATATCTCCCACATCCTCTTCTCCTTGCATGTCCTTGTAAAAGACCAAAACACTGAAAGAAGTCTGACTAGGCCTAGTTGTCTGATATTCTGTTCCATTTAGTGTATTTTAACTTTCAGTAGAACTTAGACTAAATCTCTGTCTCATATTCAGAGGCTGGGGGTTCGGCAGAGACGGGCAGAGCGGTGTGTTAATTTGTTTGGCATAGCCTTGTCATGTGGGTTTTCATTTTGCAACTCCACAACCAAAATAAAGGGTAGCTGAGATCAAAGTCATTTACTGTTTAAACTCTAATGCTCAGGGGAAGGTAGAGGTGCTGTTTCAGATAGGAAGAAGTCTCTGATTTCATGTCATTAAAACCGTATGTCTCAGTTCCTGAAAGCACATAAATACACTCATAGCTGAGCTTAAAGACAGGAGCATATGTAAATACTTTGATAAAGCTGAGGTAGGATTACATCAAGTGCTTCTTACTCTTGTATTGACTTACTCGAGTTAGTTAATTCAGACAGAAAAGCCATATAGGCATAGTAACTTTGTTTTTAACTAGATTAAAGTTAGAAGGGACAGATTAAAGCATAGAGGGGGCTTGGATGCTGAAAGCAAATTACTTGTTAGAGTTCATCTGAAAATGCCCTAGTCTTTGATCAGTTCAGAAGTAGAAGTAAATTCAAATGGAGAACTCCAGCTTGTACTGGAAGTCTCCACCACGAGTTTGATAACGGGAGGAGCTTGTGACAATCCAGTCCAGACAGAGATGGAGATGCTTTGTTTCCAGAATTTGTTTCTGGGATTGATTTGAGCCACCACATTTTCATGCTTGCTTTACTGAATCTGGTTGGCCACACAAGTTAATAATCTTCCTCTTTTTATAATATTTTCTTTTCCCCCTTTTATTTTTTAAAGTTTGTTTGGATTATTATTATTATTATTATGAGCATTTATTTATTTCCACTGAAACAGGCCTTGAGATGTCGATTCATTATAAAGTTTTGGCTGAAATTCTTGTTCCAAGGCCTTGGTGTCAACAGCAGATTCCAGATTCCTGTTTACTTTAATTGGCTTTGCTTTTAGCCACAAGTAAAGATTGCAAAACAAAGGCGTGGAATGGCCATCTCCTGATTCCAGTATGGGTCTGCATTATTTTTTTCCCCTCCCAGGCTTCTTATGAGAATGTGTTTGTGAAACCACTTGAATCAGGAATTTTGTTTTCAAGTGGCAACCTAAATTTAGGATACTGCATCCCTCTTTAGAAATGGATAAAAATAACAAAAAGTCCTTACTTTTCTCTTCCATGGAGATTTCTTGGCCCTGAGAACTTCCAAGATTTTGGAGGTGGAATGCCATATTTGTCAGCATAAAAACTGTCAAAACTTTCCCAATCATAATCTACAGCAGAAATGTCAGATTTTTGTTTAGGTGTCTCTCAGCACAATGCAGTGAATATGATCATGGCATATGGGTGCAACTGATGTTCACAACTACGTGAAGAAACATGAAAAAAGACCTTCCTAAAGCAGAGCACTAAGAAATATCTCCCAATGTCAAGGCTGAAGAGGACTCTTCAGGAGGAGCCACCTGATCTGCTCTCAGCCCATCCCTTACACCTGAGAGTGTTTTGGGCTGGGATTTTCCCAGTGGCTGATAGTGGCTGAACTCCACTATCAAATTTCCTGGCAGTGATTCCCACTGATTCAATGGGACCAGAGTTAAACCAGCCCTTCTGAAGAAACCCACAGTGAGATCCTGTCCTGAGGTACCCATTTGCTGGTGGGGGCCTCCTCCAGGACCTTTTTATTGGTGGCTGTAGAGAGAAATGACCCAAGAAAACTGAAACAGTGCACATTGGTTGGAAAACAAATGGCATTGCCACTAATATTTTGCAGTTGAAGGTGATGAAATTCTTTCTGGGGAAGTTGTGAAGGTCCTTTACTGTGTCACACTCTGTCATGAGTTAATCTTTCAATTGCAACCTGTTTCCCTGGCTGATTGACCTCTGGTATCTCTCCCACTCTGCCTGTGGTTTTGAGATGTTTATTCTTTCCATACTGGGGTGCTATAGAGGTGTGTGTGTGCCCACTTGTGCTCTTGGTGTGATCTGAAGGACAGAAAACTCAGGGAAAGCCCTCGCATCAAAATCCTTCAGGGACTGTGAAGGAACAGAAAGCCCCAGTGCAGGTTGGAGACTTACAGCCAAAAATGTCTAGAACAACAATGAAAAGCATCTCTCAGTCATCTTGGCTGTCTCCCTAATTCTCTATCCTTCTCACTAGGGTTTTTCAGCCTCCTCCTCCTCTCTTCATGATTCCAGCTCTTTTATCCTGGCTGTTGGTGGTAGTAAGAGATAGATAGCACGTTTGGACATATTTACCCTCATGTGGCTTGTCCTTCTCACCCCACCCATGCTCTGGCTGTGATGATGCATATCTCTGGGAGTCAGTGGGAAATCTTTTCACAAACACTTGCTGTGTGTTGTGTCTCTTGTGGGCAGAGATGTTGCTGTGTTAGCCATCATTATTTGATCTGCCTCTCTGACAAGATTGCTTTAAAGCCTAAATGTTGTTTCTGTTCTTAGCTGGGAACACACCATAGATATAGTTATAGCTTTGCCTGCATGGCCAAGTCCAGTTCCTCAGCTATGCTGGGAATGCTGGGTGATGTGGGATGGAAACTGTGGAGAACAAAATCTGTGACAAGGAGCATGAAAGAAAGTGAGTGCCTTACTGGAGCACTTTGAGAGCAAAATTTTTTTTTTCTTCTTTTAACAATACTGCCCCAAAATTTACCTCAGTTTGTGCCGGAAGTACTCACTGAAGTCATGGGATTTCAGAGAAGTGGGTGGGAGAGGTAGCAGAGTATTGATTCTACCTTGAAGTGCTAGAAGTGGAGTCTTAATTCAGATAATAAATGCTTCTGCATTTTGCATCCTGAATTTTGCCTATTTTACTGATAATGGTTATTTATATAATTTTTTTTCATTTGGAATAGAACTGTAAGTTTCCCTTGCTCGCCAAAATCAAAAATGGGAGCAGAAATTCATCATCATTCATCATGGTCTCAGAGTGCCTTTGGCCATGAAAACAAAATATCCACTGAGGTGGTAGTTTATCTTCTGATCCTTCCATTGTCCTGAATTGAAAGAGTCAAATCAATAAATCTGAGATCTAAACCCTCCTCCAGTGAGAACTCCCTCTCTTGTTCCTCACTGAGGTATTCCTCTTGGGACATGGAAATTGAGTGGGATGCACCTGGGCTAGAGTGCTCCTCTGTCTCCTGCCCCAAAGAATGACAGAGGGCACAGGAAAACATGGCTGAGTGAGGGTGAGGCAGGGAGGAAAGAGTATCCTCTTTAGGTCAGGAGAAAAAATTCTCATTGGGAGCAGCACAGGAGTGCAGGAGGGTTGGTATTCCCATTTTTCTTGGCATTTCTTTGAATATAAGGATATTTTATAAGATTTCTGTAGTGTTTAAGGTCAATTATTTGTCTTTGGCCCAATATACTGCCCTAAGATCAGCTCTAGTTTTTCATTAATCTGGGTGTTTTGAGCAGTTTCTATGGTTCTGTAATGTGTGCTGGCCTTTCTAGACAGAAATGACCATTCTGAATGGACTGGCAAGGGGAGAGGACAGAAAACCAATGCACTGGAGTAGCTCAGTGAGACTTGAGAAGGGGCTGAGAGAAAGCAGAGAAGGCATTTCATTTTTCCACACCTGCTTTACGCAAGGCAAGGCCTGTGGTGGCGTGGCAAGACCTGTATGTCTCAGGGAATGAAGGCCACAGCAATGAGAGCAAAATCCTTGGGCAGTGTGAGGTGATGGGATGCCTGGAGAGTGTGATGCAACTGAAGAGCCCACGTTTGCCCAGAGTGCAGAGCAGGGGAAAACAAAAACCCAAGAGATATTATTGTGTCTATCCAGAGATTAAAAAAAAAAGTTTATGTGGAGGGAATTGTGGGCACACAGCAGTGGGAAGGACTGTGTGAGCTGGCCAGGGGTGTGAGGGGATTTGGTGTGCTGCTCCCATCACAATGTGGGACCATCTGCCTCCCAGGCAGCAGAGCTGCTGTAGATGAGAAACAACAGAGATCAGAATATGACCTCCAGCAGTTTTGGGGGTAACAGCCACCCTGTGAGTGACATCCTGGAAACAGCCAGGGGGAAATCAGAGAGAGATAAGATATCTGTGTCTCTCTGACCATTGTCCTCAGCCAGTTTGCAGAATTGCAGATTAGGTCCTTTTCTCTGGTCTCTCTTGCTGGTTCTCCGTGCAAGTGCCACAGGGCAGTGATAAGGAGGAGGTGGAATGGTGCTCTAAGTACACAACATTTTTCCACGTGCAGCAGGATATGCTAACTGAAACAAAATACGCTGGAATCCTTTCTTTGCTTTTTCCTCTGTACAACCAGAAGAGGAATCTCAGGATGTGCAGCACGGGAAGGAGAGAGGGTTTATGGAAGGGATATGGAAAAGGGGTTTGGTGCCCTCTGTGCCAACAAGTCTCCTTACAGTTCCAGCGCGGCTCTGCATCTTGCTGCCACAGTGTGACCACTGCACACTCAAACCTGCAGCAGACAGTGCCTTGTCCTTCTCCCTCCAGCCATCCCTTCCTCACTCCACAGGGCACTCGGGGCTCCCCCAGCATCCCGGGGGGATCATCAGGTGCAGGCAGCTGCAAGGGGACAGCAGGCTGCCATTTCTTTGTCCTGCTCTCTCTGGTGACAGCCCCACCTGATCTGCTGGCCAAACCATCCAGACAGGAGTGAGGCTGGTGCAGGCAGCTCAAGGAGCAGGTGTTTTTCAGGCTGGAGCAGGTGAGGGTGTCTGCAGCCAGCCGATGGAAGAAGGAAGCACTCACAGGACAGGGGGAACTGTGACATGCCAGATGAGAATGGAGAGTTTTTTCAGCCAGCATGGGCGGATCTGGAGCTGATCGCACAGGTGGAATCACCCTTCCTTAGGGAGCAGCCCCAGCCCCCTGGGGAAGGCAGAAAATTCAGACTTTTCTGCATTTTGCTGGGAGAGGGAGGAGCAGGGCAGGTTTCTGCCCTGGGGATCCAGTCACCTTGGCAGCGCAGGGGTCGGGGGTGGCCTTCATTCTTCTTGCAAGGTTGAGTCACGGCTGTGATGAAAAGTCTTGCATAAGCAGGAATGCCATCTCCAGTGGTAAGCTGAAAAACGCCGAGCTCTATTTTCAAAGACAGCTCAGAGGTTATTTATGTACGGAAATGCTCCTTATCTCTTAATTCCCAGACTGATGGGTGGAAGATATGCAAAGAGTGACTTCTGTCAGGGACGAGCTCACCAGCACTGCTACTGTCTTGGCAAGGGGGAGGGCTCTCTCTGCCTTCCCTGGTAGCAGTGCTGACTAAGGGCCATAGGAATCTTAATTCCTGGCCCAGAGACGGCAAGCCAAGATATCTGATGGGCTGCTTGGCTGACAGTTAATATCCTGTCACAGAGAAGTATTCATGATATAGCAGCTTTTTTTTTTTTTCCAAGTGGGAAAGCCCCACAAGTTCTCCATTTTGTGCTTAACCATCAGCTCTGCCCTGAAAGAGCCTAAAATAGAACAATTGTTTTATATTTCAAAGAATACAGCAGAACTCCTTGGTATCAAAAATGTTATTTTGTTTTACCATGGTTAGTCTCAGATATTCAGGCTGGATTAATAAATTCAATCTCATTTCCTTATGGCTGGAACATTATCAGTAGGTAGAAATTTGCAGCTGGAAATTAGTTAATGATTCCTCTGTAAGTACAGCAGACAGATGGCATCCAGCTTCTTTTTCCTGGCTGTGCTGACACTGGCATTTGAACTAAAAGTAGTAAGACATTTATTAATGAGTGAGTAGGCAAAAGGAAAAAAAAAACCAAACCAAAAAACCTAGAGCAATGAACACAGGTAATAGGGTGTCATTATTAAAGAGATATCTGTCAGAGAAGGACATGCATAAGAATTAGGTGTCCTGGAAAAGGCTATGAAAAGATATCTCTACTTCTGTTTGATGGAATCACATTTCAATTTTTATGAACTTTTCACAGACTAAATATATTTGTGTCCAAAGAAATCCTATCTCTTAGTAAGCAGTAATGACAACCTTATTTACACCGGGTGACATTTTCTGACCAATTCGGCCAGAAAGAATTAATTATTTTTGTACTGAAGGGAAAGAAAATACCTCATTAATAAATTTTTCTTGGCGATGGTGATATTCTTGGTATTATGAATCATGTGAAGAGAAAAAGTAAAACCTACTTCATAGGATTTATAACATAGGAAAAAGAAAAAAAAAAAGATGTCTTTTGCTGGAAAAGGAATTTTCTAATATATCCCATTTTGGAAAATTGAACGAAAGTTTCTGGCTTGCTGGCTGCCTAACTCTTGAGAGAAACCTTGCAGCTTGCAGGCAGGGAGGGAGGATTCTCTCTTTTCTGCTTTGCTGACCTCAACCTCAGTTTGGCCTCCCCAGTTCGGGCTGCCAGGCAGGCAGCTGCCAGTGAGGAGGCAGAGGAATCAGTGCTAAAAGCAGGGGAGGCAGGACTGCCTTGGAGAGGAGATGAGAGAAAAGTGGGGTCCATGAACCCCCTCCTGCTGTGCTGCTGGGATCAGGCTGGTTTCCCACAGCTGAGCTGGGGAGGAGTGCACCTGATGCCCTGGGGAAAATAATGTCAGGGGCTTGCTCCTTGCATCTCATCTGGAAGTTGTGAAAATGATGACTGAGGCTGTTTCTGGGTTTATGATGGAAATTCCCTTTTCCTTTTCCTTTTCCTTTTCCTTTTCCTTTTCCTTTTCCTTTTCCTTCTCACCCTTTGTTGCAGCCCACAGTGGAGGATTTCCAACCGAAAATCCTTTAGACAGCAGGATCCTGAATCAGCCCAGATCCCTGCATGTTGTCCACAGACCTCTTGATCCCAAGGGAATGACCAGTGCATTAAGGAGCTGCTGTGTGTGACTCAAGGTGACCAAATTAAGCCCTCTGCATGAATAGTGGTTCAAGGGTGCTGATGCATCGTTTCTTTTCTGTAGTGAGAAATTGGATGAGAAGATTCACATGAGCTCATTCGGTCTTTATGGGCTTGAACCAGCTTCCATTGGAGTCAATAGGAATCTTTCCATTGACTTTAATGAGAGCTAGATTGGATCCTAAATTAGTACCTTCATCCTTCAAATTGTTTAGCAGTGCCTATCCCCATCCATAATTAGCATAAACTGGCTGTGATAGTCATCAGCAGGAAAATTATACCAAAATGTCCTCAGTAGGTTTATTCCTGCTCTCACTGAAGATGATAGGAGTCTCATAATTAACTTCAAACAGGACTGGTTGTCTGTGTATCGTGATTATAAAATATCTTGATATATTTTTAAGGGAGAGTTCAGTTTGAGCAACTTCTTAATTGCATGTCAGGAGTAAAAGGGTTGTCTGTGACCAAAGACGGCCACATTGAAAAATCAGGCAGTATTAAGGAGCATGATTTGACTTTGTGGCTACATAAATCAGTATTTGAGTTTCTCATTTGGTATTCACTGAAACGAAAACATAATCTGAGTTAATTGCTCTTCCCCAAGGTGCCTTGTTGCGCAATGTTTTATAAAATTAAAGCCTGTTAAGTACACACGAAGAAACACACTTTAGATGCAGAACATAAAATACTAGCACCTCTAATTCTGCTGTCATGTATGGTTGATTAACCTGGTACAACAGAAGCCTTGGGGAGAGTTTCTGTGCTGTTAGAAAACATATTTCCACTTAAGGGAATTTAGACAACAAAGGGATCTCACAAATCCCATTGTTGGAGGCTAGGCTGACATTCGGGGCATCCAGGCTGTCTCACAAAGCTGTGGAAGACTAGGGAAAAAATGCAACCTGCATCCCACTTATGGATAGTTATCTGTCAGCCCAGTGCCTTCCACAGCAATTAACAAATAATTAATGAAGGCCTGTAGCCCTCGCTAGGGTGATGCTGCTGTTGGCTTCAGCAGGAATTTTCCCTGGAGTTGGAGTGAGTCTGGGGTGAGGAGTGGTGGACAGCGTGGGCGGTGGGGGAGATGCTGGAGAGAGCAGTGGGAAGGTCACAGGGCTGCTGTAGGGCAAGCTGCAAGTCACCCACCTCTGAGAAACCCCAAATCTCAAAGGTTTGAATCTCCCAAGCCTCTCAAATACACAGACATATCACAACTGGAGAAGAGGCACATGAGATGGAGGAGATTGAGCTGGAGAGCAGCATGAGGGGAGGACATGGTGGTCTAGGAATGACAAAAGTAATACTGCAAAGATTTCTCCCCATCCCCAGCTACTCCAGACTCTACCTGCTGCTTGCAGATCCTCCTTGGAGCAGGCAGGGAGCCATGGAGGGCAGATGGAGCACATCAGCAGCTGCCTGTTGGACCAGAAGCTGTGCGGGAGCATGTGGGAAGATCAGGAAGGCTTATCAGATATTTTGCAGCAGCGAAACTGCCTAGTAAGGCATAGTGTGGGAGCTGGGGGTATCCGGGTGAAGACCAGCTGGGAGCTTGCCAGGTGTGTGTGGTTTGAGTTAGGGCGAATTGAATCTTCTCTCAGGATGAAAGTGAGCCTGTATCTTGTAACAAAACCAGCTGGTGTTTCAGGTTGCTACCTGTTTCTGCTCCTGACTTGCCCTGTGCTGCCCTCATGGCCGGCCCAGTAGCCAGTACCTCACTCTGAGCAGGTCTAAACCCTCAAGTGAACAGGCAGAGGTCAGGTAAATAGGATAGGATCCCTGGATTATAAACCTGGAGCTCCTCTTTGTTTTCCCTTACGCGATCCTTGGACACTGCATGCAGAAATCTTTGGCCTCAAGTCCTGCCAGGGAAGGGTTAGATTGGATATTGGGAAAAATGTCTTCATTGAAAGGGTGATCAAGCAGTGGAAAACACTGCCCAGGGAGGTGGTGAAATCACCATTTCTGGGAATGTTCAGAAAACACATACATGTAGCACCTGGGAGCATTGTTTAATGTTGGACCTGGCAGTCCTGGGCTCATGATCGGACTTGAGGACCATAGAAGTCTTTTCCCAACCTTGACAATTCTCTTGTAATAAAATGAATGGCTCCTCAGCACTGGAGAACCATCATCTGCAGTGTTTGTTGGGCATGTTTGGCCCACACCAGTGATGCCCAGGCTGCTGGATGCAAAACTGTTTACTGAAGTATGCACAAAATGCTTTCTTTGCTGTGTGTCAGCACATCCCTTCTCAGACTTTGCAATGAATTTTGTTTCCATTTTATTCAGCCTCAATAACTGGGGAATTTGCCGCAGCCAACGTGCCTTGAAGAATGGGAGAGGAGACCTGGGGACATGCCAGCAAGGCAAAGTGATGGTTGTCCTGGCACCTGACTTGACTGGTCTGTGGATGAGCTGCATATGCCTGGATTATTTATTTTCAGAAAGAAAGATATTTTCAGAAGGGAACTTCTCCAATGCATCCTAAGTGAAGGAGGAAAAAGGTGGGGATTTTGATTCTTCATGACTGTTTAAGTCAGCTAACTGAAATTCTGCACATTGATTCTTTACTTTGTCGTCACCTTCAAATCTGGTAAAACGTTGAGGACAAAGAACAGAATTTTATACTGCATAAGACACATAAAGGAAGAGGATTTTTTGGGGGGGGCTTCATGGAATGACTGTTCCCTTGACACCTGCAAGAACGAGCCTTTGAGCCTCTGCCAGAAAATTTCTTACTGTCTTATGTAGAAAAATGCTAGATCTTCTAAAGGATGTTAGAGCTATATTTCCAGCTATACAAGCCTCTGTAGTTTTTTCAGACTTCCTAAAAAATAACAGTAATACTTCAAAAAGTTCTTTACCTTGTTCCTGTCAGACTCCTGGGGTAGGTGTCCAGGCCTGCTCAAATAAAATACTCCAAAATACAGCAGATGCTGCCTCACCCCCTTCTCTCCTGCTGTTTACTATTCCACCCACATCACGTTGGAGCTGCTGCAGATTGTGCTGGGGCTGGGGCTGTGCAGGTGTCTGAGGTTGGAAATTTCAGCTGCTTCCTTTGCCACCCCTGAACTTTGCCATGACAGACACTGGGAGCAATGGGGAACCTGACCTGTGAGTCAAACATGACATTCACTGGCTGGTTGCATAAAATGTAACCCACAGCATCATTCAGCCCCCTAGGCTGGAATCTGTTTGCCTTAATTATGGGCAACTGTAAAAAACTGAGAAAGATGCAAGAAATGAGATTCCACAAGCCCTTCTAGTGGTTCTCCCTGGCCTTAAGCACTAGGAAACCTCTTGAATATGATGCTCCAGCATGCATTATCCTACGTGACCTCTATGAATATCCTACGTGTGGCTACAGTAATTCCAACATTGAGTAATGTCTCCAGTCTTTCAAGAGCTGTACAAATTTCAACTGAACTTTCCTACTCACTCTGCTAGCAAGATCACCTACACATTCTCACAGCTATTCCAGCTTTAAGCTAAGGTGGAAATGTGCTGGTATATAAATCCTGCCATTCTGGCTCTTTGAACATGAATGCTATCAGTTTTCAAAGTTATCCAGATAGGACAAATATGTTCCTTTACGGGATCCTTTCTTTTGATCACTGAGGGTATATCAACACCTGGTAATTTCTCTGAGGCCTGCTATGGTGGCGGCTGGCTTTCTCCAAAGACTATGGAAAACATCCAGGGCGATGGTTTTTCTAGGCCAAAATTAATGTTGTGAATAATTTGGACACTCTCGTCCTCCTACCCCTGCATTTCACACACACGGAAATGCAAGCAGTAGTGTGGCTTATTTGATAGACCCCAGCATTGAACTCACGAATTCTTGGCTCATAGCCCTGTGCTCAAACCCTTTCTCCTCCAGCACTCAAAAAAGGGCCTGGTATGTTCTCAGTAATAACATCCAGTGATTTGTGCAAGTGTAATAGAACAATGCCATATGCTTTGGTTCCTAGGCCAAATTCACATTTTGGCTTTACTCCACTGGCTATAATAAAACAAGGCAAATGGGAACATTTGACCCAGTGTATTTCCAGTCTGTAGGGACTGTAGAGGTGGTCCTGTGATTTTAACATGGAACTGTTTTGCTGTGATGCTTCAGTCTTTATTTTGAGCATTGGAAGTTTTGGGGAGAAGCAGCTGCTTGCATTGTGCTGGAGACTTCATGGGATCTGCCCAAAGGAAATGGTTCTACCATTTCCACCAGTGCCCACTTAGCAGTGACATTACAGTTGCTTACCCTTACAAACCTGGAGAAATGGGGTGTTATTCTAATTCTGTATCTGCCAAAAGCATTTTTGATATCTCTGGTCATCTCATCTATAAGAGGGTCTGTTCTGGGTTATCTTAATTAAAGGGCAGCCACTAACCAAGAATGGCAAATAAACCATCTGTCTTATGTGGGGAAGTGTAAAACAAATGTCTGCTGTGCTGGAGCTGGTTGAGTGAAAATTATCCAAGCGCTTCACACATCAATTGCAGTACTTAAAAAAATTGCTAACTTCAGGTTCTAAGAAGGACCAAAGCACACTTATCTTCATTTTCTGGAAAGACAGGCAAGATATATGGACACAAAAATGTCTGTGGTGAGCCTGAAGATGATCCCTTCATACATAACTTTCTGAGTTGATGCCACAACCTTCTCATGGAATTGTGGAGCTAAATTTGCTCATCGTTTATGTATTGACTCTTGTTGAAATCTTTGATTTCTTCTTTTCTTGGTTTTAATTTTCCTCTTAAGGAGCTTAAGGAAATCAAATTAACACCCCTTAAAATATTTCCTAAGAATTTAGATTAACAGTGTTTACAAAGGACTGACAATCCTTCCAAATAAAAACCCCAATATATATTTTCTCTGTAAAAACTGCACTCCTACAGTGAAACTCCTTTCTTCCCCCACTGTAGTAAATCTTGACATTTATCTTGAAATACGTCAGCATAATAAATGAAGTACATTCATAATATAGCAGTAATAAAAAGTTTCATAGTGTCCCAAGAAGTCACGAGGGTACTTTAGCTTTGCTACTGAATTTAGGGAAAAAAATAATTCTAGCACTAGTGAAAATATTGATCTATGAGAGACAGAGGGAAGAAATGCCTTGCTGCATATATTACCTGAGGGGAGAAGACAAAATGACTAAATCTTACATGTAGTGTATGTTACCCTCCAGGCTTTGCTCCAAACTTACACAGGAAAAAAAATATAAAAACCAGGCTGAAAATAGGAAAAAAATGGAAGACCTATCTATCAGCTTGGAATGACTTCTTTAGGAAGTAGAGCTCTTCAAACGTGTTCATGACTTAGGGAAGAAGGGCAAGTGATTTGTAGAGGTGCACGTGTCTAATCAAGCTTTCTGAACCAGTCCCTGCGCTGGGCTGGGATGTTATTTATGACAAAGAGTTTTAAAGGTCACTTGGAACGAGAGACTAACTTTGATGGGTGACATTCTAGCCCAGTGGGAAACATGGCATAAATTAGCAGTTACAGAGACTTTCTGTTTCAGTTTCAGACACTTTAACTCAGTGGAAAAAGAGAAACATTTTCTCAATACAAGAGCACGTAGCGACAGGACAAGGGGGGATGGCTGCAATCCGAAAGAAAGCAAGTTGAGATCAGATATTAAGACAAAATTCTTTACTTTGAGGGTCATGAAGTGATGGAAAAGGATGCCCAGAGAAGCTGTGGAAGCCTCATCCTTGGAAGTGTCCAAGGCTGGGCTGGACAGGGCTTGGAGCATCCTGGGATAGTGGAAGGTGTCCCTGCCCATGGCAGGATGATGGAATGACCTGAGCTTTAAAGTCTCTTCCAACCCAAACCATTCTGTGATTTTATGATTCTCTTCCTTTCTAAATATTACAGCTGTAATTATTATTACTGTATTTTCTCTAAAACAAGGAAAAAAAAAGAAATTCAGTGAATAAAACAGAGACTAGGTATGGATTCATCACAATTAATTTTAGCTTTTTAAAATTTAGGAGTCTGATATAAACTCATTCTCTGGATTCCTGCTATTTTTGCTGGGAGACATGGGCACCAGCAGTTGTATATTCATCACACATTCCTTGGACAGCTTTTCAGTACAGAGTGACTAAAATCAGGATTGTGCCTCTTCATTGACTTCACAGAGATCCCAACAATTAGTTTTGCTTAATATTGAACTTCTACTCAGCTACACTGAGGAGGGAGAGGCTCCATCCCAGATAAAACTCGTGCCTTTAAAGTCAATGACAGCAATTCCAATGACTTAGATACCATCACATCATCTGTCATTAATGTTTTGTGCAACTCCCTAAATCAGGACACTGCCAATCTAAAATGTTTTAAGTTAGCAAGGAAAGAGGAACTGAAATCATCCCAGCTAACTTGAAGTATTTCCTGAGTAGAGGCCCTCATCTGAGCTCATCTCTCTGATTCTTTATATAGGCTGGAGAAAATAAATTAATTTTTAGAGCATGATTCATACCACTAATTTTAGATTCCTTGTTTAGAATGATGCAATGAATTTCAGCCTGGAAGTGCCTAATTCTCTCCTCTTCACTGATTTACTAGAGAGTCTAAACACTCTCTAGATGAGCTGTAGATTCCTCTGTTGTAAACTTTTGCTTTTGGCCACGTGAAGCCTAATTCTCATCATAGCGTTTTTAATTCATGTTTTAGGATTCTTTGCCATCTTATCTTTCTGCCTTGATATCAAAATGAATATGCACCATCCAGGGTAGTTCCAGTTGTAAGACTGTTCCACTTCAAGAAAACCTGACTGATCTTAGAGAAAAGTGTAGCATAATATAAGGAGCAAGTTTCTTTCTAATCTCTTTAAGCAGTGGTGAGGAAAATTTTACACATACTTCTGAATAAGTTTGATGGCACAAAAATCAAAGTGTTTCACAAGTATCTCTAGGTACATCAGAGAAAACCCAGAAAACATTAAAAAGTCCTGTTTTAGATGCTCTTAAGTTCAGCCTTGCATAGTTTTCAGTCTGAAAGGAAAGTATTCCATTAGGTTTATTCCCCTTCCAAGGCCTTCTTGCAGACATATATCCAAAAGGACATAGTGTGAATATAACTGAGCCCAGAGTCTGCAGCATAGTGGGGAACAGTCTTTACTGATTCCTTCTGGAAGCTGGAATCTTCCTGTGGAAGAAGGTCAGTCAGAAGCTTCTTTCTATGACTTTGCTCAGAGAGGATTACAAATGTAGGAAAAAAGTCGATTGTTCACTCTGAAACTTTGAGTGGTTTCTGCTTATACGTTTTTAAAGAGAAATACATATTCTGTCATTCTTTAATTGGATATTACTATTTTGTCTTAGCTTTCAACAGGATGGCAGTAATATTCTTTAAATATTGACAGAGCCTTTAAATTGAGATCTGGAGCTCTCCAGTTCTTGCATTTGGTCACTAATTTGTTGAGCTTTGTATCCAGGATTTTGCTTTTCTGTCTCTGGAGGTGATGAAGGTTCTTCTAAGAAATTCAGAGCCATATTAAGACCCAGATCTTGGGATATGCTGAGAATTTTTATTCAGGTTCCACCCTGAGACTGATATTTTGTTACTCAGAAATACTGAATTTGGACCTGTATTTTGATGAAAATATCACATCAAAGCTTGGTAGATGTCAAAAAGTAATTTAGGTTTTGATACCTCCTAAGAAAACAACAGAGAACAAACTAAAAAGCATCAATATGTCTGTGAATAAATCTATATTCATAAAATAATGGACTAATATCATATAATGATTTGGGTTGGAAGGAACCTCAAAAATCATCTGGTTCTGACAGGAGGTGCCTTGTCATGGGCAGGGGTGCCACTTAACCTGGCTTTGAGCCAGTCTGGCACCACACTTTGAATATTGTGTGCAGTGATGGTTTTCCTCATTTCAAAGAAGATATGATAGAACTAAAAAAAGAAAATAGAATAACTAGAATAACTAGACCAAAACTTGTTGAAGTCACCTTCAAAAGAGCTGACATAACAGAGGTTACTTCTCAATTTTTGGAGAAGCAAAATAAAGAATTTTTTTATCTCTCTCTCTTCCTCCCCCCCCCCCCCAATAAAAGAAGCAGACTGTAAAATAAAACTATTTAGTGCTAACCACAACAAAAACAGAAAGAAAAGGTTACTCTTACAACATGTGGCTGAACCTTGGGAGTGTGCTCCACAGGACCTTGCAGAGGGTAGACTCACAAACCGATCAAAGTTCTTCTGAGGTTGTTTAGTTCTAACCAAGCAGGCCTTGAACCAGTTTAATAGGACAGAAAGCAGTCTTCTGAGAATAGAGGTTTCACTTTTCCTTGCTCATGCCTTGTGCTTGGCACTCCTGTTGAACTCTGCTGAGGACAGGGTTAATGCCAGCTAGACCTTGGGTTTCACAAGTCATGGCCATTTTTATGCCATGGTCATGGCTTTGCCTTCAACAAGACTTTTGCCTTGTGTACACATGCTGAAATTAGTTCAAATCTTACAACCCTAAATGACACCTTATTATTTTCTCTTCATCTATTCCAGACAGCCTGCTTGTGCTTTAAGTCTCTCTGAGCTATTACTGATGACAGCAAATCCTCTGGATGACCATCAGTGCTTGAAGCACCATGAATTCTAATCTGAGGTCTATGGAAGTCAGGTGCACTTTGATTTTACAAGCACAAAGAAGCACCAAGGGGAGAAAATGTGTGGCTTATGTGAGAACACTGATAGTTATTGCGATTTTTGGTAGCCTATCTACAACTTTTTTTTTGCTGTCTTGACAAGAAGTTAGTTCTGAAGGTCTGGGCAAATTTTCCCTCTTGCTTAAAACGTCTTTGGTTCTCTTTACATTTCCATTCTATGGACTCTTATGTCACCATTGTGTGAATGGAGTGGCTTTGATGGCAAGGTTTCAAAATCCAGTCACTTCTGTCAGTCAGTCATTGAGTTAATAACACAACTATGACTGTAAAAGGTGTACCTAGGCAAAGCAGAACTGGAATTACAGGAGAATAACTTCTTGAAGTGCCCAAGGGGAAAGCTGAATAAACAAGGGCTTCCAGCCTGCTCAAAAATGTGTCAAAATGATGTCTGCAAAATGTAATAATGGCTTAATAGGAACTCAGGCCATACATTGTCCAGTAAAATATGAATGTAAATGTTTGGGAAACTGTTGTGCTCCTAATAAGCTGCGCTGGAATCTATTATTTGGCTTGGATTTCACTGAGTGTGTGACTGGGCCTTGTTTAATGTGGAGCCTTGATTTCCCTCATTATTTCAGTTTACCTTTTTATTTTCTCAATCTGTTCATATCGTGATGGCATTTGGCATTTCTCAGCTTTCAATTTGCCTTCAGTGTAAGACCTGGATTAATCCCTCAGCTGATGTAACCCTGCACACTTCATTAGCACCAAGCACATTTACATCAGCTGAGGATGTGTTTTTATACTATTTTCACCCACAATTTCCCCTCTCTTTTATTTCTTTTTTCTGTCTCATATTTGTCTAGCTAAAGGAGAAATTTGGTTGGGCACATGTTGGAATCTACATGGAAACTTCAGACTGAGGACAGAGTGATGTCTCCCCTCCAAAATCTGAATATTTGCTTTTTGATTAATGAGGAGTTCAAATTTAAAAGGACAAATTAAAACTGAGTTAGAAGTTGTATACAAGAATTTTCTTTGACTGTTGCTTTAAAATCTATCAGAGACATATTTGATGTTTTTGCAGCTGTATGGCTCTTATACAACCTAAGGACCATTTATTGGAATTTTTGAGTGAACTTTTGTTTTTATAGGTGTGTAAATGTGTTATCGAAGATATCTTGGCATTTTAACCAACGACCTAAATTTTGTCGACTTTCATAAAAAATATAAGTCTCTTTTTTACTTTTCAGAAAACCCCTTTGGTTGACAGGTGCTGTTTTTCCCACAGTGAGCCTTTCAATGCATTTATTTTACTAAGAGGTGATTCAGATTGAAAAATAATAACACAATGAGTTAAATTCAGTCCTTGATTACACCTCCATAAACCTGGAGTAAAGTCATGAAAACAGAGAGAATTTTTCAGCATGTCCATCTATCTGCACTAAAGCAGAAGATTCTTTTGGGCAGAAACAAAATCTGTCTTGACACTTTGCATGAAATCTAGTCTCTCCTGGTTATAATAGAACTTCTTTCTTTTTTGTCGGCTTAGGAATTTTTTTTTTTCCTTGAGACAAGAGAGAGTTTTGCTCACAGTCTGAAACCAGAATTTTTTTAGGTATGAACCAGAGAACAATAAAGTGGTTTGTGCTGGGCTCCTCATTCATTCACATGTAATCCTAGATCTTCTGGATATTTGAATAGCATGAGCTTTCTTTGGTGGCCAAGGGAAGACTCAAATGAGTGAGTGATGTCCTTTTGCTTCCACTTGCTGATTACCATCAGATTTTAAGATGGAACAAAGTGCTTGGTGGGAGAAGAAGCACTAGTCCTCTGGGCCAAGAGATGAAATGTGTAAATGTTATCATTGAATCACAAAATTCAGTTGTTATCCATTTTTTGTTAGTTTGGGTTGTTTTTTTGTTTTTTTTTTTTAATCTTAGTAACATTTTTAATGTCGTCTGCCTTCCTGAGTGCCAGGGTGCTGGTTTTGAATGAGAATCCAACTACTTCATTAAGAAGTAGACATATATGTATATATGCAACTAAGAAAAGTGTTAACAAAAATTACTCTTATATTCTAATTAAAGAGATTTAAAGCCTAGTTTCTTGCCACCTCAGTCACTGCATGCTTTGCCATTGACATCATTAGGAGAAGGATTGACTTGGTCATTCCCAGGAGTCCTACAGAATAATTTTCCAGTCATGATTTATCCTTCCTTTGGGCTGGGCTGAATCCATAAGGTTTCTCTGGTTTGATGGGACAGAAGGACAGGCAAGGGATGTGCCTTGTGCTTTCAAGCACAACACTGCTCTTGTTTATAAAGATTGCCTCCTAAAAAGCCCTTGGAGAAGCAGAGTGAAGAGCGTGTGTTCCACCTTGCTGAGCCCAGATATTATTTAAACTGAGCTCAAACCTACTCTTCCTGCTCCATCTCACAGCTACAGGGGGAACAGGGGGGAAGAGATAACCACTGGCCTTAGAAACTATTCCCCATCAACCATTTTTGTCAGTTCTTCTAATTTTTAACTTTCTTTTTGTTCTCCGCCTGACTCCTTCCATTCTGTCGGCATTATTTTTGAAAAATGATGCTCATCCTGAAAGCAAAGTCTCGTGTTCTGAGTACAACTGCATTGCTGTAAAAAAGTAACATTGCTGTTAATTTCAGTTACACACAATGGGTGTGATGTTCAGAAAAACATTTATTCTTTTCTGCTACAACATCAAGTTACTGACGTCTCAGCCTGCGAATCGACCTCTCCATCTCACGTTTGCTGAGAGCCAGGCAAACGGAATTTTCTAGAAAAAAGCCATACTAACAGCATGCCAGTGGCGGTGCTTTAGTTAACCACACTAAATGGTACCTGACCCACTTCCAGGGAGAACCTGGAATGTCTGAGGTGCACTGATTCGACACTGACCACTGCGTGCTGCTGCTCTGACATTCCTTCAGGACGGCCAGAGCTGGCCTTGGTTCTCCATCTGCTTCATCTCCTTAAGGCTGTGACACCCCCTCATGACCACTGTTTTCTTCCCCCCTTTCTTCTGCTGTGTCAGAAGTGACAGCTGAGCTGGATGCTGATGAGTCAAGGCTTGGTGGAACCCCAAACACACATTTGTGGGTAATAAATTCAGACCCTGAATGAACACCCATGTCGCAGCAGACGGGTACCAGGTGGGTGTTGGAAATGTGGGATGTGAATTCATTCAAAGGATGCTGGGGCTGTAATTTACAACCTCCCGGTGTATGTTATTTTTAAACACTTGATTCATTAACACTTCTCTAGATGTTAAAAGGGGTTCATAAATCGATTGGTAGCCAGGAAAAATGAGCAGCAATGAGGTAATTTCAGTCGGAATGGGCTCATTACCACGCCAACTGTCAAAAGTTTTTGAAGCCAGATTTATTTCTTTTCCCTTCTTTCTAACAGCCAACACAGGCTGAGGGTATTTGGTTTGATTTTTTTATTGCAGGATAAGAAGAAATTGAAAAAAATCAAATTCGGGGAAAGACAGGTAAACAGCAGATTTTCCTAGAGAGCTGAAAAAGTACTTGAAAAAGAGATTTTCACCAATCTTGGATCCAATTTGGTCCAAGACTGGACAGAGTGACTTATAAGTTTGTCCCTTAGGAACTGCATGTGAAGAGGAGGATTAGCTTTATCCTCTTTTGGTGCAGCATCATTTTCAAATCGTGGCAGGGATAATACTGATGTGGAAACAAAATAAAGAAGGGGAAACCCCTACATATTTCTCAGATTTCTTTTTTCTCTCATCCGAGTAATGGCACAACCAGGCTGGATCATCAACAAAAATCTGAACTCCATGCAGAAATCACTCCAGTCCTGAAGCAGAAGGTCAGGGATGAGACCTTCAGGTGGCTGCAGTTTGTGATGTTCACTCTTGCTGAGAGAGGCTTTGATGAGTCCAGCCAGCTCAGGGAATCCCCAGCTCTGATCTACAAACAGAGGCTACCATGAAGAGATAGGAGCACGTTCCTGAGGACAGATACAGCGTTCCCCTCAGGTTCACTTTGGACAAATGGAAAGTAAGATATCTTTGGGCTCGTGTAAGATTATGAAACCCTTCACTGGTGCGTTTATTCCTGATCGAGTAACACACAATTACTCTGTCCTTCCTGTTCATCCACTCTCGCCCTTCTTATCTGTTACATTTCATGATAGTGGTTGAATTGCTTGATCAAAGGAAGCTCTGGCTGGGATTTATCTCAGCTAACTGTAGGCAACCAACACATAGGCAGGTAAGTCTGAGTTAGTCACTCTAGGCTGCTTTTATTGTCAATAGAGATAACCAGGTATCTCTAGAGAGCAATTAATCTGATTCTTGTTTGATATCTATGTTAGGATGAGATGAATCACCTTCTCTAAATGCCTCTTCCTCTCTATTGACTGTAAAGGCAACTGAGGATGACTAGCTTAGATGGAGGCATCTGTGCTATAGATGCTGTAAGATAAGGAGATAAATCCAACCTCAGGGGAACCCCAGTCCTGGAAGTCTAAATGGGTAATGATTCTAGAAAACTTATTGCAGAACTAAAAGATAATGGTAGAAAAGAACTTAGGCTCCTGTAGCATGAAACACACAGCGTTTTTTACAAGCTCCATGACATCCTAAACAACAATATTGGGGGATATGTTTGAGACTTCTGTACTGTAGAACACTGTAGGATGCTGTGCTTCATGCACTGCTTGCTCTGCAGAATTGGTTCCTGTCGAATCGCCACCTTTGTGCTGGTGACAAAAACTGTGCAGTGACATCACTGTGCTTTTCCTGCTCCTATCCACCTCTCATTAACTGCATCAAGTTAGAGGACTGATGAAACACAGGTTTAAATCTGAGGATTCAGGCCCTAGTTTTGAGCCACACAGTGTCTTCCCAGTCTCTGACTACACACAAACCTGTCCCAGGGTATTTGTCTCTCACAGTCAAGCTCTTCAGCAGGGAAATCAACCTTCTGTACTCAGACACTTCAGACACTTCAGTAGGGAAATTTTTTCTCCCGTGGAAAACACCTACTGGTTGCATGAATGACCTTTTCTTTCTCTAAGAATAGACAGATTTCACACAAATGGTTTTGACTAGATAACTAAATTCTGTATCAACCAAAGGCTGTAACTCTTACATGTAATGTCCATGTTGTCATCTTGCTTATAAAGGAAGGGATATACAGTGGGAAATGTGTACATCTGCAGGGAAGGAGGGGCAAATTTCTGCTGGAGAAGTGGTAAAGATGCTGTGATCAGAGGTGTCATTCTAGCTTTTCATTAAGGCTCTGTGGAGTACAGAGGGATCATACTTCACCAGCTCTGCTGCTGGTATTGTTTCTACCACCTCTCTCGATAATCAAGGTTCTTTGAATATTACACTAGGGAAAGATCTGTGGCTAGTAGATTGCCCAGTTGATAGTTATGTTTCTTTTTACCAGACAGGAGATGAGAGCCAAGATAATATGAGCTAGCCATGGTTTAAGCCCAGACAACAAGTAAGAACCACACTGCTGTTCAATCACTGGTCCTTGGAGGGATGCGGAGGAAAACCAGAAAAAGGTAAAAACTGTGGGTTGAGATAAGAGCAGTTTCATAACTGAAATAAAGTAAAATATAGTAATAATAATCAAAACAACAATAGCAATGACACTAATAAGAATTGCAATGAAAAGGGAGATAACACTAAGAGGAATAAAATCCAAGTAAGACAAGTGATGCCTCACAAAACTGCTCACCACCTGCTGACCAAAGCCCAGCCCATCCCAAGCAGTGATTGGCCCCTTCTGGGCAACTCCTCCCAGTTTATACACTGAGCATGACATTCTATGGTATGGGATATCCCTTTGGCCAGTTTGGGTCAGCTGTTCTGGCCATGTTCCCTTCCAGCTTTTTGTGCAGATCCTCACTGGCAGAGCCTGGGAAACTGAAAGTCCTTGATTTAGGGTGAGCACTAAGCAACAACTAAAACATCAATGCACTGTCAACATTATTTTCATACTTAATTCAAAACGCAGCACTTAACCAGCTACTAGGAAGAAAATTAACTCTATCCCAGCTGAAACCAGGCCAGAGCTTTGTTTTCTCCTCATTTATACAGCTTCCCTTGACACTCAAGGTAGTTACATGTCAGTGTTACCATGCAGTTGTCATTGTTTCTGGTTTTGGCAGGCTACTTTAAGCAATTGAGGCCAGATGAAAACTTACTACACAGCCAAGACCCATTAGGGAATAAGAATAATTCCAGGTGACTGTGTTAACATTACTCTGTACTCTGTCTTTAAGATCTAAATATTTATTCTTTCTCAGTCATTTTCACAGCAAAACAAAAGTCCAAAGTATCTAGTTTAGTTTCTTGTAGCTGAATTAAAGGCGAGTCTTCTTCAAACTTTTACTAGTAGGTATTTATGACTCAAAAACATTTATGAAGCATTAAGTAAGGACATTTCTCTGCTACTTAATGTATTTCAGAATTTTCTTTTTAATGTCATTTGTTACCAAGGAAATGCAGTTTTGGTAGGCGTCAATATAAATGACCAGATGTTTTTTCTCAAGTATAAATATCACACCACTAAAGACCAAGAATATATTTGTTTCTTCCAATGTCATGTTTTATGTGGACAACTCACAGCTGTCAAAAGGGTGCTTAAACAGAAGTTGTGAAGAAGGTGATTTTCTGAGGCAGGAAATGCTCATTTGTCCTTTTCTGAAGGTATGAATGTCATCATTTCCTTCTCTCTTTGTTACTCAGAATGAAAGGCAAAAAAAAAAAAAGAAAAAAGAAAAGAAAGAAAAGCACTTATGTCCCTTAGTTTGACAAGAAGTTAGGCAGGAGAGCAGAAGCTGTCAAGTTTTCTTTGAAGAATGTGTATTTAGGGTACATAACCATCTAGACAAATACAGGTACAGTTTAATTACCTTCTAGCTCTGGCATAAAATGAAACTAGTTCCACGCGCTAGACCTACATTAGGACTAAATTTTAAATAGATAAACTGAAGAGCAAAGGCATCCTCATCTGATGGGTGGGGAAAAGAGACCCATGGAGATTAAAGACTGGAGAAGCAGAGGATTTAGACAAGCATTAAGGTCCCTTGCTCTGAAGGAGGCCCAGAAGCCACGGCTAGCCAAGCTCCTGGCTTGTTTCTGTATTTTAAATGACTCCCAGTCTGATTATGCCCCTCCTTGTGTGGAGAACTGGCTCCAGGACACAGTTCTCATGGGGTGTCCTGGGGAGACTGAGCCCTTTGCATGCAAAGTGCCACTTAGGAATGAGTTTGCAGTGCAGAACTCTGGGTGCAACTCCTCTTGTGTAGGGCACAGACATCACTCTTAATCCCTGAGCGAGCTGGTCCAGCCAGGGCTTACATTTCTGTAATCTCAGATCTCCAGAGCCCTCCACATCCCTGACAGAGGCACATCCAGCCAGAGCTGAGTTACTCACACTTCAACCCTTCCATTTTCACCAGTAATACAAGCCAGCACCTGAAATACTTTCTTTTGAAGACAAACCACCTCACAGGCCTTGTAGGCAATTTCTTGGGTCTCTTATTAAATCACTGGGTGTTGTGGCTGAAGGCAGAGCTGGGATCCCCAGCTCCCATGTCTCAGTGGAGAATCCTCCAGTGAACCTTGCAGAACCTCACCAGTGGGCACCACTACCTCATCAGCCAACTGGACCTTGAGCTCACAGGATTTTCTCTTTCCCAAGTATCACATTCCTCCTGCTCCCTCCTTATTTTTCCCACTCCTTTGTTTCCAAAAATGCTTGAGTCCCATTCGTGTTTCAAACCACTACAAGTATAGAAAAATTAAATGAGAGGGTTTCACCCTTACTGGCGGTATGTGCATCTTTATTTCAAGGTTTTATTTAAACAGTAGTCTGGGATTTTTTTTTTTTCCTTTCTAAGTTCCTCTCTACGAACAACTCATAGCGAAAGAGGCCAATTTTCTCGACAGTTATCAGACAGCTTTCAACCTTTTTCTGATGCACAGGCCACCAAACTAATAGTTTCATTNCTCTCCTCTCTCTTCTGCCCAGGATATTTCTTTTTCTTTCTTTTACTGACTCAGCTTAAATGACATTCCAGCACTTCATGGGAACATTCTGTTGGGTGATCTAGTATGAAAATGTAGAGTTTCTAAGCACCATATCAAACTTTTTTAGTTACATCTCAGATGAGAAAGCATAAAGGCTTTATTCATATTGTGTTTGCCTGTGCCAACAAATCACAGCTTCTCAGTGGAGAGACTGTGAAGTGAAATGGAACGAAAGACCTCATGGCATCACAGAGTGAAAAAAAAGTCATATGCCAAGGGAGTGACAGTCTTCCAATGGGTTCTTTTCATTGAACACATGGAGGGAATTAAACTTGCCTCCAGCCACTACAACTCAGATCGAACCTCAGCCAAGAATGAAAAATTAATGTAACTATACTTCTGAGGTTGCAGTTGCCCTTATCCCAGACCAACAAAATCTTGAGTTTTTATTTGCTTAGCAGATCCCTTGGTGAATTTCATTGTAGGAGAAAAAGTCTTCCAAAATACCTCAGCAGAAAGAGACATACATAAGAAAAAGCCACAGCTGAAAAATGAAGCCTCACAAATCTCACTTGTGTTTTAGTCAGTGAGACCAGCTTCAGGACAAATTGCTAAATTGGTGAAGTATTTTTTTTCCTCCTCATGTTTCTCATGATATGGTTAGATACCTTTCTGAAATCCGTGCTTTACCTGACCAACTTGGACTTAGTGCTGAGGTGGATTTCTCACAGGTCTGTGTAGGAAATCAGACAAGAGCAATGAAAATTCCCTTCTACCATTCAAAAGAGCTCATATGTGAATCAATTCTGTAAAGACCCCACTTTTTCTAATTTTTCCACTGCTTCTAAGTAAAAATCCAAAAGACAAGAACAATTTAATAGAATCATAGAATCACAGAATGGGTTGGAAGGGACCTTAGAGGTCACCATGAGAAGGGTCACCTTTCACTAGATCAGATTTCTCCAAGCTCATCCAACCTGACCTTAAACCCTTCCAGGGATGGGGCATCCATAATTTCTCTGGGAAACTTGTGCCAAGGCCTCACCACCCTCACAGTAAAGAATTTCTTCCTCATATCTCCCCTAATTTTCCCCTTTTTCAATTTGAACCCATTGTTCCTTGTCTAACATGAGAAAAATGAATATGAAAGCTGTTTTAATATTACAGAAATCTGAAGCAAAGTGTCATCTTCATCCTGGATAAAAATTGGATCATTTAAATACAGGGTGTGTTGTCTTCCNCTCTCTACGAACAACTCATAGCGAAAGAGGCCAATTTTCTCGACAGTTATCAGACAGCTTTCAACCTTTTTCTGATGCACAGGCCACCAAACTAATAGTTTCATTCTCTCAATTTCACATTCCAGTAATGGCAGAGAAATGCAACTCCTCTCCTCTCCTCTCNTCATATGCCAAGGGAGTGACAGTCTTCCAATGGGTTCTTTTCATTGAACACATGGAGGGAATTAAACTTGCCTCCAGCCACTACAACTCAGATCGAACCTCAGCCAAGAATGAAAAATTAATGTAACTATACTTCTGAGGTTGCAGTTGCCCTTATCCCAGACCAACAAAATCTTGAGTTTTTATTTGCTTAGCAGATCCCTTGGTGAATTTCATTGTAGGAGAAAAAGTCTTCCAAAATACCTCAGCAGAAAGAGACATACATAAGAAAAAGCCACAGCTGAAAAATGAAGCCTCACAAATCTCACTTGTGTTTTAGTCAGTGAGACCAGCTTCAGGACAAATTGCTAAATTGGTGAAGTATTTTTTTTCCTCCTCATGTTTCTCATGATATGGTTAGATACCTTTCTGAAATCCGTGCTTTACCTGACCAACTTGGACTTAGTGCTGAGGTGGATTTCTCACAGGTCTGTGTAGGAAATCAGACAAGAGCAATGAAAATTCCCTTCTACCATTCAAACGAGCTCATATGTGAATCAATTCTGTAAAGACCCCACTTTTTCTAATTTTTCCACTGCTTCTAAGTAAAAATCCAAAAGACAAGAACAATTTAATAGAATCATAGAATCACAGAATGGGTTGGAAGGGACCTTAGAGGTCACCATGAGAAGGGTCACCTTTCACTAGATCAGATTTCTCCAAGCTCATCCAACCTGACCTTAAACCCTTCCAGGGATGGGGCATCCATAATTTCTCTGGGAAACTTGTGCCAAGGCCTCACCACCCTCACAGTAAAGAATTTCTTCCTCATATCTCCCCTAATTTTCCCCTTTTTCAATTTGAACCCATTGTTCCTTGTCTAACATGAGAAAAATGAATATGAAAGCTGTTTTAATATTACAGAAATCTGAAGCAAAGTGTCATCTTCATCCTGGATAAAAATTGGATCATTTAAATACAGGGTGTGTTGTCTTCCTTCCATGTAGATGGTTCATGCTTTTGTCCAGGCAGACAAGATGACATTAGTCCCACTCTGCTCAAAAGTAGGAACTAGACATACCTAAACTGATATCCATCTGACATCCATCTACTGTGGTCTTAAAGGTTATGGAGCAAGACTCCACAACCTCCCTCAATATCCGGACTCTGTGATTATAGGACTTGTTATTCATCATGCACTCTGAATAGATAACCTAAATCCTTCCTGCAGCAGATTGAACCATTTTTTTTGCCCTCAGTGCCACTGGGAAACAATGATTACCATCATCACTAAAACAGCCTTTTCTGCGTGTGAGGAAAGCTTGATTGTCCTCACTGAACCTCTTCCTTTCTTGACCAAGCAAATCTTATTTCTGGAAACTGTCCTTGCAGGTGATGTTTTCTACTGGCATCTCTCTTCAGTACATCTATACCTCTCCTGCTGGAAAGTCCTCACCTGTTAGGAATTTTTGTCTCTGAGCTCCCAAGTGTATGTTTTATAGAGCCACAGAATGGTTTGGGTTGGAAGGGACCTGAAGGAGTATCTCAGTCCCACACCCCTGCCATGTGCAGGGACACCTTACATGAGACCAGTTTGCTCAAAGCCCTGCCCTCCCAGGCCACTTCCAGGGTTACCTGGGCTAAACATAATTTCTTTGGGTTTCTGACCACTTCTCCAGTTTACCCAGAAAACATGAATCCTGATATTTTCTGGAGTTTCTGAAAGCTCTCTCTCAATATGCTCAACATCAGAATGCTGATTCTATGCAGGTACTGCCCAGTCTACCATTGAGTGGTTTTCAAACTTTGGGGCAGCTCTGCCACACCACTTTGAGTATTTTTTAGAACTGGTTCTGCACCTGCTTTTCAGTGATCATACCCAGGCTTCAGAAGCATGTTTGCTGATAAGAATGACTTACGGGAATGTGCTACAAACCTTAGAATAGTTTTGTTATGTCAGATTTTTATGTTCCCTCCATCCATTATGCCAACTATCCTGGCATTAAAGGGGATTAGATTGATTTGACATGATTTGTTCTTCACAAACTCATGTTTCATCTTCTATCTTATTACTCCCTGGCTTGCTTACAAATGGTTCAGTGAGTAATGTGTTTCAGTGTGTTTCTAGGCTTCAAAGTGAAACTGAGACTGGCTCATAATCGCTGCCTTGTCTTTTATTAGAATAAGTCCTCTGCTTGCCCTTCTGCAGTGCTTACACAATCTCTTGCATTCTCAGATGAGAATTTGTGTTTTCAGATGAAATTACACAAAGGGAGTTCTGTGGGGTTCATGATCACAGCAATGTCCAGCTTCATATCTTCCCCCAGCCAAATCCAGAGCTCATGGTACTCTAGCACATGGCTGTGATTTCCCTTCATCCTTGACCCAAAAGCTTGTTCCACTGGCCAGCTGCAGCTGGCTGTCTTTGGCCAGTTTGGGCTAGTCATGTCCTTTTCAGGGCTGGTCTGACATGGGAACCTACTTTGTCCTGTCTGTCACTCCTCCTTTAATCCATCTCTGGTTATGTAGTCCTGGACATTATCCACCCACCCATCTGTCAAGGCTCAGATGCAATCATGTCTGATAGGCGCTGGACTACCAAAGTGAACTGTATCACTCTCCTCTCTGACCTCAGGAAAACAAGGGGACTTTCAGAAATAAAAGAAAAAAGGAGAAAGTTTAAAATAGATCAAAGAAAATGTATTCTCTGCAGTGAGCTGTCACATGATATCAGTGTGATGGGATGGACATTGGACTTCTTATCCCAGTCTTATTCCTTCTGGAGACCAAGAGCCATATTCCTCACAAAGACCAAGGTCCTAGAAGGAATAAAATGAAAACTAAATGCCATAAAGAAATGATTATTTGATAAACCAGGCTGTGTTACTGCAAACTTGACCGGCTAATGCCAGAAGTCAAGAGGCCTCAGCTGAGATACAGACAGTGAACTCTCTCTTGTGATTTAAAAGGGAAAGAAATGGGACTATTTTAAGATACCAGATCTCAGCTAATATTTCCCCTGTAGAAAAATGGTTACTACCCCATAAGTCAGGATGACTTCTTATAAACCTCTTCACATTATTATCTGAGGTAAGGTAGACACACAGGTGAACAGAGAATACATTTAGGAAGATTATGAAAAAATTGATGGTATAAGCAAATTTCTACTTAATGAACAAGGATGGAAGATTTCTGGACAATTCACAGTTATTTCCATCCATCATTATAACCTTTAGTCTTATTAACATTCTATTAGTTCCTATTCACAAACTATTCCTATTAACATCCCAAACAGGATACAGAAATGATTGTGTGAGTGGTCTAATCAGAATAGCACCAGCTGTTTATTTATTGTCTGTTGTGTCCTCTTTTTATTATCCTGCTCAGCTCCAGGTTTACAGACTGGAAACAATTTTCACTTCCTTTTCTAAAATCAGTTTCTCATGGCTGTGCTGCTTCTTCAGGACGCAGATCTAAAAGGAAGTAGCATTACTGGTACTGTAGGAAATGTAAAAAAGAAACAGCAGAGAAGGAAACATCTGATTGTGATCTCGTCTAGTATTAATTTACAGGCAGTTTTCCTAGAAGTAGAGGGTACAGATGTTCAAAGCAAAAGTTATGAATTCTGAGACAGCCAGAAATTCTCACAAAAATATATGAATAAAGAAATTTGGGTAGGAGGGGTAGATCAGCCAAATTATTCTAAGAATCATCTTCAGCCAATCTCAAACCAAAAGTCAGTGCTTTTTGTCAATGAGATGAAAGGAAGTGAAAAGAAAAAGTTCTGGCTGTTCAACCCACAGACATGCAGTTTGAGCATGAGGAAACTTTCCAGTGTATTTATACTAAATAGCTGAATGCTGTATTTAATAACAATCACAAATATGAATCTTCATCCAGTTTGATAGGACAACCCCTTCTGAAAATGACAAAGAAGAAGAACAACAAAATTAAAACACATTGAAATGATGCTTTCCCATTTGGGGTCAGAGCCTGTGAGGAGTCCTGTGGGGCTGCCAGGTTTTGAGGACTCTGAAGGCATTTTGCCCAGCCCTCATCCTTTGTTCTAACTCTTCCACACTCCATCTCTCGGTTTCCTTGCTGGTTTCCTCAGCTAGCTCACTGTGTCACGGTTCCCTGTCTGTGTCCCCTCCCAGCACAGGCACGGGGACATTCCTTGCAGAAGGAGCTGCATTGTTTGCAGGCAAATCAGGTGTCAGAGCTTTCAGTACATGCGACTTCCTCCCGAACACAAAACTGCACTTCCAGCAATACATCACTGCCATTGTACAGGTTGGTTTGCAAAGAATTTTCTGAGGTCACCATCCTTCTCCAGACCCTCAGCTGATTACCAGGCTTATTATGAGGGAAATGCACAGCTGGCTGGGGGGGCTGTTGGATAACTTGTCTCTGCTGCTGGGAACAGCTTTGACCCGGTGGTGAATAGTAAGGAGATCTGTAGAGGCAGGAGAAGCATTGCTGGAGAAAGAAAATAATGTACTTCCTCTTCTCAGCTGATGGGAGAGTGGCTGGGATTTATTTTCTTTTACAGCTTGTGCAAGGTGGAGCAGCCTCCTTCCTCTTTTGTTCTGAGCCTTTGGTAGTTTGACTCATGAGCAGGGAAAATGTGAAAGTGCAGTGGATGAATTTGTCTGTGGGGCACAGTGACAAAAGGGCAGCTGGGATGAGTCTGAGATCTTGGCAAGAATCAGCTGGTTTGTAGCCCTGCTATTACAGTGCAAGAACACGTGCCAAGAAGAAATCCTAGGAGTCAATTTGTAGTCTGGGATCTTTTGCAGAATCACAGAAAGCCTTGTGTTGTAAGCAGGGCAGGGACATCTCCCACTAGACCAGGTTGCTCCAAGGCCCATCCAGCCTGGCCTTGGACACTTCCAGGGATGGGGCATCCAAAACTTCTCTGTGCCAGAGCCTCACCAGCCTCACAGGAAAGAATTTCTTTACATCTAATTATAACCCAGGTGTTTCTCTCCAGACAGCACAGCTTCCTCCCCACCCTGTGCATTGCAGCGTATTAGTAAAGGTATTAATAAAGGTATTAATAAAGGTAATAAATTAGTGTTTGATCATCTGTGTTTGCTAGGTGGGTGAAGAACGATGGTTCTACGCAATGTTTTCTCAGCATGTTTTCATGCAGTGTCACCAGGACTAGCAAAGCTAGTCATGGATAAAGGCTCAGCACTTGTTGCTGTTGTGTGTGACACTGAATTGCTGCAAATATAATTTCAGAGCTTCTCAAGACTGAAATGAAAAGAGGGCACATACCAGAAGAGTTTAACTTCCACTGAAATTTTCCTCATGAGTTAGAAACTGAACTGGTGATTGACAGCATCCAGTCCAACAAAACACTGTATTTCCACTTCCCCACTTTTCAAATAGGAAGGGTTGTAGATACTGTGGACCTGAGCCAAAGTGGAGAGAATGTGTAGCTGGTAGAATGGGTAGGAAAGAGGAAGAGTGAGTTAGCCTTTTTCACTCATGCGTGGGAGAAAGGCAATGCTGTTAAACACCGTTCAGCTCTAACGAAATGAAAAAAATTGTGTATGACAAGCTGTGACACTTCCTGTGGATCTGAGCTATTGTTTGAGCCCAGCCTTACCTTTCAGTGACTGGAGCAGCAATGTGTAGCCAGCTGGCAGCACATTGCCAGAAAGGACAGTGAGGGAGCCATATCACAAACGTTGATCTTACTATTAGGATATCTGATTTATCTGTGGTTGCAGTAACAATGCTCCAAACATGTGGCAGTGAGAGCAGCAGACAGTCACATGCTGTGTGTTCTGCTGGCTATAGGGAGCTAAGGCCAGCTCTAATATGAAAGTGTCAGGAGTTGCTTAGATGGGATACTGGCTGCATTATTCACCACGCAGGCACCTGGCCACTAGGAAGTGTGCTGAGACCACCGTATGGATTTCATCTCCTCTACCAATCAGCTGGACAAGCACAGCCCTTAATTTCTTTGCTTTAGGCTGAGTGCTCTGAACTGGATTACTTTTGAAGTTGTACACCCCCTTCCTCCTCCCCTCTCTGCCCCACACACACATCCTCTCCTTCCCTCCGAGGGAAGTGCTGCCACACAACGCTGCAGGGAAGAAAAAGGGATGACTGACACCAGATTTATTTGAAAGGTGCTTTTAAGGCATCAGCCTAGGGAAACTGTGGGAAGCCTGGCCCCAGAAGGTGAGAGGTAGCTCAGGAGTCAGAAGAGAAAGGTGGAGCAGGGCCAGCTAAAGCCAGCCTAAGCCAGCTCTTCTGTTCTTTGCTTTTAAAGTTTAAATCCTCCTGCCCTCAGTTAATCCATCATTTGCTTGTCATCTAGATATTGATTTTACATGCAGGTAATATTGTGTCTCTGTGCAACATATTTATATGCACAGATGTAAAATAATAAGTAGATTAAAGAATAGGTGGATAGAGAGATTAATTGATATGCTCTGTTTTCATACAGTGCTGAATGCGGGTGTAACACCACTTGAGAAAATCAATAAACAACAAACCAGTGACAGAGTAGCTGGAGGAAGCACTGTATGTCTGTCTATCCACCTACTAACCTACCTGTCTTCTACCTTGTCATAAAGTGTTTCTTAAGCCCATAAACCTTCTTGCTGATTTGGGGTAAAATTCTTTTGCAATAAATACATGCAAAAGCTTTTCTGCAATTTCTCCCCCATATAGAGAATGTCTGTATTTAAATTGATGCCTGGTGAAATAAATAAGATTTGGGCGGGCTTAGATCCTGACTCTTGGAGAAGTTTCTGTCTAAGGCACACCTGAAAATAAAAAACAAAATTTATGCGTATTTGCAGTAGATTTTTATTATTCTGTGTAATGGCTTGCATGACCAGAAGTGCACAGATATCAGTTAGAGTCTCACAAGTAAAGAGCCCCTGCTATTCAACTTAATTCCTTCATCATCCTTTAGATCTATGTGGTTATTCAATATATATATACGTCTAAAATATCATTGCATTATATATAAAACATATATCTATATATCTCTGTGTTATGAATATGTGTGTGTGTAACATGTCTGTGTGGTGCGTGTACATTAGAAAACTGTGAATATTTGGGTAAAATCCTCCGTGTTGCATAATGCAGACAGGCACTCAAACATTTGTCAAGGATTCCAGGCGGTGTGAAGGTAAGTTGAGTGAAAATGTTTGTGTGAACGTTCAAAGCCGGGGAAGTTTGAATCTCGTACAATACAATTAAAATGTGTATTTTAGTGATAACTGAATCAGAAATAAACACAAAGAAACTATGAGAGAAGAAAGGAGGAGAAAATTACGCACTGCCGACATGCTCTGAATTAATTTGCTAGGTAGGAGCCATGATGTTGATGTAGATATTCTATCTGCAGCCAGCTCCACAGTGAGAGGAATAACCTCTACCTAATACTGCATTGATATGAAGGACTTTGACACAGTTTGGAAACACGAGTGATACACTGGAATTAATAGAAAAAAAGCATTTCTGCGTTACAGGGTCCAAAGGAAATAATTTATGCTGCAGGCCTTTTTGTTCTAGTGACGATTATTTTATGGGAAATAGGTTTTGATTTCTAAACTTAGCCATGCTGCCCACAAACGGTACTTTCTGGGGATTAGTGATTGATCTCCCCATTTCTCAGCTTTCTTGGTTCTCTTCACATCTTCTGCTTTCCAGTGTTTGTGTGTGTGTGTAAGCTCTGTAGCCAAATGCAGAATAGTCATCTGGCAGAAGCAATAAGCCACTGGAATACAGACACATTTCTGTCTCCAAATTTCACCGCATCTTCAGACTGAAGGCCAAGGATGGCAGAAAGATTAAAGTTTTACATTCATTTCTGTCATCCACTGAAAGGATAGGGGAATTCCCTTTCTTTGGTGTTTTGAACCCACAGAATAGATGGTCAAAGACTGAAGTCAGTATCCAGGAAAAATGTTAGCTGATTTGAAAAGAGGTGTTGTAAGAGCAAAGATTTCAGAATTAGAAAGGCAGATTGAGTGTTGTGATTGAGGCAGACTGTGTTGAAATCTGTCCTTCTTGATAATCTCTGCAGTTTGGGATGGGAACCTGCCTGTGTTTGACTTCTGTCTGGCCCAAGCTCATTTCCCAGGCAAGACTTCAATAAATCCTTTGATTGCTGGTGAGTGGCTTGGCAGCTACTGTTCCCAAATATCTAAGAATGGATCATACCTTTATGTATTTATTACCTCATCTTCTCTGCTTCAGTCCATTTGTGCATCACCATTGGGGGTGAATGTTCATCTGGTGGGGCTCTGGTCTGACTGTCTCCAAAGGGCAGCTAATGTATACATCTTACATAAACCCTGTATCAAGCTGCAGAGTTCCTTGCTGGAGCTGGCTTCACACAGCAACATCTGTAAAAATTACAAAAATATTTGTAATAATAAAATCTGTATTTTTACAAAAATTTGTAAAAACACAAAATTTACAATTTGTAAAAAATTGCCTATTTCTTCTTTTAGACCCAAACAAATTTACTCAAACTTCAGGTTCTTACTAGATGAGCTTAAATTGGCAGCATGGTGCATGGTCACTTCATTATGAAGTGTTTTTTCTATAGTCAACAGAGTTCAATAATCACCTTCTGAGGGCAATTCATGTTATCTCTTATCTCAATTGTTCTATAGTTATCACTATCTTACCTCAAGAGCAACTACCTGCTTAAATTAGGTGTTCCTCATAGTGCCTTAGGTGGGAGAAACTGGTCCTGGGCTTTATTATGTGGGATATCTCAGTGGATTTTGTTAGCACAGAAGAAAAAAAAAAAGAAAAAAGAAAACAGAAAAAAGAAAAAAGAAAAAAAGAAGCAAAAGCATCTGAAACCAAATGAGACCATTTACCATCCATAGCTTCCTCATGGCTTCCTCACCCCTCCCCTTAATTTTCACATAATCATGTACTTAGGCAACACAGAAAATACCAATTGACCCAGATGCCAAATCCAACATAATTGGCAAATTATTGAGTTGAGCAAGTAATGATTTCCAACAGGTTAAAATCTGTTAACATAAACTACTGAGCCAAATTCTATTGCATAAGAAATGCATTCTGAGAAATTAGCTATGATTATAATTAAATGAAGATTAAGAATGGAATAACTGTATATTGGGGTATTATCTGAATTGATTAAGATAATATATAAATTATCACTAAGACTTTATAAGATATATACAGCCAGTGTGATTGCTGAAGACGAAATTCTGTAGTGACCACACAGTGGGCTGAGGAAAAAACATGTCCAGCTATTTTAGACTTCACTGGGGTCACTGAAAACTTGCCTGGGTTTGAGAGGGTGTGGGTGGCCTTTGTTACACATCTAAGTGAGACTTAATCATACATCACCTGCCTCCAGGCAGGCACTTTTTCAGCAGACAAGCACCTATAAAGCTGTACCAGTACTGTAAACATGATCAATAATACAGTGGAATATTCTTTATAGGAGCACTCCCATCAGACGTTGTCCTTCTGGTTCTGGTGACTGGAGAAGTACAAATAATTCTGAGTTTTTATGGCTTGTTTCTACTTCTATTTCACAACCCACTTTTCCCTGTTGACTTTTGAGAGAAAGTTTTTGTTAAGCAGTGATGACCTCTGCACCCTAAACTCTGTGCTAATCCTGGCATACTCCTTTGCGTCTCAGTTTGCCGCATACCTTAACATGAGACTGGAATGTTTCATGTTCCAGAAAGGAATTTTGGGCTCAGAAACCTGTATTTCATGGAAACACGTTCTGCTAGTGGAAGCATCAGTGGTTCAGGCATATCTTACTGCTTGACACCACAGAAAAGAAATGCTTGGAATGAGGCAACTTGAACATTTTCTCCACTTTGTAGATGTTTTGAGAAAGAAATGGGAAAGCTACTTGTTGGGAGAAAGTCATCATTCCTTTCTCTGCTATGGTTTGTGATTAAATAGCAGGGTCAGAGTTGGATTTTTGGATAGCTGCCGGGCCTTTGTTACTGCTTTTTTTGTCTACATCTATTTTGTATCTCAGGAAATAAGTCAGAGAGCAAACTGCCAGCCCTCTCTCACCTTGCTGTGAGGGGTCAAGATGCCTGTATGCAAGGCAACATAGAGAGCTGTTCAGGATGCCACATACCCCATTTCTGTGTGGTCTTGGGTCCATCCTGGGAAAAAAGACCATTTATCCAAAAGATCATTTGATTAAAGTGATTTGATTAAAGTCATCGTGGGACTTTTCTATGGGAGAAGCAAAATAATTTGTGCCATCATGTCTGTATTGCAGATGTGTGCTGCTAATTAAACTTAAGCCATGAAGCAAGTCTTGGTTTAACACAGGCTCAGACTCAAGTGTTCAGAGTGGTAAGGTCTGAATTCAGAGTCTGACATTCATTCTTATACACAAATGGACTTTGAAGGGCGACTCAGCTGTGCCTGCTGCAGGGTGCCCTCTTGGCTGCATCTTCACTTTGTTACCTGGTACTGTGAATTCCCCCCTGTGTATGCTCATGAAATATTGAATCTAACAGAATTCCCATGTATCTTCACTCTGCTGCGTATAGAAAAACATAAGGAGGAACAAAATGGTCATCTGGGCATCCACAGATATCAATCAGAGGACCAAATATCTAAAGATTTATAGCATCATTGAGGAGCTTTTCCATAGATTTTGTAAAGGAAGGAAGAAAGGAAGAAAGGAAGGAAATAAGTGAGGGAAGAATAAATAAATAAATAAAAGGAACAGAAAAAGAAAGAAAACAGAGCAGTGAGCAATTCTCTTAAGAAAAGGAGTTGTAGTTCATTGAACCTTGTCTTCCTCTTGCCTCCCCAATCTTAGGTAAATATTTGAGCTAAGTCCAAACCAAATACACAGACCAAAATAGCATGGGGTGTAACTGATACAATCTTCAGAACTCATAGAAAAGGCAGCTTTGAAGGGGGAAGGGAGAGACCTTTTCCTAGAACAGCTATTGCTTGGGTGAAGACCATCGCCCCTTTGACTGGACAATGGGAATGAAGTACTTTCCATAGCAAGCACAACAAAATGTCCCGTTTTAGAAATGTGGCCACTGCTGAGATAGCAGAGGAGATATAAATGTTCCTTTTACAGGGCTTTCCGTGCAATTGTCCCAAGGTCTTTCATAAACATTTTGCCCCCACATATTGAAATAATCACGTCATCTGAGACACTGGCACGGGTTGCCCAGAGAAGTTGTGGATGCCCCATCCCTGGAAATGTTGGATGGGGCTCTGAACCCCCTGGTCAGGGGGTTTGGAAGTAGATGATCCTTAGAGTCCCTTCAAACACAAGATGTTCTATGGTTCTATGATCTTTTCTATGCAGTGATAACTTCTCTTTTGTAATTTTCTGTGGATGTTGTCTGTGTGTTATGAGAAAGAGGTGAAGATGAAAGGCAGTGCCTCAGCAGAGAGGAGAAATCCAATCCATGGGGATTAAAAATCGAGTCTCTTCGGCCCATCTGCATGACAAAGGCCCATTGCATAATGCTATGAGTACAGCTAAATCCAAGGCTTAGTCCCTCACCTCCTGGTTAGGCAACAGAGAAGACAGATAGGGCTGGAGGAGCAGTTGGATGGAGATAGCTTTGGTCATGTAAATGTCTCGAGTTCACTGTGAGGAGTCTGAGCCCATTCATCATTTCATGCCAAGCTCAACTGCTTTGATGGAGGCATCACACCCAACATGCACTGAAGATGTCCTCACATGTCTGATGTGTCTAGACATTCTGGCCTTTAATATCCTGCAAGCTGCAGGAATCTAGAGGTGATAGTGACACTGCTGTGGTCAAAGCTTGTGTTGGATTTTCTCTGGTGTAAATCACCAGAACACCACCTAAAGTTAGAGTCTTGTGCATCAAGCCCAGGTGAGGAGCTGGGCCCATGCCAGTGGTGGCTGTTACTGAAGGTATAAAAAGTCTTTATGTGAGGAGGAGGTTATGGAAGGGAGTGGTGACTTATTACGAAGATGGAGCTGAGCCTGCCTTTGGGACAAGTCTGTGTAGCTGTCTAGGAGACAGCAAAAACCAGGCCCAATGCATCTGGCACATGGTCTCTGGGAATTAAAAAGGATCTCTGACTTTTGCAGCTCTGATCACAGAGGTTGTACCTTGTGCTGCTGTGCTGTGCCACACACAGCTCTTACCATGGCTGTGCACCGGGTACAAAACGTTCCTCTCTGGAGGGCTTGTGATCTTCTGGGAGGGTTGCTGCTGGCTGTCAAAAGACTGCTGGATTTGCCCCAGAGGAGAGGAGGGATACAGATGCACACCAGATTTCCACATTGTGTGAAAGGAGCCTTATAATTAACTTATACATTACAGTTGGGAGCCCCAGGCAAAGGGTAGGCTCCTGTGCTTTCTCCTGACCCATTGTGTGAAGTCTCATGTGATGCAGGGTGGGGAAGTGGCTGCCTCAGACGTCTTTGTCGTGCAATGTTGGTGATTACGTGACAAAGGGGCTGGGCCAGCCTGCCTGGGCATGGGGTGAGGTTGAGCAGTGTGGCCGTGTGATGTGTTGGGCACTGTGGTGGGCAAGGGGCTGGGACATCCCCGGCTGCTGACGTGGCTCTTACTTGTCCTCTGGCAAGGTCTCACTTGCACCTTGTCATCATGGAACCCTTGAAAGTTTCGGGTTGGAAGAGACCTTAAACATCATCTAGTTCCAAGAGAGTTGCCATGGGCAGGGACACCTTCCACTAGACTAGGTTGCTTCAATCCCCATCCAACCTGGCCTTGAGCACTTCCAGAGACTGGGCATCCACAGCTTCTCTGGGAAACCTGTTCCAGCATCTCACCACCCACGTAGTGGAGAATTTATTTTTTACATCTAATCCAAACTCCACTCTTTTAGTTTGAAGCCATTCCCCCTTGTCCTACTACTCCATGCCCTTATTAAAAGTCTTTCTTCAGCTGTCATGGAGCCTCTTTAGGAATTGTGGGTGTTGCTCCAAGCTCTCCCCAGAGCTTTCTCTTCTCTGCCTTTTTTGTCCACACAGATGGGTCAGTTGAGCACCTTTTTGCCCCTCCCAGCTTTTCCTCCATAATAAGGACCAGCAGGAGCTTGTGTACCCTGCAGAGTCATCTTCTCCATGCTGGTTCAGAATCCCTTTGGCAAAGCAAAAATGGGATAAAATAGGAAAATTTTTGACCTCTGTATGAACGCATTGTACTTAGCTGTTGTCACTGTGGCATAATAGGAGAGGATTTGCTCTTGTGAGAAGGGATGGATATGCTGTAATCCCCCTTAGCCTGGTCCAGCACATCATGTGTGGTCTGGGTGTCGAGGTGCTGCTGCAGATGAACTGACTTGTTCAAGCTGTAGCTGCATGCAACCAAAATTAATTCCAGGATTAATGCTTAAGCTGGCTGTGAGAGGCTCTTCATCTCATAGAAATGCTGCAATTGTTGGACTAAAGGTACAGTCACCTCTCTGAAAGGGATAAAATAAAATTCACACAAAATTTTCAAAAGGTAAAAAAAAGAAAAAAAAAGAAAAAAAAAGAAAAAAAGAAAAAAAGAAAAAAGTAAGGTTTTTTTTGGTTTTTACTTCACATAATTAAAAATATTTCCTTTGTGTCCAGCTGTCTTGTTTGAACAAATGATTTTATTTTTCTGAGTAATATTTTTTTTCGCCAAAGAGTCAGGTCCAAGAGAAAATCACAAACTTGGTCTTTGAACTGAGCTGAAACTCTTTGATCACCTTGAGAGGTTTTTCTAGCAATACTTGAAGCCCACCAACTTGTTTAAATGGACCTTGGGCCATGGGCAGGGTCAGCTTCCAGGAGCTGACAAAATCAAAGTTTTATGAAAGAATTCCCAGTCTGCGGCACACCCCACTACCCCACCCAGGAGAGGGAGATTATGGGAACTCATATCACAGAAAGATCAAGCTTCAGTTTAATCACCTCTTGTTAATGCCTTTCTTATATTGGATTTTAATACATTTTTAATCTGTTTTTCATTTTCCACACTTTATCGCTGGGGTGATCAGAGCGAACAGGAACCAACCTGATGCTGGGACTGAAACACAGCAGAGGAGGTATAGAAGCAGAAGTAAAATTTCCCAGGAGGTTGTGGAGTAGGGATGTGAAGGAAGGAGGAAGGACTTGTCTGGCAGAAAAAAATCTAAACTAGAGTGAGGCAGCTGATGTGACAGGGCCTTGTTGTGTGACCTTGAGCCACTTTAGCCTGTGTTCCTCCAGTCTTGCATATTCAGTTATATGCACAGGATCATAGAATTGCAGAATGCTTTGGTTTGGAAGAGATCTTAAAGATCATCCAGTTCCAACACCCCTGTCAGTGGCAGGGACACCTTCCACTAGGCCAGGTTGCTCATATTTAGAAAGTATTTTTATTCTAAAGCACTGACCACACCAAAATCATCCCAGCTACATCCTCTAAGTAATAGCCCACACAGAAGAAAGAAAAATCTTCCAAATTTACAATAATGACACAGAGAATCTGTCAAAAACCCCTTGTGAGAGACTTCTCCCATCCCCCCCACAAGGAACTTATTTTGTCTTCTGTTAAAAAAGACCCTTATCAACGTTTCAATCTTTCCATGCAAATACGCTGACAAGTGTCAGGCCCTGGCAAACCTATAATTAAGGCTGAATGCAATTTGCTAATAAAAGCCAAGAAACCCTGGATTGAGTTTACTTACATTATCCCCACTGGGCACTTTCCATCAGAATCTTTTATCAGCCTCTGCAAATGCCACTTTGACATTATTTTTACTGAATCGGTCAAACATGGACACTACACTCATTCTCCTCCTTGCAGAGAAGATGCTCCAGCTACAGAAATAAAGATTTGTGCTGTTATTTGTTGTTGTCATTGCAGCTTCTCTGACTCACAAAGCGCACTGAGCTCTTGGAAGGAGAGAAAGAATGAGAAAAATAGAGGAGAGGAAAAGAGAGAATTGGAGAGAGAGAGGCAGAAAACGTGAGCCAGAGATTGTGGCAGGCTTTACAAATTGGCACAGCCTTATCAACAGCATTTCATGGTTTTCTGGAACTCTTTCAAAGGGAACTTGCCTTTGTGTGCACTGGCTTAAGCTTTACTAATATTTAAAGCTATATTTAAAAGTTTATGAAAATTACTTCTGAGTTCCTCTGTCTCTTAAAATTGCCGGGGCCAATGTTTGCTTCTTGCTGTTATCCCACTCACCCCCCTCTTCCCTCATTTTTCTGTGGTTTTCCCGTCCTCTTCGTCCTTCCTTGGCAGGGTCTCTGCCTTTCCCTCTCCCTCCCATTTGCTGCATTCCCTTCAGCCAGCCTCCCCCCTCTCCCTTTCTAGGGAGCTGGGAGAAGGGTTTTGTTTGGTGGGACTGTTTGTGATGGGTGAGGTCCAGCTCCGAGCAGCGCCGCTCTCCACTACATCAGTAAGTGTGTAAGTAAATACATGTCCCACGCTCTTTCTCTTGGCTCCCTGCTTGGGCAGAGGGTCAGCTGGCTTTTCTCCTTGCTCCTGCCTCTGTCTAGGTCAGTTGAGCACAGTCTGACACCTCCAACGACCCGCAGTGGTATCTTCATCCAAACACAGATATGGAAACAGCTCAGGAGCACAGACACACGCTGCTTCCAATGGGATTTGAGGGGAGAATTTATCCCAGCTTTCCACTGATGGGTGGAGTACTGATGGGAATCCCAGATTGTGTCCCCATTTGCCTGCAGCCAGTGTTCTTTGTGTGCAGATAGGCACTGGGGATTGTGCTCCTCAAGGAGGGAAGTCTGAACATGTTCAACATTTTGGTGTGCCGATGTGCCCTTGGTCTGGGCATGGATGGCAGGAGGACACTCAGAGGGGAGGGTGGCCCAACACAGGCTTCTATAGCTCTCCCAAAGCTCCACTTGGGGTAGGGTTTGCTTGCCCCTCACCCTGTGATGGCTGTGTCTGAGCTGCTTGCCCTCTGTAAAGCATCATGCTGAGATAGACAACAGGATATTCTATGATCTGCAGAGGAATTGCCTCTTAAAAAGCCCATTTCTTACCAAGGCTGTTGTTGGAGCTGGAGATACCCCTCAGCTATGTGAATAAATACACCTGAGAGGTCTACATAAAGGTTAGATGAATCCTTTTTGGGGTAAATGACTTGGAGAAGTTAAAAAATATTAGATCCCAATTAATATATGCTTAAAGAATTTACAATATTTTCATATCAGACTTTGAGCTGTATAATAAAAAAATCATGTCAGCTAATGTGGTTTTAAACACAAAGTGTGTGTGACTACATTACTTCAAGTCAGAGAGTCCTGCTGGTCCAGCACTGTTTCCATGAGCAGTCAAGAGTAAATGTTTAAAGAGAAGAATAAACTACTTATAGAAAAATAAAGTGTCTGTGCCTCCAGCAGTCACTGATGTAGGCATCTTCAGCAGACGACATTTATACAACCAGGCTTAACAGCCTCCACTGTGTCTATCTGTTGAAATTTCCCCCTCTTTGGGGTTGTTTTTAAACAAAAAGTTAATACCTTGGGTATATCCAGTGGCAATGTCCCGCTTTCCTGGTTTATTCCCAGCTGATGATGCCATGGGTGATTCTGTGCCTTCACAGTGCCCTGGAAAGTGCCTGCTCTGCACCTCGGGCAGTTTGGTGGAGTTAGGCTGACTTCAGACAGGATGATCTTCTACGACTTTTCTGCAACTTCAAAAGAGGTAGGCAAATGTGCCCTATCTGAGGAAGTGACCCCTTGCCTTAGCTTATTCTATGACATTAAAAAGAGCAGCTTTGGTGTAGGAGAATGTCGAGCAATGCTCTCATCTCTCAACGCTTTAAAGCACATAGGGATGAACCAAGGATAAGCTATAAATGACTTCTGTATCCCATAATGTATCAGTTATAAGCAAATCCTTTATATAAATGAAACCCAGATCCTTTAGATTCCCTTTGAAGAAATCTTGTCCTCTGGCAGTGGGAACTGCAGTGGTGGGAGTGACGGAGGTAGTGGCTGGAAGACACGGCTGTCTGTTGGAGATAGGATCGACGTTCCTGCAAGGGACAACTGCAAATTTGGTGTTGCAGTGAGATTATAAATCCCCTTAGATTTTACTGGTGTTTTTGGAGAGAGAGAGAAAGTAGATTTAGAAAAATATGTTATACATGTACACATTTATAAAGCCTAGATGGTAACACCATGCTTTGTGGTGGAAGGTATATTCAGCTTTAATGCGTTAATTAGTGCAGGACTGATGGACTGTATATGCTCATCTCTGTTTTACAAGGCAGGGAAAGGTTAAGTGATTTGTGAGGTCAGAGACTAAATCAGTGTCACAGACGGGATGAAAAAGGAAGAGGCTCTAGTTCGGGTTGGATTCTTAACAGAACAGGCAACACCAGAAAGAAATAAGGCTCAGGCAAAAAGCAGTGGTGGCTTGTCACTTCAGTGTTCATCACACTGCTAAGCAGTGCGGCTAAGTGAAATGTCCTCTGCCTCCTTTTTTTTCTCATCAGATAAAACAGCAGCCAAAACTCTGTCTACATTATCTACACAAACTCATCTTTGCCGGTTTCACATTTCCTATGTGCTGGAAAATTATTTTATTTTTATTTTCTAGAGGTCAGACAGCTCAGTGTCCTGAATTTCTCTGAAACAGCAAATACAGCCCCAGCCTGATCCTGTCACTGCAGTTCCCACTTTGTAAAAAACACGTAGTGCCTATTAAAAAAACAACAATCATGCACTCCAAATAATTAGTGTCATTATTAGTATTGTGGCATAACCTGCAGGGCCCAATTAAGATCCAAACCTTATCACGCTAGGTTGGGGAAACATACATTAACGCACAGTTTCAGCTTTGAAGATTTTGCATTTTTAATGGGTGGAATTAAGAGTGGGAAAAAGGAACTTATTCTCCCTATTTCACAGGCAGAGCACTGAGACCTGGGGTTATTAAGTGAGTTGCCCAAGGTCACGCTGGCTGTGTCAAAGGCAGGAGCTGAACCTGTGTTCCTACCTCCTGATCAAGGAGAGCTGGGAGATGGAGCTTAGAACTACAATGTGTCTTTAATACAGCAGGGAAAGTAATAACAAGAAGAAAGAGCTTGGGAAGGAAAGAGGGAGGGAGAGGGATGTGTGTGATTGTGTCTCTCACAGCCAGGCTGTTCAATGACTAATAACAACTGGTCTTGACTGAGATGCTCCGGGGGATGTTCATATTTCATCCCAAGCCACTTAAAGAGCCAGTTAGTCTTAGAGAGTCTCTGAGCCTATAATCTAATGCCCAAATAACAACATTTGTCATTAAGTCATTTTAAGTAGAACATGCACGTATATATGTGTATATTTACAAATATATACACACAAAGTGTTTTACTTGTTTAACCTACATCTGTATGTATACATAATAACACATGCACACATACACACACACCCTGTCCTGTCTTAAAATAACATGGCTAAGTTAGGAGTGGGCCTACCACTGCAGCCTGGAAATGTAGATGATTTAAAGGTGGCTGTTAACATTTTTAAAAACAAAGAAAAAGAAGAGAATGTTTCATTGAAGTCCATATTTTGTAAAGCTGTGCTCAAAGAAAAGTACTTAAGTAATGGCAAAATGTCCCATTCTATTATTTGAAGAAAAAAAAAAATTTTAATTCTGCTTTGGTTTTTTTTTTTTTGGTAAAGTTAAATGCGTTTTTTTAATATGATCTTTTGGGAAGGTTTGGGGTTGATATAAAATTTAAGTATTTCAAAGTTAGTCAATTTTTGAATGTAATCTGTCTGTTGAAAAAAACCCCAAACACCAAAAGAGTCTGTATTCCAGGCACAAAAAAAGGTTAGAATGATAAAAAAAATCCTATTAAGTGAAACAATAAATGAAAAATTTGATTCCCCTAGGTGGGAAATATTGTTGCCTCTGTCCCTGTGATTCAGTTCCCTGGGATAACACATTCTGGTGGAATCCCAACAGATAAAATACACATTCCTCCCCACAGACTGTGTTGTTTATCATATGGCAGGGACCTGATGCAGTGATGAGAGAGGTTCAAGGCAGTGGAGACCCCGTTTCAGCCACTTGGAGGAGGATTTAACTCACAGACCCTGTGAGTACCGGGGGCTCTTGCACTGTAGAAGCGGATTCTGGCTTTGCTTCTGAAAAATATTTCCAGCCAAATAATTTTGTGTTAGTTTGGTACCAAAATGGTCAGTTGTGAATTTCCCACCTTGGAGGGAACCTGGGGATGCTCAGCTCTTTCACTCTTTCAGTTTTGTCCTTAGAAAAGATGCTGGAAAGCAGTTTTTTGCTTGCCACAGAGTGGGCATCCAAAATTAACAACTTCATGTTGCCTTCACCCTCCTGTACTTCAACCTATGAAGAAATGAGAGCAAGAAAACCCATTCAACACACAGACGTGTTACAGAGAGAAAGGCATAAATATTTGCAGCACCTTCAGGTGTTAAAGTGATGGGCAATGAGGAAAGGACTGTGTGGAAATGAATCATTCTGTCTTGAGGCAAAACTGTGCTGACATGCAAAAACATTTGTCTTGAGGGTCATGTATCACACAGGGAAGAAAGTAAAATCCTGAAGATTTTGTGATTACAGGAGCTCTGTCCAGCCTCTGCACAGATTAAGGCCTTGTAGGAAGAGAAAGAAGTGAGGGTGTATTTGCATTCCTTTTGCAGAGTGGATGTGTGCAGAATAGCAGCTTTAATCCCGGAACTTAAAAAGTGTTGGACGCTTGACTAGGAGATCTGAGTTATGGTTGTTTGATGTACTTTCTCTTTTTGCATCTCTTTGCACAGACACATTAGATAGGCAGCATATATTTACATTCTGGATTTATGAAGTTGGAGCTGGACGTTTTTCTAAATTACTGTGAAACTAATGCTTTTCACATCCTGTTCAGTCATTTTGGGCATCCTCATTTGCACTTCAGCTGGCATGGCTGCAGGTTTGACTTTGTTTTCCTCTTTCTGCTGTGTTTGTGGCTCTCTCCCGTTTTCATATATTTCCATCTTCTAACTGAAGTGACCTTTCCCATTCACCCTTAAAATTCCACCCAGCCGAAAACTACTCCTGCCTCCAGGCCTGTAACTTTGGCCTCTGTGTGCTGGGACAATGGAGTGAGGAAGGCAGAATAAGGGACATTCCTGCAGGTCCTCGGTGTGTGGATAACAAACAGGGCTCAAGAGACGGGCAGGTAAATCAGAAATCTCTCCATTAGCTGGTTAAGCATTTTGGAGTGACACCAGGTACTTTAGGAGGTGGCAGCCACAATGGAGGGACATTGGCCATTTGATATTCATGAGATGAAGAAGGTTTAAGAAAAGAAAAGGAAGGGGGAGGGAGGGATGTGGGCTTTCTAATGTAAACACCATTATCATTTGAAAATCAATTAGCTCCTTGCACCGAGGGAATGACGAGACTTAAGGCCCTTTTCTGAACTGCTATTGTGAGCCTGGGTTATTTACTTTAATTAAGAGGAGACAGAGTGGATTATTGTCTCAAACTAGGGAGTTGGGAAGAGTCAGAAAATTACACTCTACCTCACTGCACAACAAAGCCCAAGGCTCCAAACAGCAAAGAGACAGGCTCCAAACCCAGCAAAGTCGAAAAGAAATTAGCCTTTAATCTGGATTCGTCCTACATAAGGAGCAGTCAAAAGGAAGGAAGGTTTGGAGCCTCCTTGCTAAGCACCAGGCATGACATTGCAGTGGCTGCCACTGCCAGCTCTTCTGTTGGAACTTAATATTGGTTCTGGGAGGGGCTTCTTCCCCTGGAAGGGTTAAGCTTGAGAGCAAAGATTTCCTTTTTCCTATAATTTGACACGTTGAAATGTCAGGTGTGGGACTTTGCTTCCTCCTGCCCTCCAACACAATAATGGAGCATTGCATTGTTCTAGAAAGAAATCTAATTGTTGATGCAAAGATGTCTCTCCTGGATGAAGATGCTAATATTTTTTTGGCTCTTACTTAATTCAAGCAGCTTGGATTAAAAAATTAGGGGAAAAAAAGAGGAAGGAGAAAAAAAAAGAGAAGGAATTTGGCAAGTGACTAATCCACAATATTGTCTTATTTGGCATATGGAGAAACACCCCCTGAGGTATCTAATACTGAGATGTTTCAGCTCTGTTTTGCATTGCCCACTCTTACTCTGCATACTCTAAATATGTATTAAGTCAGTCGAGCATGGCAGCTGCTGAAGGAGTTGCCACAGCTTACTGGGTAAATAATGATCGTTTTTTAAACCACCTAAATGCGTATCTACCCCAAAGACCATGGCAGTGGCTTATGGGAATGCTGATTTGCATTTTAAAAATTTTGCTTGGATGTTTCTTGCAGTTGCCGTGCCTCCCACTGATTGCTCCATGCTCCAGTTTTAAGTCCAGGGCCCAATTCTGCTCTCAGTTATGAATGGGAGAACAAGGACTGGCATCATTTAAATCATCAATGTGAAGTCAAACTGAGGAAAAACTCAGTGTGATGAGTTTTGCCAGGAATGCAAACTGGCACTGAGATTTTTGGGTGATTTTACAGCTTTAAAAATAAATTGGTGATAACTAAAGCGCACCTTTTGTTCGGAGTGGGCTGTGAGGAGGGCTGTAATGGGACAGAGAGGCCAAAGATGAGCTACTGTCCAACTTTGTGCTGAAGCAGGGAAGAGACAGATCACATGTAAATTATTGCAATCAGGCTCTGCTACACCTCCAGAAAGCATCTTCCCAAAACAAGGCTTTGGGGTCTATTTAGTCTCTTTTTTGCTTATGTAGGGAAAAATTGTGTGTTATTCTGAATACTGACACACATCCAAGCTCATCAGCTCTTAACCCTTCACAAAACTGGGACCATCCTCTATGTTTTATCAGCAGAGACACCTTGGCCTACAGCAAACCCAGAAACATGTGGCTCTGGAAGGAAATGGATGAGGCAGCTTTTCAGAGGGCCCTGGGGAACAAAACACTTGTTGCTTTATGCAACACAAAGAAAACTCTTTTCCTCCGGCCCACAGACTCTGCTCCTCCTTTGCGTCTGGGTCCCTTCTTTCTCGTTTGGTCCTGCAATAAACCAGACCCTTTTCATATGAGAGCCATTCCCTTTTCTCTCCTCATGTTTCCCATGGATAAGTGCCTACCCATGCACTTTAGGTCTTGTTGAAATGCCTGCCCTGGCTCTGGGGTCCAGCAAAGCTGAAGGGCGTTAAGGAGCTCCAGCTGAGTGTTGGTTTCATCTCTTTTGAGAGTCTGTGCGTTTTGGAAGCTGGGCAACCACACCAAACCTAGTGACTTGCACCTCAGCTGCATCCTGAGACTCTTCCACCACCTCTCCTTGCTCCCTTGAGCAAAGTCCATGAGATTCAAGGTGCACAGACCTTCAGGTAGAAAGAAAATTGGCTATGACTCAGGCTTAGCAAGCCTTGGAGATGAATAACTGGACCCTGTGATGCAAAAACTCTGAACATCATGCAGTTGATGTCACATCCTGAAGGACCTGGGGAGGTATAATGTCAGACAGATGCTCAGTTGTTGCTCTCTCCTCCTCTGGCAGGGTATAGCTTTTATTACTGAGCCACAATGGCACAGACAATGCATTAATTCCTGCCTTAGCACTGTACTTGTTGGATTAAAGTGCGTTCTTTATATATATATTTTCTGCTTATTGTAATACTACTTTGTGATCTTGAGTAAACTTAATTGTATTAGAAATGGTGTGCTGGAACCCTTTTTATCATTATTAATACGAAAATAAATAAAAGGAGGATTTTTTTTGTTCCCCCAGGAATAAGCCAAATCCTCCTCTGGAGTGCAGGGTCAACAGACCCACAGGGTTGAGCTGCTGCTTGCAGATAGTATGTGTGTGTGTGTGTGTGTGCATAGATGACTACACACACGTGTGCCACCTATATCTGCATTCCTACAGCTGTTCATTATTTGTATCTATTATACAGCGGAGAGAGCACAAATGTATGCAATTGAGGCACAATAATATAGGGATATGAAAGGCCCAATCCATCAGTTCAAGTGTGTTTGGGTTTAAGGAGAAGGGGACGTACAGATAAATACACTGATTTATTCTCCCTAGCTCTCTCTGCATTCTGAGGCTGGGCCCGAGCCATCGAAGCTGCTGGAGCTGACAGTGATTTATATCGGCTGCAGGGTCTGGCCTGGAGCTTTTAAGTGTATGTCAAGCACCTCCAGCACTTTCAGAATCTTTTTTTAAATGGAGTTTTCCAAATCAAAATCTGAGGGAACGGCTAATCCATTAAGAAGGCGAGCACACACTGTGTTTTGTGTTTAGGGATTCCTATAATATTTATGTTCAGTTTTGACCATCCGGCTGTTCAGAGTCAAAGCCTTGAATAGCAATCATGGTCTCATTCCACAAGAACCCAAAGGTCCCTAAACACTGGTTGGCTTGAACTGAGTCCAGTATGAGATGACAGGCCAGGTTGTTAATTACAACCTTTTATTCTGACAGTCAGGCTACGGAGATGTCTTGGCAGCTTTCAGGGCTGTGTGGAGCAACCTCTTCCTGCCTGTTCCACTGCTGTTACATGACAGAGAACTGGAGAGCCCATTCAAAGAGCCAGAGTGACATGACCATAGATTTTTGGGTTATGCTGCCATCTCTTCATTGCTCTTAATAATATAGAGATGTGAAACATGGGATGCCCAGGAGTGCAACCCAAAATGAGGGCAAAGGAGGTGGGAGAGAACAGGACAATAGTAAATATGGAAGGTTCAGGACTGAGACACAAGGGCTGTATTCCTGGCCATGCTGAGGACCTGGGGGAAATTCCTTCTTGTCTCTGCTTGTCTATCTTTTGTGAAGTAAATGATAATCTCACTGCAGCAGAGGGTAGGGGCTGTTGAAGGACCAATGACGACAGTTGACCCTATTTGTGAGGCTAAATAGGTAAAGGTGATGGGAAAGAGCCCTGGGGGAAGGTAGGGCCTGAGGGAGGAAGGGGGGTGAGATGGTCTTGTTCCCAGATCAAGAAGGTGAAGGAAGGCTCAGACAGAAGCTACTTGGCATGTGAAGGAACTGTTTCCCTGAGAGGTCCAGCTGCCTAATTTTCAGGAGGGAAGAATTGTTTTTTCTTGGGTGGAGTTGGCTCTGTCCTTTGTTCTTATTGGAAAATAAAGCTAATTTTGGAGCTTAAGTCTAAGCTCTTCTGGTCAACAAAAAAGGCACTGGCAGGAGTCATCATCAGCCTACAGCATATCTTGCCTTGGTGCAGCATCCTGTGTTATGGGTACTGAATACCAACAGATTTTGCTATTGTCATGATTAAATAATAATCAAGACATTGCAGCCTCAACTTCCTCCTATAACTTAATTATAAATGAAACTTGCTAAATTTAAGCACTAGTGTAAAGTCAGTGAAGAACAGAAGAGAACTTGGTTCCTTCTTTCAGATCTGATCGAAGGCAGATTTTATCAGTAAACAATTTGCTATAGGTTTAATTTCACTCCATGTGGTCTATAAGCAAGGAGTTTGTAGAGAGGATTTATTCATTCCCAGATATTTTATTATCTTGGTTTCCCCAATGTCTTGTATCCCTTTTTCCAACAAGGAATTGGAGTGGCTGCCTGGAGAACAGATCTTGCTCCTTCCTGTGTTCCTTTCCAAGCCACTGGCAGAAGTAGTGAAAGAGGGTCCTCCAGGATGTGCCAGAAACAAGAGAGCTCCTATCACTCAATCTCTGCTACCCAGACCCAGTGTCTTGGCATTAGTTGAGAAAGTGCCTCCTTTCTCTGTGCATCTCACAGAGCCTGTTTTGTTCTCTCACCTCTTTCGGAGCAGGACTGCACTGGGAAGGAAGGATTGCAGCTCCCGGGACCCCTGGCAGAATGCAGCTGAAGAAAGTGCTGTCAAACACAGGCAGGGATCAACTTGCACTCTTTGTCCCTGATGCAAATGTTCAGGGCAGGCTGTTGTGAGGATGGGCTCAGCTCCGTGCTCAGTGGCTGAGTGGAGGCTCAGGAATTACAGGTGCAACTGGGTAGTGGTGTCAACAGGGAGGTGACAAGTTGGTTTTTGCTCAAACCCTACTTGTTGGACAAATTCCAGAGCCAGTCCTTACCCCATTTCCAGCTCAGAAAAACTCATCCACAATCTTAGGGGCTTGCCTGCATAAGTCCATCTACTTGCTGCTTTGCTCTTAATTCGTTGTCATTGACCCCACTGGAAGCTATTTGCCTTGCTGGGATCAGTGGGATGAGTTGTAAGCATTCCCTAACTCGATGATCTCAAGACTCGTTGAGCTAAAAGTTACAAATTTTTAAGTGACTGGGCTTGTTCCAGCTGAAGGGGGCTGTTCACAGTGGCATCTGAACTGGCAGACTGGTCAGAGCTGTGTGTGTAACATCTGGGCCCAGAGCTGTGTGAAGCTGCTTGGGGCGGGGGGTGGCTGGAGGAAGGCATATGATTAAACACAGCGTTGAGGCTGAATAGAAGGGACAGATCCAACTGCTGGTCCCACAGAAGCCCTGAAGAAAGAGGGAATTCTCTGTGAGAGCTCCTGAGAGGTTTATTGTTCCCTGGTGGTAAGGCTGCAGGATATGTCAGTGAAAGGCTGGCCTCTCTGCAGAGACCTTGTGCCTCTGCAGTGACAGCTTTCCCAGAACTGATGCCCATTTTCCCTCAGTAGCTTCCTGCCAGAGCTCCTTGCCTCCAAGGATGTTGGCCTGGCAGGTTGCCTGGCAGCCAAGTGCCCTTGGTCCTCCCTGGATCATGGGATCACTGGGTGATTTGGGTTGGAAGGGACCTCAGGAGGCCCTTATCCAACCTCCTGTTCTGACATCAAGCCAGCTTGCTTTGTGCTGTATATGGGTTTTGGGAATTTCTCCGCATTATCCAGGGATTGCTGCTCTCCTGTGCTGGCCTTTGACACCCTGGGCACTGTCATTCCTTGAATGGCCAGGTCCAAATCTGTTTGACCACCAAACCTCAGAGCTTCCAGCCTTCCAGGCTACTGAGAATGCAGAAGCTGTGCTGTGAAATTAGGCTGCTCCCAGGTTTCATGTTATTTTTCCTCAAACAGGATCTGTTTTGTCTTCTTGTCCCTTCTCCTTTCCCCCCACAAGCCTTTCTCCCTCTTACTCTCTTACTCTCTTATTCTACCATTCTTTATATATATTTGAAATAAAACCATACCAAAATGTTTTCTGTTGGAGACAGGTATCCAGGGTACACATGGCTCAGTGATTGACATTTGCTTTTCAAGATGTGCAGAAGACAGTGATGTGGTCTCAGGGTCACATCACAGAACTAATGACTCAAGAACTGATTTCTCCTAAAACATGTGAAAAATCACTGAAATGGAGGAATTCCAGCCCTTATGGATATGAAATGATTCTTTGGATTCAGAATCTGGGAGGACAAATCAACTGAGAAAAAAACCAAGGAGGTCCTTCACAACAAATAAATAACTAATGGCTCAAGAAATTCACAAACCACAAATTGCTGTGTTTATGTGAAAAATACAGCATTTCCTTTTTCCTATACTTTTAACGTTGTAAGGGGTTGACATAGATGTCAGAGGGGGTATGAGGAATATTTTTATGCTCTGTTGTTGGGATTTATAGAACTTTTTAAGTTGGAAAAGGCCTCTAAGAACACCAGGTCCAGCCATTAACCCAGTACTACCAGACCCACCACTAAACCATGTCTCTCAGCACCACATCTACATGTTTTTTGAACACTTCCAGGGACAAAGATCCCACCACTTCCTTAAGCAGCCTGTTCTAATGCTTGACCATGGTTTCAGTGAAGAAGTTTTCCATGAAATCCAATCTAAACCTCCTCTGGCACAATTTGAGGATGTTTCTTCTTGTCCTATTTCTTGTGGCGTCAGAGAAGTGATCGACTCCCACATGGCTGCTCCTCCCTGCCGGGGAGTTGTAGACAATGGGAAGGTCCTCTCTGGGCCTCCTTTCCTCCAGGCTAAACAATCCCAATTCCTTCAGCTGCTCCTCATCAGACTTGTGCTCCAGACCCATTCCCAGCTCCTTTCTCTTCTCTGGACACGCTCCAGCACCTCAGTGTCTTTATTGTAGTGAGGGACCCCAAACTGAGTATATCCATTTCTCTGGTGGGATGAGTTGCCACATACCTTGGTTTTCAGTTGCCCATACACAACGTGGTGGTGGATCATGGGCTTGGGCTTCTTTCCTATGGAAATGCTGGTGTTGGGTGTGGCTGGTACCTCCCTGATACGCTGCATGTCCTGATGTGCATGGCTGCAGTGTGGGTATGTGCAGACCCAGACACTCAGAACAACCTCTGTGTTCATCTTGCCTTTATTTCTCTGCTCTCAAACATGCTCTGCTTTCCTTAATGGAGCAGTGATCATCCTTTTTGTCCCCATAGATCTCAATATCATTAATACTCTATTGATCAGGCTCTGGCTTTGGATCAGGAAATGCTCATGTGTGATTATAATGAAAATGTGAGGAGTGTATTCAGATTGGGTTTGCACAGAAGCCTCTTTCATGCCATACCACAGATTTCCTCCCAACCCCTTTTTTGACTGACTGCTTGTGCATTTCCTCCTCCCTCTCCTTTTTCCCTTCAGGGAAACCTTTAAACAAAACCTTTCCCAGACTGTCATTTGCCTCCAGAGTGCTGTTGAAAACCCACAGCAGTACTTTTCCAACAGCAGCAGCATCACCCTATATCACTGACCATCACACTTGGTCTTAGTGTTCTCATACCAACCCATGGAGAGAGGAAACAACAACAAAAAAAACACTCACTGGCAAGCCTGACTTGATATTCACAGGATTAGGTCTGTTAGCAGTGCTATATACAACCCTGACATGCAATCAGCAAAGTAAAATATTCATTATTGCCTGACTGTCAGCCGAAGACAATTTCAATTATTCTGGCATTTCAATGGATGAAGAAGCCCTTTAGGCTGGCTCATGAGATTAGACTTAAAGGCTCTGTAAATTAAGAAAGTTGCAATCAGTGTATTATCTGGCAGGCAGCTGTGGAATATACTCCAACAGGGAGGGGAAGGAAGAAAGTAAAAAAGAGACAAATTGCTATATTCAGGTTGTGGTTTTGATATATCAATTTACAGTTTTAACATATGCATTTAGGAAATAATTGTTTTGCATTACTTAAATCAGCTTTAACAGCATCAGTGTGAAGATTTCAACTCCTACAGCTTGAAAGGTCAGTTTTTCTTTTGCCTTGCACTTTCTTTGAAAGGCTTGTTTGGGTTAGAGGAAGAAAAAATTTAAGCATTGCCGGAAGAACAAATCTTTCAGAAAGTTATTCAAATATTATAATATATGGCTGTTGATCATAAAATTCCATTAGAAGCAACATCTGTAATGTCCCCCAGGTTAATTTTTATAATATGATCTCAGCCTTCTTTTGCTGGATATGCACGGATGTGGTAACTGTGACCATATTTGGCTTTTACCGCTCCCATCTGACGTGTTAGGGAGAAGAACTGGTATCACCCTATCTTGCACTTCTGGAGCTTTTATCTCCCAGCTTCCCAAACTGTTTCAACATCTTTGCAAGCAGCAGTGAAGAACCTGTTTGCTTCCCCCTGTTAAATGACTCCTCCTGGTCAGAAATGCTGAGCACTGAAAAAACAGATAAATTTCAGGCTCTTTTGGCAAAGAACAAGTACAATTTAATAACACAGTGTGCTTACTCTGGTGTGGTGGGATTTTGAGTTCTAGGAACTCTGTACAGAAAAGACAGCTCCTCGGGCAGGGAACTGATAAGTTGTGACATACAACAGCTGGTGAAACACAGTGGTTGATTTGTGGCAACAAGGGCTTCAGCAGAGGTGAGGAGTGGGAAGATCTTGTTGAAGTTTGGGATATTTTCCTGTTCCTGCCACTCCAGCTCATGAGGCTGAGGAAGTGCAGTTACCACAGAGCTCCCTACAGCCATGCAATGTAGATATCAAATTGATTATAGCCCAACAAGACAGAATATATACCTCCTAGCTGCCTTTGCTGATGTCCACTCTGCATTTTCGAGATAATGTCCATTTGTCAAGCCCCAAGGGTGGTTTTGTGTGGCTTGGGTCATGAAAATTGTCAAGGGGGGCCTCAGGGCAGAATCTGAATTTATGAGTGCACTTGATGGCATATTGTCCTGTGGTGCAGTTGTGATTCAATATCTTAAGAGACTCCTCTTGCTACTAATCTTCACTCTGGTACATGAAACTACGATGTTCAGTGGTTTCCTCTGCAAATAGCCTTATTCTACCTATAAAGGCTGATAAATCCTGAATTTTGTGCTTCTAAGGCACAAATGAGGCATATATGTCCTCTTTTTTATATATATTTTATATAACTTTTATATATAAATAAAACAATGAACTGAAAACAAGACACCACATTTTTACTCTCATACATCCTGCTTGAGCCCCGGTCCAGGCCCAGGAGTAATTCCTCCACGTGATTCATCTTGTGTTTAGATGTTTACAATGTGGAGGGAAATATCTTAGATTCCCGCTGCCAATAAGGAAAAAATAAACACTCCAGGAATCCAGACTGTCCACTGTGGTGGACTCCTCACTTTGGGCAGAGAAATCATGATCTAGAAGTTCCTATTTCTCTCCAGGAGCTGTAAAAACCTTGACTACTAGCTCACATTCACATGTTTAGATCCAGGGAAGATGAATACCACTCTTTTATTTGCCTGCAGAGCTTGTGTCTTCCCATGGACATGTAGAACAGAAATTAGTTTTGATAGATCTTGGCTGGGACCGCTAGAGATGGTGACAACAACAATAACCATGATAACAGCAGCAACAAGAGCCACAGGTCTGATGCAAGGACTAATCAAATATAAGATTTTCACTACCCATCATCTTTAATAACTTTCACTTATCAACCTAATTTTAATCTCATCAACTTTAGTGCAGACTTCATTCGCTTCAGTGGAGCTCCTTTCAAATGACAATCATATAAACACGACTTTGATCTGTAGATCAGGTGTTACCAAGAAGATTGGCATCTGCAGGGTTTTGCTTCCTGGTTGTGACCTGTTTCTGGATTATTAAAATGATGTGAGTAGCATCTTGCAAGTTACACTTTGAATATTGGAATAAAAAGGTCCAAATTTCCAAGCACAATTACTGATTCTCAGAGTTTCTAGTTTAAATGGCTTGAACTTAGATGCCTTCATGAACTTTTCTTCTGACTGCTGAGTGCCCTCTTTCTGGATTCCAGGCTTTGATAAAAAATCTTGTGTTGGCAACCTACAAACAGACCCCCTGAATCTCTCACTTCTTTCAGGAGTCTTGGTCAACAATCCTTGGTCAATGCAGCCTGGTCATCTATTTGGCACATTGCATATTGAACATTTTATTTTGCATTCAAATGAGATTTTGACCTATATGTGCAAAATAAATAATTTTGGAAGTTGAGATAGAGTATTTTTACTGATGATTCTTTTGAAATATTCAACATTGCCTGTGCTGTTTCTCTCTTTTTCCCCCCCTGAGTTTGGCTAGAAAAGCTGTAAACACATACTTAAAAAAAATGGAAAACTTCACTAGCAATTTACCCCACAGTTATGCATCTTTCTGCTTTAGAGAGCATTTAGCTAAAATTAGATGACAGCTCTATACCCTTAGAATCAGTGTTATGTTTTTCCTCCATTTCTGATCTACATAATTCAAAACAAGGAAATGTTGGCAGGTAAAACTGCAGGGTAAAACCTTTGGCTGCTGGAAATATTTGCATTTATTAAACTAACAACTGTAAAGAAGATATGCACATCTTTAGACTTCCTCATTCTTGCCTTATTAAAAAAGATCTTTGAAATTCAAAAACTTCCATGTAAATCTTGTGCAGGTTTTTTTCCTTCCCCTGATGCAGATGATTGTGCTTGGGTGGCTCAAAAAAACCAGAACCTGGATCCAGGAACCTCGACACATCACTGATGGTTAAAATCCAGACCGAGGCTGGATCTAAAATTTGGCAATGGCTGGAGTGAGGGTCCTCACAAACTCCCTCAGAATCATGAGCTGGAACTTTTCCACTGTGCACAAACATTTTAGAGAAAACTGGCTTGTCTTGATCCGTTTGCTTGGAGGCAGGCAAGCGCCTGCTAAACCATATCCCCAAGTGCTGCATCCAAAACCTTCTAACACTTCCAGGGATAGTGATCCCACCACTTCCCTGGGCAGCTTCAGTCCATAGCTGGATCACACCTTGACACCTCCTCTGGGAAGGATGCCCGTCAGAAACTCGTGCAGACTGTGAGATCTCCAAGGTGATTATTCACAGCCATTTTACCACATGAGGAGCTCAGACACCTGAGTGTAGACCCCACCCCTGGAAGTGTTCAAGGCCGTGTTGGGTGGGCCTTGGAGCAATCTGGCCTAGTGGAAGGTGGCCCTGCCCATGGCAGGGGAGCTGGAACTGGATGGTCTTTAAGGTTCCTTCCAGCCCAAAGCACTCAGTGAGAGGTGGGTAGATAGAAGCCTGATGAATTTCAGCAAAGCAAAGTTCAAGGTCCTACCCCTGCGTGGTGGCAATCCCTGACACACCCACAGGCTGAATGGAGAGGTGGTTGAAAGCTGCTTTGTGGAGAAAGACTTGGGGCTGATGGCTGATGAAAAACTCACCATGAGCTGGCAGTGAGCACCCACAGCCCAGAGAGCCAAGGGTGACCTGGGCTCATCCACAGCAGCGTGGCCAGCAGGCCAAGGGAGGTGATTCTCCCTCTCTTCAGCCCTCACGAGACCCCACCTGCAGTGCTGTGTACAGTGCTGGTGTCCTCAACTTAAGAAGGATGTGGAAATGTTGGGGCAAGTCCAGAGGAGGCCATGAAGTTGATGGGGGACTGGAGCACTTTGGCTATGGAGACAGGCTGAGAAAATTGGAGCTGTTCAGCCTGGAGAAGAGAAGGTTGTGTGGAGACCTCATAGAAACCTTCCAGTACCTGAAGGGGTTACAGAAAATCTGGAGTGGGGTTTTCCAACAGGAACTGTAGTGACAGGACAAGGAGCAGTGGATTGAAAGGGAAAGGGAAGAAACTTAGGTTAGATATTAGGAAGAAATCCTTTACTGTGAGAATGGTGAGACACTGTACCAGGCTGCCCAGGGAGGCTGTGGTAGCCCAGCCCTGTCAGTGTTCAGGGCAAGGCTGGGTAAGGCTTTGAGCAACATGGTCTAGTGGGAGATATCCCTGCCCATGGCAGGAGGGGTTGGGACTGGATGATCTTTAAGGTCCATTTTAACCCCTTAACATTCTATGATTCCATGAAAAAGCAATTTTCCCTCTATTAGATGTCGAAGCAGTGCAAATACAGCTCACCCTCCAATGCAGAGCCCTTTTCATGCTTCAATCTGTGTTTTTCCATGTTGAGTACATCTATATCACACAAGATCATCCTTAAATCACAATTGCTCCAACTAATAAAATATCCCTCGCGGCCTTTTGAAGAAGATATCGATCGATAACAGGGAATTAAACAAAACAAAACACAAAAGAATGGTTCCCCTCCTATTTACAGAAGAAAATGACTCACAAGGGACAGTTTCTTATCTTTTCACAATACAAGGGTAATGCCCTTCATGGCAAACACCAGAGCTGGAGCCCAGACTTTTATAGGTGTTGTGTGAGATGTATTTTCTCATGGGAAATGCTGGACTAGTCCAGACAAGCATCTGCTCTTTCTAAGAGGCAAGGCTGAGTAGTTTTAAAAGGACATCCCAACTCAGTTTTAATGTTTCATGGGATAAGACCAAGTAACAGTTTTCAAAAAAAAAAAAAATTGAAATTATGCTAATTTTGAAGATAGAGGGAACTGGCTACAGAATTTGACAGCAGATGAGCAGCAAACTTTACTAATCCAACTCAGGGCTTCTTTTTCCTCTACTTCCTTCTTCTACTTGGAATGGTTTCACTGAACCAGTTAAATTGCAGGAGCTTACTTCCATATAGCTAATGCTCTAAACCAGTGTTTGAATTTTATACTAATTAAGGCCAATCCACTGTCATTTTTTGTATAATGTGAAGACTAGTGCCCACAGTAACCCACTGAATTTAACATAAAAGCAAGATAAAACAATTAAAGTGTGAGACTATTTGATTAAGTAGCTCATTGATTTATAGTGGAATAAATTGAAATGGATGGGACAGAGAATTTTTTTTTAATGGCAACCATGTTTTATGTTCATTATCACAATCTCTGGGCTCTCTGTGCTTTTGTGATTAAAAGAATGAGTTTAGGGATAGTAACTCTGGGATTTATTACTCTTGTCTGCTTTCTTAAGACTTGTTTTTTTTTTTCCCTTTTCCTTTTTCTGATTCATGTGGTAAAATATTAAGGCCATTTTGAAAAGTCACGTGGAGTAAGTGAATTTCTACAAACCAGTGGCTGTCTGACATCATTTAAACAGCATTAATCCTGACAGTTATGCAGGGTGAAAAAACAAACACAGAGAGTTTTGTTTTGGTGACAGGGATTAAACCTCTCCTTAGGGTGGTTTTGGAGCTGCAGCAGCTCCCTGGGAGGGAGCCTCACGCCCTGGATGCATCAGTGAGGGCTGTGGCTGGAGGCTGGGAAAATGCATCACACAGAGGAGACAAGAAGGGGAGGGGGTCACTCTACAGGGCACCACCAAAGCCAGGATTGCTGAGTCCCAGGCTCCTGCTTGTTCCCCCAGACTCTGCAGATGTCACACAGTGCTTACCTCTGCTAGCAGGGATGGGGAATGTGGTTATCTCCCCTCTGCCCATTCCCTGAAAGGTGCATTCTACTCTTTTGGAAGTACAGATACCCTCCCAAGACACCAAAAAAACAGGGGGATTTTCTAGCCCTGCTTGCAATGGATAGAGAGAGAGCACAGCACAAAAATATTCAGGTATCATTTTATGGAGTGCAAATGTTGATAGACCCTTCCAAGGATACAAAGAAAATCAGTGTCAGAGCAAGCCAGCTACAGAGAGGTGACCATTAAGAATGATCCTTTGCAGACCACAGGTACATGTATCCTACCAGCCTGCCCTGTGTCCCTGGAATTCACCTGTCTAAAACTTCCTTGCAGCCTTTTTGTGTGGCTCAAGGAAAAGAAAAACAACAAATCTTGAGTGGAGGATGAAAATCACACTCAATCTCCTATAAATATTTAAGTTTTTGTAAAAGGAAAGGGTATTTTTGTTGTTTGAAAAAGGGAGGGGGGGATTTTGTCAGTGTCCATGTGCACCAATACACGCACGTTTTCACTCTCACTCCCAGAAAATCCTGCACAGACTACTGAGCAGGAGGATTTCTAGAGGATAACAAGTGCAGTAACTCCAGGTAGTGTCTCACAGCTGATCACACCAGCCAGGTAAAAATAAGACTGGAGAACAAAAAAGAAATACAGGAAAGAATTGTAGAATCACAGAAAGACTTGACTTAGAATGAGCCTTAAAGATCACCTACCAAAATCAAGTATGAAATAACCTACTTGATTAATGAACACAGGCCTATAAAAGGGTTTTGTTGTTGTTGGGAGTTTGTTTAAAGAGTTGTTGCACTTTCCAGGAAAGGAGGAGGTAAGAGCAGAAACCAAAGGCAAAGTTATACCAGACAGTGCAGCCGATGAAATCAGCTTCTTTTTTTCTTGGCGTTCGTTCTGCTGCCAAGCATCCTCACCATGGAGTTGGGAGACTCCAGGGCCATCTGTTCAGCCTTTCAGAGACCTGATTTCAATAGTGGGCCTCTGTTTTGTGACATTTCTTCCCAGAGTTACCTTTTTTTGCAGGGACATCTGCTTGAAGGTCAGCTTGAACAAAAGTGTTGACTCTCAAAAGAGAGGCTAACCCGTGCCAGGAGCAGGGCTGGGTGGAGAGAGAGAGGCACAAGGAAGACACATTTTTCACTCATTTGGTTTGTACCTCAGCACTGTCCTCCCCTCTTTCCTCAGGCCACATTTAGGGCTGTGACATCCAGAGGAGCTTGAATGCACCTTTTACTTTCGGTATTTCTCACCCCAGGGGTTCAGAAATCACAAGCCAAGCCCTTCGAAATTACAAGATTGGGTTAAAAGCCATGAAACTGCTGTAAAAATTACATTTCAGGGATCTGTCTCTTTGCCTTGTGTCTTCAGAGACTTATGTTTGTGTCCTGCTTGTTTCAGGATTTTTCTGCTGCAAAAGGAGGTCGAAATGTACAATTTTTCAGTTAGTGTAAGATGGTCTTATGGGGGAAAAAATCTGAAATTTTACGGAAAATGATGTTACTGCAAGGTATGTTGTGGTGATTGGCAACCTATTTTGTGCTCAGCATGAGGGATGAGATGGGTCCAACTTAGAATATTCTATGATTCTGTAACTCTTTGACTTTATGGTCCATTCTTCAAAGGTGCTGAAGATGCCTTGCAAATGCTAAATGAGGAGGCTCAGTCGTTCTTCATCCTTCATCCAAAGTGTTCTGCAGTGGAGGAAGAATATGGTCTAGAAGCTGAAATAATGAAATGGTTTTCAAGGGACCTAAGCTCTTCTGCGAGGTTCTCATGCTTTGCCAGCCAAGGTAGGATTGATCTTAATTCACAGCTACCTGGAAGGCTGCTGTGGGACCTCAGCTGCTCATCACACCTACAGAGAGACAGATACCTCCACAGAGTGGTTCAGCACTGGCATGATGGGTTGCCCTCTGCAAGTGTTTGTTCCTTCCCAGTAATCACAGAGAAAACCTCAGAGACTGCTTAATTTTAGACTTTTACCTTCATGTGTCTAAAATTACGTGTCTTTATTCTGATATCTTTGAGTCAATATAGGTATATTTGAACATAACAAATGTCTAGTCCTTATGGATCTGTGTCTGTATGAGCATTTCCTTGAAAATTCCTCTGTGCTTTTGCCAGAGATGCCCTGGGGATGGGGGAGCACTGCTACTCTCAATAAGGCAGTCCCTGGATGCAAGGACTGCAGGGATGCAATAACAGCAGAGACTTGTCCAGGTCTTGAAAGGATCCAGAAGATTTTTTTTCTTACTAGTGTGGCTGAAAAATAACATACAGGTATAAAATAACCATAGGAGTGTGTGGATATGCTGTGTGTAGGCGCACACACACGCACAAAAAGCCTCAACACACACATCTATGTAGTTAAAATGAAAATTGATGGTGTTATACTCTTCAACACTGTATGCACACATGCAAACAGAATAGTTCAGCAATACTAGCACGTCTTTGGTTTAGGACAAACAGCAGATGATAATACTGAGACCTTGCTGTACCAGGGGAATTATAATTCCCTTCTACAGTCATGGTTGGGAAAAGATTACTGAGCTGGTAGCAAGTTTCCAGCCCTCAGCTGTGTAGTGGGATCTGGAAGCTGGGGAGGGATTACTACTACCCAGCTGAGGGAAAGGGATGCATGGAGGCAGCTTTCAGAAGTGTTTAATCCCACCCCAGCAGCTGGAGAGCAGTGGTTATCACTGGTGGGCTTTACCGGGGGGGGGCCCACAGCTCTGATTGAACCTCAATGAGCAGGGAGGCTGGGGGGTGTTTTGGGAAGGGAAAGTGTTGGGTTTCTCAGCTTTTACAGAGACAGGGCAACTGAGGGCCATTTTAAAAGATTTTATTCCATTACCAGTCTCGATGAATAGTGAGACACAAGAGATGTAAAACTCAATGCTATTTCACCAGAAGCCAACCTCTTTCCTGGTTACAATACCTTATAAACGTTTTCCAGCCTATTAGCTTTTGCCACACAATGCTGCTATCATTTCTAACACCAATCACCTGTATTTTTTCCCCATGTGGTCCTGCTACAATGCATCTTTCACAGATGGAGAGGAAGGCACTAGGACTGGTGGCTGGGACAGGACTGAGAAGCCATTCCTCATGGCAGAGGTGGGCCGGGCAAAATGGTTAAACTTGATGAATGGATTTCAAGCACCACTTTGGTGGTTGCAGCGCTGGTCTATGCACTAAGGTAGTGCCCACTGCTGAAACCTGACTCTCCTGGGCTGTCTCAGCACACACATCCATCTCAAGGTGCCAGTGGAAGAACAGGCTGAGGTGACAGTGGTGAGGAAAAGCCCAAGCACACAACTAGGGGTGACAGAGCTCAGCCTGTGCACCAGCTCCCACCTTGGGCTCAACTCTTCCTAAGCACAGCGTTGAATCACACTCTGGTGAAGTGTTGGTGAGGTGTTAAGTGTTCAGAGCACAAGGAAAAGGTCATAGGTTATTTAGAGCCTCTCAGTTTTCCTCATCAAATCATCACAGCTTAGCTTGGCACATAAAGAATGTCTCACATAACCCAGGCAGGGACCACTACTGGAAGCATCTGGGACATGGTGGTTTTTCTATGCCCTGGAAAATGATGCCAGCTGAGCTGATGGCTTGGTAAACTTTACCTCTGCTGTCTCAAGGTGCAATTTTCTCCACAGCCTGAAGCAGAGAGGAGCAAGGCTGGGTGTTGCATGGGTGGGAGGACACCGAGGCAGCAGAGCCTGTGTGCTTCAAGAGAAGGGGATGGTTGCAAACTACTGGTGACCTTTTCTCCTGTTAGACACTATCTGTCTGAAGAGGGATTAAACCGAATAGCTGTGGCCTTCACTTTCTGTGCAGATGCTCTACAGATAATTCTGCTTTCTCCCAGCATCTTTGCCAGACTGAAATAAGCTGAAATCCTGAAGTTCAGAATAGTTGTACCCACACTCTGGTTTTCCTGCTGTGACAAAATAAGAATAGCAATTCAAAATTTCCCACATTAGCACAATTTATTTCATTCTTGACACTATTGTGAACAAGAAGCTTCCTGCAGAAATCGTCCCTGTTTTTATTGGGAGAGGCTTCTGCTTTCCTACCCAACTTATTTTCAAACTTGTGCTCTGTACTGAGATGTACTTGACATCTGCCAATGCAAATCTTGTTATTTTATGCACCAGTCACAGTGGGCTCCTGTTCAGGAGAGGAGGTTTGGTGTTGGCTTTTTTGGTTTGTTTGCTTTGTTTCATTTTGTTTTAATTTTTGTTACTAGTGAGCTGGTTTTGCTTCAAATGCTAAGGGATCCTTTGCTAAATCCTTCCCAACAATTCCCTGAAAGATGGGGCCATTATATTTTCTCAAACCTATTCTGAACCACCACTGCACAGTGTGGTGGTACCCACTGTATTTCAGGAAATTATTATTAAGTTCTTTGTCCAAGCCTGATGATGCTAGGGAAGAAAGTGAGAAGCCAAGATGGAAGGAAAGAGGAAAAGAGCAGAGAACAGAGGAAAATAAGGAAGGGCATTTGTAGGAATCAACCTTGCTGATAAGAATATTTCTTGGGGTCATGCTGCTTGGACACTGGGAGTCTGTGTCATTTCCACCACTAAATTGTAATGTCAGATCCTGACAGTATTGGACCGTGAAAAATGCGTTCTGAGCAGAATGGATTGGATTAAGAAGGGTCCTTAAAGATCACCCAGTTCCAACACCCCTGCCATGGGCATGGTTGCTACCCACTAGCTCAGGTTCCTCATGGATTTATCAAACCTGGGTGTTAAGGTCACTTCCAACCCAAACCATTCTATGATTCCAAGACTGATCTCACTTTCTTTCAAGTAGTACATTGGGAATTGGACACCCTGGAAGTTGGATTATGCCATACATTGTCTTAGCATCCTGCAAGAGCATGAAAGTATGACGATCACTTGAGAATTATTTTTTTTTAACAGTCTAACCTACCAAAGGCAGATCCAGATCTGAGCAGGGCTACTCTTTTACCAGTCAAGTCTCATTGAACAGCTTAAGTCTGTCTCAGCCCAAGGACTGCTCTGCTTTCCAAGGGTGATCCTTGTGAAAGAGAGAAGGAAGATCTCAGCTAGCCTGTACTATCACAGTGTGATTAATCACTAGAGAAAAGTCTCATCTTCCCAAATTCCTCTGGGTCTAGGTCTGGAACTGTGTCTGTCTGGGCACCCCCTTCTCACAGGCGAGACCCTGAAGGGTAAATTATCTTTCCTGGCAAAAGGCACAGGGAAAAGAGCAGGAAGAGAATCTAAAGGATGAATCCCTCTGCAGTTACATGACTGCCAAAATAATCCTATGGGGATGAATGAGCTCGAAGCCAAGCCAGAGTCATGCTCTCTCAGGAAGTCTAACCCAAGCTGGTGGGTGGTGGTGCACTGGATGAGGGAGCTGCAGCTGTTTCCATGGTGGTCTCCAAACTGCAGGTCTGGAAGGATACAGTTTGTTATGTCCTCTCTTTATAGCTCTGTTTTTTGTTGGTGTTAGCAACCACACCACAGCTAGATGAATTTTCAAATGATGTATCAAGGAGTATCGTGCCTGATCTTTAACTTCCACAGAAAACTGCTGGCCTGCATTTGCTCCCATTGGGGTGATGGTACTGGGGGAATCCAGACCTCTTGCTCTTCCAGTGCTTCAGCTCTGTGGCTCAAAGCTCTGAAGTCAACAGCTTTAGAACCACTTCTTTGGCCACTTAAGTTCACAGAGCACATTTGATCTGCACTAACGTAGGGGATCTGGCACATCTCTCCTGCTGGAGTGGATGGCATTAGCCCAAGTCTGAATCTGGCCTTTTGACTTTCAAAAATTGGCTGCAAAATGAGGGATCCTTGTCAGCTTTAAGATTGATGCTGTATGACTTCAAGCACATTTGTCATCTGTTTGCAAAGTGAAAATAAGCTTACAGTTGTTGACAGTAAATGAAGTAATATTTACATAATACAGTCATACCTGTTTCCTGGTAAGGAGATCAATGCATATTTCTTTTTTGCAATAACAAATTCATGCTGTATATCTTCACAGACACAATAATATTTGAAGTGAAACATTCATCTAGCTACATAATTACATCTATTGTTTTCTATTTGCTTTTTGTTCCCTAATAGTTTATTACTAGTGGCCAATAGTCAAAAGCAATCCAGAGGGATGCAAAACAGCCCTCGTTCCAGCTCCTTTCAGAGATATTTTGGTTATTAAAATTGCTGTCATTAAGATTGGTGCTTGGATACTGCTCTGCAAACTGAGGCCCTGCTGCTCCAGGAGGTGGATGCACTTGTGGTACAAGGCACTGCCTGCCCCCGGGATTGTACAGCTGGAAAGGCACGGCAGGACACAGCCACCCCACAGTGGATCAGCAGAAAAACTGCCTTGGTGTGTCCAGCACATTTCCTTCCCTCCTTCTCTTGCTGACCAGAGTTAGAGCCAGGACAGAGGGATGTCTCTGTCCTAGACTTGAAGAAGCTGGAGAACAGGTGAGTTGAGACTGATCTCTTGTGATTCTCTCAGCTGTCTTTTCCTTTAGTCGAGGGAAAAGGTTTTATCTTTCTGTTCTATAGCATTGTCCAGACTGTAGGGTTCCTAAACCACTCCATACAAATCAATAACAATAAATAAGTACTGAGGTGCCCCCACCATTAAGACGTTTGTGTGGCCTATCTTGTGTAAATACTGCAGATAGCAATCATGATTTAGTAATTATTTCCCCCTCTTTCCACCTCCATACCCCTCTATGAACACAGAGCTTCTGAAGAAAAACCCTACAGCTATTTTTTTCCCCCGCACAACAGTATCAACATAACAAACCCTTTAGTCAGGCAAGTTCCCCTCTCGTCCCTCTGCCCTTAAATTTAAGCTGCCCTTAAATTTTCACCCTGGTGTAGAATGATGCTCTGAGTCAACTGGATACTCGCCTCCGCCTACTCGAGAGCAGCTTCATTTCATATCTCCTGTTACTCTGGGAGCCATGCAAATGGGGAGGAGGAGTTGCATCCTGAGCATGCAGCAGCACTGCTGCCCTTCACGTCTGAGTGGCTCTGTTTGTTCTTAAAACTGGGAGTTATTTGCTCTTTTACAAAACAGTTTTATGCTGCTCTTGTACACCCAGTCTGGACTGGTCACTGGTAAGAAGAGGAAGCAAAGAAAGGTTTCCAGGCAGGAAAAGAGGAAGCAAAGTAGTGTTTCCTGGTAGATAATGTTAAAGGAAAATTAATTTATTAATTTTCCTATTTATTATTTATTTATTTATCATTTAATAATTTGTTAATTTCCAATTCTGTACTGGGCTGGCAATAGGAACACAACAAATGCTGCATTACCACGATCCACATATCCTGAGAACAGTGGGCAAGTTAGCCCAGCAGTGTGGACTTCTGAGACTGGTCCCACAGCCACTGTGGATGCCCTGCTGGCCAATTCAAAGGTGCTGAATTAAGATGTCCCAGGTTTAAATAATTTGTCAGCCTTTTCCTGATAGATAAGTCTGCTTGAATCACCTGGTCATGAACCACATGATGTGCTGAAGGAGGAGACAGCTGTTGTGGGCTCAAGCACTGCCTTGCTCTTGAGGTGACATGCACAAGAGCTTAATAAAACCATCAGATGTTGCCCCAGCTCCCAGGTGTTTTCAGGCTGAACAGGGAAGGGAAGAGGTTTTTTTTTGTTGTTTTTTTTTTTTCTTATTTTCATTATGAGAAATGGAGCATAGAGGAGGAAAGGGACCTTACTAAAATTAAATTCCAGCACAAATCTTCATGCCACAGCTAGGAAATAAGCATCTGTATATCTTTATATTGATGTTTGACATACCTTTGGGCCAGACATACATGGCGTATCATTTCAGCACCCAGTACAATGGGGCTGATATCCTGAACAAACACTGATAATACACTGTAACATTCCTCAGTGATGGTATCAAGATTAATGTGGATTATTTTTCATCTCTTGACCCGGTTATCTGTGAATGTCTCATCACATGTGTTTATCTAATATTTGACTTGAGTTAATTTCTATCCATGCTTGGGTAGAATTCCCTTTAGGTTTAAGGTTTTTAGGATCTCGTTTCTCGGTGCACCTCAGTGGATTCTGAGTGCTTCTAAATCAGAGAGTCCTAGGAAGGTTTGGGTTGAAGGGACCTTGAGACCATCTAGTTACAACCCTGCTAACACGGACAGAGACCTTCCACTAGACCATCATTCTGAATGCTCTTGTGGATCTCCAGGGTGGATCATCCACTCCAGGTAAATTCTGCACACGATCAAAATTTTGTATATGATTGAAATGATCTTCCTGCAAAGAAGTGCCCCTCCATTTTATTTAACTATTGACTTTTTTTTTGTCTAGTTCATTTATTGTATTCTTAGTCATAATACTGTTAGGAAATCATAGGATTAACAAAATGTGCCAGAGATGTTGCTGTACCACTTCTCAAGCAGGTGCTTTTTAAGAACTGTGTATCTCTCCAATAATTTCCCTGATCCTTTCCTGTAAGCGTCCTTTTCTGGAGCTTTACTGTGCTGTTCTAGCTCACTATGTACACAATCCTTTAAAAGTCTAGTCCAAATAAAGCTTTATTTTCCATGTGTCAATTTATTTTGAAAAGCTGAGAAAGATAGCCGTGAAAAAGAAAATGGTGGGAGACTGGAGCAGGGTCCCTGAGCTGCTCTGCAAGCTCTCATTTTTGATTTCCTTGCATTTGCAAAGCAAAAGCTCAGAGTGAGTTTCATCTTTTGGCCACCAGCTGGAAGCATTACTAGTGATGAGTACTGTGGGTAGTAAAATCCTGCTACCCAGGCCTGAAGAGGGAACATCTGTGGCTGTTGGAACTGTTTCCATTCAGCCTTTAAACAGCCCAGTGGAGATTTGTGGATCTCTGTGTGTGAGGGCCCTTTCCTTATCAAAGAATATCCTGGTAATGTGTTTGGAGCTGGGTAATAATAGGCAACATCAGTGAATGCTGTTTAATTTTTATTTTTTTTTAAAGTGCATGCCTTCTAGTGGGTGATTCATCAGCTGCTGTTACAGAAAGTATGTTGGGAAGCTTGCAGCTGTGGGCTCAGGCTGCAGTTTCTGTGTCGTTGCTAGGGATTCTGCATCAAATATCCCGATTCTCTGCACTTAAAACTAGGAAAAATTGACATTCTGACTTCCCATAAGAGAATGGAATACGTGATTCACAGCCCTTCTTCTGCAACATTAATCAGGCCCTGTTTACAGGGAATGGAGCCAAGGGGGATGGTTAGAGCCAAGGAGGTACACTCAGAAAGCCAAATGGTGATGTAATTTGGGGCAAAACAGTAAAGGCAAGCCACTTAACTGGCTGAGATGGCTTGCAGTGGGAGCAAATCCCAGTTAAAGGATGGAGCAGCATTAGGGTTTCTTGACTGTGCTGTTGAGTGCCCTGGTTTTACTATGGGCTGTTTGTGGAGGAGAACAGAGCTCGAGCTGGGAAGCTGAGTCCTGCAGATCTGCCATGGGACTGGAGGATGAGGAGTTCATAGTTCATGTGCTGGGCTTTAAATCCCCGATTTCAGTGTGTTATGTGAAGCTCCCTTTCCATAAGGATATGATGATCTGGTTTTCTTGTCCTGTCAATATCTGGGTTATGCCTTGGGCTGCCGTGGTGCCAGGTGCTCTGCACACGTGTGTAAGGGTTTGCTCCTGATCCTGGGCATTTGCCACTCATGTGGGAAAGGGTTAAGTTGTGACAGCCTTCTTACAGTTGGACTAAGGGAAATGACAAGGAACTTCCTTGGCTTCACCCAGGAAAACCAACTCTATGAGCCTCAGCTGGGAAAGCAGCACAACTTTCTGTAGCAAGTCCCTGTGTTAACAGGGCCATGGTCCACCTGGTATCACAATAATCCTCTTTTGCACACAGGCAGCATTCTGCAAGCTGAACAAAACTTGAACAAATGAATTTCTGTCCCCTCTTCAGTTAGAGGCAATGCTGGGGCTGACTGTGGCCAGATTTTCACAAAATTTGATGATTCTGTCTGAGGACACAGGCAAGAAAAACATAAAGAATGTCCCCATCCAATCACTGCAAGGAACTTGCAGGAACATTTCCTCCCTGACCTTTGCAATGTTTTCTTGGGAATCTTCCTTGCAAAGTGAATCCTGACTGTCTGCCTACTGAGATGTAGAAAGAAGCCTCAGGAAGGAGATTGAAAAAGTCTGACCAGCCCATTTGCATACTTTATATGGAGATCTCTTGGCATGCCAGCAGTGAGCTGTTGTATCCACAGGTATCAGCATGACCCCAGCAAACTGAGGTTTCCTTCTCAGGCTCAGGCAAAACAGATTATTTCCTAGATCAGTAAACTGCAAATATGAACGTGCTTTCCCTGGCTCTCTAATGGAATATCTCCTTTCCAAAGGAACCAAGCTTTGCAATTTTATATAGAATTTGGTGTTTACAGTATCAACTTATATTATTGTTCTCATTTTTTTTTGCATGATCCTTCTAAAAGCAGTCCCTCCCCATGCCATTACTGCAATGTCAGACAAAAAATCAGCAAGAGTTATTTATTAAATGGCAGAATATCTTAATCCCTGCCATGTTTAGAAGTGACCTTAGAAGTGTTCTCATATTTTCTTACTGGGAGCTGTGTTTCTGGGCACTGCATCTAAACTGTTAAGCTGTGGGAGACCCAGTCTGATTAATAGGGGAGGTTTGTTGGTTGGGCCAGTGGAAATTCTCCATTCTAAGCCAGAGCTGTGCTTTAATCTCGGTTTTACAGGGAGAGAACAAAGAGCAAGCTAACCAGAATTTGGGATGGTGTGATATTATCAGTGATAACAGCCTACTGCTTCTCTGCCAGAGTGCTGAGGACTCACACAATTGGGACACAGGACTGAGAAGCCAAAACAAACAGCAGGGCTCTGCTGGAGAGAGGAAGGTGTTGGCATAAATCCTTCACTTCAAAGCTGTAGCTCAAGTAGCTAACCCAACATGTTGCTTATTTTTTTTTTTTGCATGTTATATAGAGGAGATTGGCCATTGGTGGTGCAGCAGAAGCTGAAAATGCTGTGAATGGTGTGTTTAGCAGTGGTACATGGTTTGTTATACTTCAGAGACTGATTAAGGGTTTCCTCTGTGGTAAACCTGGAAGAAACCTATAGACTCCTTAACAAGTAAAATAATAGACAATAATGACAGAAAACAATTATTGTTAAATGAAGGAGAAGAATACAGAAAAGAAGACAGTGTTTTGTCTGGCTGAGGAGCACTGAACACCTCAAGGACACTTCTGTGGCACACTCATGGTGAGGAGTGGGAGGTCTGGGTCCTTTCCTGAACTCTGCCATGAATTCCTTTTATGCTTTTGGTCTCATTATTTCATTTTCTCAAATTTCAGTTTTCCTTTAATTCATGGTACAGGAAAATGGTGCTTGGGGATATTTAGGGGGTAACAGCAGGGCATTAAGGACTGTTGGGTAGCACAAGACACCGTGGCAAAGCCAGGTCCTCAGCTGGAGGTGACAACCACGATTTACACAAGCTGAGGATCTGGCTCTCCCTTTTCTAGCATGTCAACTCACATCCATCTTTATGCCAGCAACATCCAGGCCCTGACTACAAGCATTTAATAAGCTTAAGGAAGTTCCTGTTTTGATCTTTTGTTATAATCAGTGTTATTACAAATGCAAACAATAACCAGAACAATTGTAGTCATCAATGGAGCTATTGGTGAAGAACACAGGGCTTTCCTGCTTAGACACAACTATGAAGAGGACTGTTTACTTAGCCAGACTGTCCTTTTATAGTCACCAACAGGAAGTGCTTGCAATGTTTGTGTAAGAAGGAGACTTCAAATTATCCCAAATCTTCTCTTCAAAGGGATGTGAGAACAGAATGTATGTTTTAAAAAAAGTCTCAGTGCCCTTTTTTTTGCCTTATGAGTGAGCACATCTGGTTCTGATGGACTTGACAACTTGTTGTCTATGTCTTTACAGCCCAGGTTTGTCACATTCTCACCTCTGAGTGGAAGAGTTTTGAATGAAAACCCATTTTTGTTTTTTCTGTTTACAGAGACTCCTGAGTCTCTGTAAACACTGGTAGAAAGTGTAAGGCAAACTTGACCCAAAACAGCCTCTATTATTGAATGTCCAGACATCTGCCAAACTGCAGTGTGTGGGTAGGACTGGGAGGAGTGGGAAGAGTGGGACTGGCTGGAGTGGGAAGAGTGAATTCCCATGATAGTTTAGGTTGGACATCAGGGGAAGGTTCTTCCTCCAGAGGGTGGCTGGGCACTGGAACAGGCTCCCCAGGGAAGGGGACACAGCACCAGCCCTGACAGAGCTCAAGAATCATTCTCAATGCTCTCAGACCCATGGTGGGATTTCTGGGGTAGTCCTGTGAGGGATCAGAAGTTGGACCCTCTGATCCCTGTGGATCTCTTTCAACTCAGGATATTCTAGGATTCTGTGAGGAACTTGGGCTGCCACAGTTTTGGCCAGCTGCAGGAGAGGAGTACAGGGAACTCACTGGGTTGCTAACAGACTAACCAGGCTGTCTCTCTACAAGCAATAAGTGACTGTAGCCAACATCAATTAGTGCTTAGTTTTATCTCAGTTTTGTTTCTTGTTGCAGAGAATTATACGATGAATAAATCACAGTTCAAAAATTTTATCAGCTTACACCTCAGTAAATCTATGTTGCCCACAGACCAAATATCAGACTTACTTCAGTTAATGTTTTTTTCACTTTAATCTTCAAATTTACCTGTTCATACCCATTAATACATGGTTGGTGGAGAGAGAGGTATTGCAACCTAGATAATGGGAACTTTTATGAGCACTAGAGCTGGAGCCCTGCAGCTGATCTCACACAGGTAAGAAAGGACTGGTGCCCACATGCAACTGTCCCCTTGCTATATGGTACCACTCATAAACCAATTTAATATATGAGTCTCATTAGGAGAAGGAACTGTTTCATCCCTCTTTTACACAGGGGGAAAAAGAGGCAGAGAGAAAGATTAGGGGACTTGCCCAAGGTCACACAGGAAACCTGTGGTAGAACCAGGATATGAACATAGATTTCCTGAGCCTCCATTTGCTGCATTAACCACAAGCTCTTCCTTCCTCCCTTGTTTGGGAGAAATGACAAGGTTTCTTTAACATGAGAGGTGCCCTGCAGGAACTCAGCCTCAAGGTTCTTCATTTTACGTGGAGAAGATGCTGTAGACAAGAGACATCCTTGCTCTGAAGAACATCCCTGCAAAGTATTTGTGTGTTTGTACCAGAGGAAACCACCCACACATGCATCTTCCTCTTCCTCCTTGGCACAGGGATTTGTTGATGCAGGGAGGCTGCACTGGAGTTCCAGGAATGTGGAGTTTGGTCATCATGGGTATTTCTGTGAAAACCAGAGGTGTAGGAGGTGTTTTTTACCTTTACTCCCACGTGTGGATATCTACATTGTGGAGCTCAGCAGATCACCTGACGGTCAGTCCAGGGCAGGGCCAGGTTAATTTGGGGAGTTAGATAAGCTACACAAGCTGAAGCTGCCTTTGTCTCTGTTGGACCTAATGCCAGCTCTGGGACACAGAAAAAAATCTTAACTTCTAAGTTAATAGAAAAATTCTCTCCCAGGTGTCAGTGGAAAACATGCAGCATGGGCAGCAGAGACTAGAACAATGCTGACCTTGGGTGTCAGTGGCTAGGCATGTCAGTCCAGCTTAAAACCCCTCTCCTCCATGACAGACATGCTGGGGAAAAATGAATCAGAGACATCATCCCACCAGGTCTACAGAGTTTTGTAGACCAAAATTTCCTTTGGGTGATGTTGCTTTCTCAATTTCCAAAGGACAGATTTTTTCCGCCTGGATTTCACTGCCACTGCTGTGTAGGACAATGAGGAGAGGTAAACAGCAGCTTGAATTTCTTCTCTCTGCTTGTGCAACAAAACCACCATTCACAAGAGGGACTTTTCAAATCATGCACATGTAATACAAAAGGAATTATCTTGTCAGTGGCATTGCCTTTGATAACAAAGGACAATAGAGTAACAATATGGCATTTTCCTGTGCAGGTTGCATGAAAAGGACACTCCCGAGTAAGTTCTTGTGGTTATTTTTTGTGGCAATCTACTGCTCTTCTATCATGTTGGCCTGACATCAACACAGGGATCAGAGAGAGCCCACATGTCTTTTATTCTCAGGCGTGTTGGTAACTGGCACCATCTCACCTCTGAATCCATCTCAGCAAGGACCCAGCTGCTCTTCTTGGACGATTTTTGTGCTGAGCACAGGATCTATCTGCTCGTGGGGAAAACAGAAACTTCCCCATCTCACCACAATATCATCCTCCCTATCCTTTCCCAAACAAATGGGAATGCATTTGTAACCATCCACAGGGATTTCCCTGCAGGAGAAATATTGGCTGCAGCTCCCCAGCAAGGCCTGGTGTGAGATGCCATCACACAGCATAACCCCAGGCACCAGAGGCAGGAGGAGGCCAGCAGGAATTGTCTGAAGGGTGGCCTGAAAGATTTGCTGCCTTTGTTACACTCATCTGCCATTACTCTGCTCTGGGAAAGGTGGTTTTATCTGGAATATTGAGATTAGTTTTTCTTCTTGGTTTAGTGACAGCATCCTGAAACATTCTCATCAGTTTAGCCTGGTGTAAGAAAGGGCAAGCAAAGATTGTTGATGGTGCTTAAATTCATTTAGAGGATGAGAAGAATATCAGACATCCTGTTAAAAATTCATCTCAAGGTCTCTGGCAGCATACTGAGCATTATTTCAGTGTTTTGCTGATAGTTACCTGTCTCTCACAGGCACATCCAATTGTTATGATTTTTATTAAGCTAATAAAGATGAACTCAGATAGAAGGAAAAAATAGTTTTGAAAGTGCATCCTTCTCTAGACAGATGTTTGTCTTTCTTTAGTCAAATTCAGCCTTGTTTTTCTTTCTCTCTCTTGCTTTTTTCCTTTTTCTTTCATATAGTTTCAACTATTTTTTTCCTCAAGAAACCATTTAAATTATTCCTTAAGAATTAGTATGTATTTAAGATCTTATTTAACTTGAAAGTTTTGGACAAATTAATACACTGCAGGTCAAATCCTTATGATTTGGGACTCTTAAAAGTGAGTACATAGAATAAATAGACTGCTAAAAATTATAAAGAAAAATTGTGATAGCCTTCCCCCTTTGTTATTCACAATATCACACAGAGTTGCATCTCAATTCTTTGACTCAATATTAGTGTCTTCAATAGGGCATCCCTGTGGATTTGAATGTTACTAACAGGTGTAAGCATAGACTTATCTCATTCTGATCAACAACAAATTTTCAGAGAGCTGACTGTGTCAAAACTCTTGCTGAGTCCCCAAAGTTTATTGTATTTCCTTATAGCTGTTTATGTAAATTCCCACAAACTCACATGCACTGAAAACCCAACAGAAATCTTCTGATACTACTGCATTCCTCCTCTTCCTCAAAACCTTTGACAGCAAGTCAGATTCTGCCTTCTGAAGGGAACAGCTATTTTTATTCCTGTTGCAAAAGGTTTTCCAAACTCCACATGCATTGTTATGTCTCTCAAATGCATTACATCACACGACTCTCCTGAAAAGTGTCCAAACTCTGCATTAAAACACTTGTGGGAAAAGTTGAAAAAATAAATGGTTTATGTTAAATGGTATTTTGAAAAGGGAATGAAATGCCTTGCACTGATATGGAAAGGTAGTGTACTAATGAATGCTTTGGGCTTGAATTAAGTGCTATGCTCTCCCTCATTAAACTCCATTCTGAAGTTACGCAGACTTACCTGTGTCTTCCCCCTCTTTCCTCCTTTTCCACTGAGTAAAACACAAGAGTGGTGAAGTATGAACTCTCTGAACATCATGCCATGAGAAATGCAACCAAAGCAGGTGGGTTTACTTTAAATTAGGAGAGAATCTGATCTGCCCGTATTTCAAATACCAGCTTGGAAAAGTCTGGCAAACAGCAGAGCCAGCCTGTTCCTCACAGCTTGCTATGACCAGCAGTGTGTGCCTCAGAAAGCCATTGCTGCTCCAGCTCAGGCTGAGGGCAGGAACAGTGTTTAATGTTTCCCGCAGCACATTCTTGCTGAGTGTGGTGGCATTTGGCCAGTAGCGTTTGGAGACTATTGATATTAAAGGTCTTTATAATGAGACTTTTGTCCTAGAAAGGTTTAGCCACATTGTGCTGTTATGGTGTTCCCATGGGTCCCACAAGGCAAAATATTATGACTGGTGTGGCCTTGGGATACTGTGAAGACACTATGGGATATGGCCTTGCTTGATTGAAGGGAAATTTAGGGCCACTGGCCTTTGTAACATCCTCCAGAACCTCTTAATATGACTTTCTGGACAAGTCCAAATCTGGAAAGCTACCTGCCTGAAGCATCCAAAGTCTTTAAAACCATATCCCACAAAACCACGTGCAGCTCTCTCAGCACTCCACAGTTCCCTACATTTCAAAGGTTTGGAGATGTACCCAGCTTTTCCCTGGAATCAGCCAAGTCCAGAAGAGCACGGAATGACTGCACATCACATCCCAACCAAACATATGACAAAAGTACTCTGCTGGCCTTCCTTGGGCCAGCTCCAATGTCAGGATCCCAGAGGTCTCATCCTGGCCTGGGATAATAATGTGAGCATTGCAAGCACCTGCTGAGGAGGGATGGTGGCTGAGGGGAGGCTTATGAGCCCCAAAGAGGGTATTGGTTCACTATTTATAGTTTAGTGTTCTCTTTAAGGGATGGATTGTCTGTCTTTGAGAAAGAAAGCAGTGTGGCATTTTACCAGGGGTTCTATGCTGGTAGTGTGATTCACAGGTTTAGGGGATCTCTCAGGGGATTCTCCCTTTGCTCTGCCCATTTTTGGGTTTTGAGAAGTTTTTGGCAGAATTCAGGCACTTCATTGCCCAGGGTGGGAAATTCTGACAAAGCTGGCTTGTTGAGAAAGTTGTTTTCCTCTGAAGGTACCTATGTCCCAGCAGATGGTTGGATGGCCAGCATAGGTGAGACGCAAAACAAAAGGGTCAAGAGAAATGACATCCCACACTTATCTACCCTGCTCTTGGTTGTCTTAGGAATTCAAAGTAAACAGGGATCATAAAATGGAATGTACCATTTAAAGCTTGTACAGGTTCATAAATATGCTTTATTAGCTGCTTCTACTAATTTCTTTACTTATTTGCTGATAAATATTAATAAAAATTTTGGAAGCAGCAACACTACACTCACAGAGTCCAAACTCACAGTAATAATTCCAGAATACTTCCTCTAGCCTATTTCATCTTAAAGAGCTGCTTCAAAGGAATATTTTTTTGTCCTAAAATAGTTGTCCCTCCCTCATTGCCTTCTAGCTGTCCTTGCATCTTTGCCATGACAATAGAGGGAATGTTGACAATTATCTTGCACTGGACTCCTAAAACCTAAATAGCTGAAGATACACTCTTATTTTCATGCTAATTTAAGTACCATAAGTTTGAAGAAGGAAATCTAAGCTCTTACAAGCACTTTTTGTTGGAAACCATCCCCCAGTTTGACCTCTAGACAGTTACCCTGCCTGGCTTCCATTGCATCTCTGGATGCTCTAGTTCTCCCCAAAACACCTTTTGAAAGAACTTCTTCACTTGTTCCTCTCATCACTGCAGGCCCTTCCTTGCCTCATTCCTTCTTCTGGGGTAGTTCATGTCTGTCTGCACCTCTAAGGCTCCATCAAACACAGCTCACAAAGATGTGTTTTCTCATCCGTGTTGTGTGTTCCCTCAAGAATCTTTAGCTTGGTGCTGCCCTATACTGCACAGACTGGATCCTCCTTTAAATACCACTGGTGCTGCTCACAAAAAGATCAGGCTGAGGGTGAGGACACCTCCATTGCAGTCTCAGCAGCCTCCTCCCCTTCCTGGGACATGATGACCTGGTTGTCCTCAAGACAATGACAAAGAGACTGGGTTTTATAAAACATCAGAACAATGCTGCAAAGGCACACATAAACAAATTTTCATACTGTGTGGTTGTGCCTGTCAGCAATGAGTGATACATCAAATACAATGGAAGTTATGTGAAGATGCTGGAGATTTCAGCCTTCCTACATCTTCAGTTCAGGCATTCAGAGGCAACTATGACAGCAGAAATTTGGTCAAATTGGAAAAGACTGAGCACTGTTTGAAGAAACTGGAAGGTCCACTGTAGTTTTGTTCTATTTCCATATTTAAGATAATTTGCCATTCCAGCGCTGTTTCCCAGCATAGCAACTGAGATCCCACGTGGCACCTGGGAAGGTCAAAAAGATGGGCATTTTAAAGAACCCAGACAACAGTTTCCTTTTAATTTATCTTGTAAATGCATTTACAATTTGCTAAAACAACAAAGCAAGCCATTTCATATATTCTGTTCCTTAATTGAACGATAGACCAGAGCCTCAGCTGGTGTGATTCTGTATCCTTCTCTTGCAATCAATTTAGTGCCATGGGAAATTCACTTCCAAAACCCGTTTTTCATGGTGAACACAGAAACTTTTCACGTAGTTCCTCTCAAGGCTTCTGCCACTGCTGCTGCTGTCATCCCATCACTAGAGATCCTCCTGCCCAGGAGCTTTTGAGAGCCCCGCCAGGGGTTTCACTATGACTGGGAACCATTTTGCTCCCCATGTATCATCAAAAAATTTCTTCCATGCCAGGATCAGACCAGTCTTGGATTTGACAACCCACTTGATGGGCATGCAGGTGATAATTTTTTTTTTCCACTGGCTTGTAGTGGCTTCATGATAACCCAGCTGAGACAAGTATGTGTATTTTTAAGAGATTTAACTCACTTTTAAACAAGACTAACATGGTTACCCGGGACAACATTTTGCAAATTTTTCAATTATTACCTTGTTCATGAATGTACACATTTCCTTTAAGAGGATATATGCCTAAACCACAGTGTATGGACATGAGTCAATAAAGGAAGCAATTTTTGTAAGCTTGTGTGCATCTGCACAGTTTCTTAAAAACAGACCATGGCAGCAGAATTGCATGGCAAGTTACTGTCCTCTGAAAACATGAGCTGCTATAAAATGCTGGTCTGTAATGTTGGATCAGTGGTGAACAAAGCCTAAATGAACTGTGTCAGGACTTGAATTTATAGATTCATAGAATCATTTAGGTTGGAAAAGACCTCCAAGGTCATTGAGTCCAGCCATTAACCCAGGACTGCTAGGTACCCAATCCTAAATCATGTCCCTAGGTGCCCTATTATCTGCACATTTTGTGAACAATTCCTGGCATGGTGATTCTACCACATCCCTGGGCATCCTCTTCCAATGCTTGACCACCCTTTCAGTGAAGAAATTTTTCCTACTGCCCAATCTAAACCTTCATGTATCTATACAAATGTTGCCCAGTTTGCAATTTTCAGTAAAAATAAAAATAGAATCAATCACCCTTATTTTTAAGATCTCAAGTTTCAAACCAAAGTCAAAGGTTTGTTTGGCTCTTTGCAGTTTGAACACCTGTGTAAAAGTATGGGAGGGAGGGAGGGGGTGAGAAAAACCTCACAATTTTTTTTTCTCTCCTGTTTTTTTGCAACTCTCTGTATTTTTCTGCAGCTCTTCAGGCAGCTAGAGTGTCACAAGGGTTTTTTTTACACCATCCAGTCTGGCAGACAACTTAAGGAAAATGCACTTTTTGGCATAAAAATAGAATTCCAGGGTGACTTAAAAAGTTGTGCTATGGCTGATTTTTGCCCTGTGTCAGCACTATGTGATGCACTGTCCTCACATATATTTTATATCACATATATTTTTACATTTCATATAAACATGAAATGGAGAAATTAAAAAAAAAAGAACAAAATTAAAAAAAAAGTTGGGGAAAAAAAATTATTTGAAGTCTTAAATAATGCCCCCAAGGACATGTTTTGCAGGCTGATGCAGGGCAATCTGAGAGCTACGCCTGGCTACGGTGAGCAGAAAGCAGAGCAGCTGCACAGTGTTTTACCTCTTTGAAACTTCTGACAGGAAACAGCCCCGACATTGGGCTGGGAACTGTCCCTCAAATGCTGGAAGGCTCTCAGCATTCTCAGCATTTAGCATTTTGCAGGAGAAACACACAAGTCCTCTGTAAGCCCAGCTTACAGAAGGTCCATGCTGCTGCAGCCTCTGCAGCTCCAGATTTTCCTGTGTCAGCTTCCCCAGGGCTGCCCAGGGAAGATGGGCATCCAGATTTTCTTGTGTCAGCTTCCCCAGGGCTGCCCAGGGGAGATGGGCATCCAGATTTTCCTGTGTCAGCTTCCCCAGGGCTGCCCAGGGAAGATGGGCATCCAGATTTTCTTGTGTCAGCTTCCCCAGGGCTGCCCAGGGAAGATGGGCATCCAGATTTTCTTGTGTCAGCTTCCCCAGGGCTGCCCAGGGGAGATAGGCACAGCTTCTGCTCAGCCTCCTCACCCCCAGGATGGGCTCCCAGCTCAGCCAGAAAATCACCCCAGCACCAGGCCAGTCTTCCTCCTGATATACTTTGAGAATTTTTAAAGTAGTGCAGCAGAAGCAGCACAGGAACCCCTTTGCCACTGACAGCAGCAATATTTCATTAATAACGCCAAGTCACTGCCCACAGACAGAAACACATCACAGCACACGTCAGCGAAGTGTGAAACTCAGGACAGCACAGTGAGTCTATAAGCATCCCCAAGGTCAATAAAAGGCCTGCTGAAGCTTGGTTTTACACGAGCATAAACCTTGCTGTGTGCAAACATACGTATGCAGATACCCCTACGTGCACAGTACAAAAACCCTTTTCTAATTTTCTAATTTTCTTTTTCTTTTTTTTTTTTTCTCTTACTTTTTGATATGCATGTTGTGGAAAATGTGTGTCTCTGTGGGTCTGGTGACAGGCAAATGTTTATGTGGGTGCTAAAAAAAAATAAAAATGGAGAAGGTGTGAGGCTTATATTCAGAGAGCCAGAAAGCCACACACAGGCATACAGGCTTCTATTTATAGCACCTTCGTGGTGAGAGAGAGAAAACGAACTGCAGCTTCTATCTGCTGCTCCTAACTGAAGTTTGACGAGAGCGACTACAGCATTTAGGGTCTCTTTGTAGTTGTAACTGACAGCAAAAAGTGATGAGTTAGCTGTTTCCTTTACGACCCTCTCGAGCAGGTGAAGGAGCCAACGCTGCGCGACCGCGGCGGAACGAGCTGACGCTGCCTCGGCGCCTGGAAATGCTCTGTGCACCCCGGGTCAGAAAGCAGAAACAGCCAATTTTTTCTGAGCACCGTGGGTAGACTCTGCCTGCTAACCTGGCTTCCCAAACCAGGTGAAAAATTCACGATCCATGTGCAGTTGGGTGTGTGGATATTTTAATTTTTTTCTAGTTGTGGCCGTTGGAAAGGGAAAAAATACAGATACAGGATTCTAGAAACAAAGCTGAGGTCTGAGGTCATGATTCAAACTCACTGATAATTTCTTATGCCAATAATAGAATGACAGCAGTTCTGCTCTTGCTTTTTTGTTCAATGAATTCTAAAATGGGATTAAGTAGATATGTTCTTACTGATATGATCCCATTTCTGCGTAGTATAAATGGGTTGGCTTATGTGGAGAGTACAGTGGGCCTGGGAACTTGGTGGTGAGGTATCAAAAATGCAGTTTTCAACTGCTCTGCTTAAATTGGGGTAACGGCTTTAAATTAAGACTGAGTTTAGTTTCAATATCAGGAAGGAATTCTCTGTTGTGAGAGGCCCTGGCACAGGCTGCCCAGAGAAGCTGCGGCTGCCCCGTCCCTGGAAGTGTCCAAGGCCAGGCTGGATGTGGCTTGGAGCAACCCAGGAGAGTGGAAGATGTCCCAGGCCATGGCAGGGTGTTGGAATAAGATGATCACAGTTCCCTGGATGATCTTTAAAGTCCCTTCCAGCCCAGCCCATTCTGTGATTTTCTGATTTATTTTTTCCACTTTCTTTCTTTTCTCATTTCTTTCCTGAGGGCAGTACTTCGAATATTTTCCTGCTGGAAGCTGAAATATTCAGTAGGTAAGGAGGCACCTCAAGACCCATCTCTCTTCCCATGAAGGCTGCTCTTTGCAGTCCCCAGTGCTGGCCACTGCTCTGACTTTTACCCTGCTGTAGGACCCTGTCTCTCCCTCAGCTGCTCATTTCATGACGCCTCCAAATCACACCACTTGTGTGCAAATCATGGATTGCTCCATTAGGAGGTGGGAACCATCAATTTTCTGTTTGTTTGGATGGTGGAAGTGGGTTTGGCACCTGGAAAATTACAGGGCTGGGAGCAGAATATCAAGTTCCTGCCTTAAGTCCAGACCAGTAATGGTAAAAAAGCTATCTTAAAGCAAAACTCTTTTCCTCCAATTTTTTTTCTTTACTTTTATAAAATGCAAAGAAAGCAAGCAGACAGAAATATTTTTTGAGCCGGTATTTGTTGCAGCACACAACTTTCTCAGAAGAAAAAAATCTTGAATTATTAAGGAGCTGCAAAACTCCATTTTCATGTTTTAAAATGAGGTATATTGACATTTTCGTTTAAGAGGCAGTTTTGATTTTCAGTTTGAGTCAATGGAGTTTAAAAAAAAGCCTCTAAAAGATTAATAAAAAATATACACATGGATTCATTTTGAATGAAATCAATATCTTATTAATTAATCTTTGAATTCTGTTGACCCACCAAAAAAGTTACTATTTTCTTTCTGAGTTGATCTGAATTTTTACCAAACTCTACATTTTAAAAGAGAAAGTTAACTAATAAATTAGATATTTGCACAGTCCCACAATAATATTAAGCACTGAGTTTTGCCTACTCCTATCTCATTGAGAATCACTGGTGAAGAAATTAACTTCTTTTTCATTCTAACGTTTCTTTGTTTCATTCATTCTGTATTAAAGGTGCATTGGTTTAACAAACTGGTCACGTGGTGCACTGTCTGTTCCTTGACTGAAGCAGGGCATATCTCTTGCAGATGATCAACACTGAAGACTTCAGATATCACTCTAACTCTATTTTAAGAAACATGCATGTTACGTGAGCTCTCTCGTGTCTAATACCATTGCTGGATTTAGGCCAATGTGTTTCATTTTGGGGTAATGTCTCAGTGACAGCACTGACTTGACAAACTCTTTTCTCAGACTTGGATCTGGCCCCTGGGTGCAAGTGTGACTTTGAAGACATTCACTTCAAAGAAATTCTTGCATTTTTGTTGATGAATTTTAGTATTCACTTGAATTTTCATAATTTTTTGCTTTGTCAATGAACTACTGTTCTAGTGCTGATGGAGAGAGATCTCAGGGAGGGACAAATGCTGATGAGATGGTTTTCTTCAAATCATAGAATCATTAAAGTTGGAAAAGACCTCTAAGAATATAGAGTCCAACCATTAACCCAGTACCGTCAAGTTCAGCACTAAAACTTGTCCCTAAGCACCACATCTACATGTTTTCTGAATATTTCCAAGGTTGGTGATTCCACCACTTCCTTGGGCAGCTTGTTCCAATGCTTGATCACTTTCCAGTGAAGAATTTTTTCTGAATGTCCAATCTAAACCTCCCTAGCTTGAGGCCATTTATTGTTGTCCCATTGCTCATTGCCCAGGAGAGCCCACTAATCCCCACCATTCAAGCAATAACTGAAAGGAATGATTTTGTGGCAAAATTTTACTTTAATCTTGGCCACAGTTCATTCTGTCTTCATTATGTTGCTTTTCTTGTAAAAAATAATTGAGAAAAAAACCCCAAACCTCAGAATTTTAAAAGTATAGGTCCTACACAAATCCCATCAGTCAAAATACACTCTGCTATAGAGGAAACCAGCAAGATCTTTGCAAAATCAAGGTGGGACATTTTGGTCAATCCTACTTTGCTCGTGTTCCTAGACCAAAAGTCAATGTTAAAAGCTTGGCTTTGTAATCAGCTGCAGGTAGATGGGGACAAGCAAGGTAATCCCTAATCCACATCAAACCACCACTCTGGGTGTGGCTGGGACACACGAGGACAATGATTTGCACTGTACCTCAGTTGCTCAACCAACTTCTTGGGTAATTTGCCCAACTGCAATGTCAGAAGAAGCCTTGCTCAAGGTCCTGCCTGTGATGAGACATTGTCCTTTCCCCAGAGAGCTTCCTGCTGTAGGGACAAAGACAACAGGTAGGGAAACAGTAGGAAAAATATAGCCCAGGGTCATAAAACAGGCCAGTGATGGAAACCACATTTCTCTCTCTTACTGTGCCCATGCTGTCGTGGAAGAAGACATGGTGAAGACATGTTTAGTCCTGGGGTTTTTAGTCACATTTCTATATTTGTTGGCTTAGCACAGTTATGAAGTTTTAGAGCAGAGGCCATGCTACTGTTGGTTCTCAGCCTAAGGTAAAGCACATCTTGAAGTCCTCGATTTTAAATTTGCTTTAAGAAGATATGATAAAGCACAGCTTCAGTTCACTAAACAAAGCAACAATACAAGCAATGCAAGTCCTTCGGTTTGCTCCAAGGCAAACTCATGGTGTGGAGGGGTTCAGGGATGAAGGACTGACCTCAGCAAATCCACCCCAGTCAAAAAAAAAAATTCTCATTCTTTTCATTATAGTTTTATGCCAGGTTAGCTCAGGCAGCTTTGAGTCAGGCAGCTCAGTTATTCTGAGGTTAAGGAAAAAGCCCCCAGCTCAGCTTTTTCAGAAGTCAAGCCCTAACTCTAGACTTAGCTCAAGGACTCCCTTGGAACACCTGGTGGACCAGCACTGCCAATTAGTTAAATGTATTACAAATATAATTGTAGTCATTCCTTCAGAGCCTACCCAGCTCTCTCTTTTTAAACTAAGTTAATCTTTGGTGTAAATGAGGCTAAATGATGCAATGTATTGGGGGAGAGGGGAAAGCAGCAGTTCCTGAAGCAAACTGTCAATAATGAGAAACATGCTTTCTAGAGCTCCTCGTGCATGGGGGTCTGAGAACTGTCTCAAAAGAGGAGCAAGGATGTTTCATCAGAAACAGCAGCTCCTCTGTAGTCTTCAGATGCAGCAGTTGGACTTTTTTTTCTTTTTTTCCTATACAAAAAGCCACCCTTTACCAAACTCCCATCTTGTACTAGATTGAACCAAACCTGAGCAAAAGCTGGGGCTGGCAAAGCTCCAGCTGAGTGCAGGAGGTATGCTCAAAAGCAGGAAGCTGTGGCAAAGCTGAGTCGCTGAAAAGCTGCTGGAGCTAATATATTGTGGTCATGAGGATAGGCAGCAACCTCCGAGTTGTGATGGGAAGACTCAAAAGCACCTTCAAAACAGGCTTGAGAAATACTGCTGATCTCTGCGCTTTGGCTGGGCTTTTGCGCTCAGGGTTACGCTTGAAGCTTTTAGAACATCTCTCGCTGTTGGAGAGGCGCGGATGTTTTATCCTTGAGCCCTGCACAAGCCTCGTTTTCTGCCCGTGCACGGAGATGCAGAGGTGAAAGGCTTTGAAGGTGAAAGGGATGCGTAGGATTGGGCTCATCTGGCAGCATTTGTGACGGCAGCTGAGGCCCAGCAGGTCGTAAACACTCGCTGGTGAAGAGCCGCCTTCCCCACCTCTTCCCGCGGCAGCGCGGAAAGCCAGACGTGCGCTCGTGGATTGACTAATTCTTTTATGGGGCAGAAAAAAAGGTACTGGCTGTGAAGCCAATAAAAAAACACCAGGTGGTCAAGACATTATGGAAGCCCATTGTTCTAGGAGATTGTTTCATTCATTAATATGAACTGCGATGATGAGAACAGGATGCGTAATATTGACATGTGGGGTAGAGAGCAAGGAGATGGAATGGGTGAGGTAAGGCCTCCCTTTCCTTCTCTGGCCACCCTTGGGAGGGGGAAGGAGCCTCTGTATTTCAGAACTGAAAAACCAGTGCAAGAAGAGATAAAGGGAGGACTTCCCAGTTTCTCAGGGGTGAGGTAGCTGCTTCCTTTATAATGCCACAGTTCATTAGGGAGCTGCAACCAGTACACGTGGAGGGAGGGACGTGCTCCTGTCTCCATAACTGGAACTGTGCTCTCTGCTCTTCTAAATGCCCGTGGATGCCTGCCCTTGCAGCTGTTTTGGCTCTGGCTGTGTCCTGAGAGACTGTTTCATGTGTTTCTCAATGCCTGGAGGGGCCAGGAGGAACCACCTGTGCCTGGTGGAGACACGTGTTTTCTGTGGTCCTGGAGGGTCAGAAAACACACAAGCATCCAAAGACAACACTTTTCCCAGTGGTCTGTTTGGTACTGACTTCTGGACTCTGGACAAACGAACAGGAATTACTGGTAACCTGCATGTTGGTTTCATGTGTTTTACAGCTTTTCAGCAGTGCCCTGCTCTCAGATGGAGGAAACTGTGAGCATGTGTCAAGTAGGTTGGTGGAGCTGTCAAAACTTACTCTCAGGTCATACTCAAGGCTTGCCCATCAACTGGACAATAACCCCTGACCTGTCTAACCACAAATGCATGAAAGAAGGATGTGTTTGAAGGACAGAGAGAGGTAAGTGCTCAGACAAGTGAGGAAATTTGAGCAGAATGGAACTGGACCAAACAAGCTACCTCAGAGCTCTGTAACAGGTGGTGCTTTGACTGTGCTTTGTATCCTAGTGTGGGCCCGAGGCAGCTGGGATGAAGCAGGTGTAAGTAGAGATGGATGTCAGCATCAGCTTCAAGCTGGCCCCTTTCTGTGAAGCTGAGTTCTTTGTGCCAAATCTGCAGCCATGGAGGTGACCAAGGACACTGCTGTGATACAGGTGGGCTCATCAAGCCAGGTCTCACACCCCAACACAAAGCAGCTTTGCATCAGCTGCACAGAGTGCAAAACACACCATCTGCTCCATGCTGTACAGGGTTCTCACTCAGGGATCACATACTCAGCACCACTCTCAGATGGTGAGTGGAGGAGGAAAATGAAGAGCAAAAATCTTTTTTCCTAGAGAGTATGCTCTGTATCTTGCACTAGAAATAGAATTTTAAAAAAAAGGAAAAAAAAAGAAAAAAAATAATTTATGTTTGACTGAGCTGTGGTTTGGAAGGAGAAAAGGAGAAAAGAAACAAAACAAAAACACTGGCCCATAAAGAAGAGAAAACAGGAAAGGAAAAGAACAAAACATCCTGTACACAGCAGCCAGTCAGTCGAAGAGGGAGGGTCTGTGTCATCTGCGTTCCTCTGCATGGACAGCCTGGATCCAGTCTGCTTTACTCAACCTTTCCTTACCTTTCTGCCCACCTGATTTTGTGATTTCCCCTGTTTATTCCTGAGCTTGATCAGAAGAATCAGAGGTGGTTTCAGACCTTTCCTCCTCCCCAGATGGCACTTCATGAGAGCAGTGTGGCATCTGCAGGCTGCACCACCCCCAGGTCCTCTTCTGGGATGAATATTATGGATCCCAGATGCCCAGTGGGCACTCACAGATGTAAGCTCACCTGCCCCTGCTCCAAGGTGAGGGGTCAGCTTGGAGCCTGAGGCACTAAACAGTATTGTGAATGAGCTGGAAGATATACAGCCTGAACTGGAGCTGGCTCTGAGCCTGGGCTGAAAAGTTTGGGTGTTTCTGCACCTGCCTGTGTGAAAATGCCTCTTGCTCTTCACATCCACTGCTAACCCGAGAATGAAACCAGTGTGGAGATCTTGATGTCTCAGCCAAGTAGCAGCCAGTTTGCAGGTTAGGGTGGCTAAGGTGGTTTGAACAGTGAGGCTGAAACCTGTGCTATTTGTGCTGCTTATTCTGAGGTGAGGAGGGACCATGACGAATTGGGTTTGTTAATACAGCATCCTTTGGGAGGCTTGAAAGATGAGTGTGAACAGCAGTTTAGAAGGGTGGGAACTTCTTTACTTTTAGGGGCTATTTTTCTAAGCCCACTTAAAGACTAATCAGGTGCCCCTCTCCTGGTCATCATTTGCATGGTCTTGCTGAAGTGGATGTGATTTCCTCCAAACCCCATAAATGTCTCTTCTTAATCAGTGTCAGAGTTACTGCCTCCTTCTCCAAGCAAGGCTGCACACACAGATCTATCACTGGGCTGCTGAAGACAATCACATCTCCTGCTTCTCCTTCTGGAGAGGGCAAAAGGAGGTTTTTAAATAGGGGCAGAACATTCCCAGTGAGTGGTGGATGTGGTTTCGTAGCTCAGAATTTGGGCACACTTCTGCCCCACCAGCGGCAGAAAGGGAGGATGGGCTCCTCATTATCAGCAAGAAGCAAAACCTGAATAAATTCCCCAAAAGCTGATACCCAGAGCATGGTCCTTGAGGTTAAGCTGCACTGACAGCTTCTCCTTAGATGACTCCACAGTGAATGCAGCCTATGATCACCGGTGGCACATTCAGCTGCTCCTGTGCCTTTTGTCTTGGTTCTCCCTGTAAAAGTATTCCAGAGAGCTTTTTTCCCCCCTGCTTTTCTTGTTGAAATTCTCTCTAATGAAAGCTTAGAAGAAACATGTTTGCTTAAGAACAGATGTAGCAGAACCAGCTTCCCTTTCACCCCAAATCCCTGAAACTGAGGAAATAGATATCTAATAATGATGTATGAGTTATTGAGGTGGTTTAAGAGGCACTGCCTTCATACAATATTACTTTCTAGAATTCCCTTCTATCCCTTGTTCTCTCATTTCCACCCCCTGCCATCCCATACCTTCTCTGTTCCAGCCTGTTTATTTTAGAGTGCAAAGCTACTTAGAATTATTTATTTTTGGATCAGCTACTGATTCACTTAGTGACTAACTCATTTCATCACTCTATGCCTCACTTTACCTATACATTAAGAAGGATTAATAGTACCTGCTTTTCAGGGCTGTTAGCAGTCTAAATTAATTCATGCTTATAATGTTTATAAAGAGATTTGAGATCCTTGGTTACTGGAGGCTAGGGAGCTGCAAAGTATCTTATTTTTGCTTAATAGTGAGGGGGTTTTGTGCAACTTTGCATTATAAAAGTACAAGAAACCTTGCAATTAGTTGGAGAGGCTTTTATTCCCAGGGCTTAGTTTATATTCCAGTTCAGATAGAAGCATTTTGTCTGCATATTTCTTCCCCTAATGTTTTAATGAGAGTTAATATCCTTATCTCCCTTACTGAGAAATGTTGGACGGTGCAAAATGGGGCAATAAACATCTCAGGGTGGGTAACAGGGCTGGGCAGTGTTGTTTGGAGCTCTTAAAAAAGCTAATGTGCACTTCTTCTTTGGTGTAACACTTTGGTGTTATCACTGCAAAGTATGCAGCCACAAAGAAAAATTAAAACTTAATATTAGCAGTTATGACAATAATTTGCATTCACTGGAAATATTTTGTTGGCATTGTGGGAGGTTGGTGTGAGTCTATCAAGAAAGGGAAAGGACTCCTGCAGAGCAGGAGGAGGCATGAGGGGAGTGTCTCTGAATGAAGCCTGAAATTAGTTTGCAATTATTTCACGTTTACTGAGTAATCCACCAAATGATAGTGCCAGTGAGCACATCTGCTACTGATCCCACATTGCCATGCAAGTATTGCTCAAAGAAGTGGTATGTTTGGGCTTGAATATCACTGTGTGGACAGATCATCAGTCTGGTTATGATAAAAACAGCTCCACTGGAATTACTGGAGATTCCTTATTCTGTTGCCTCTTCTCCCGTGAATGGCATTTGCAGATCAGAGTGACAAACCAGTTGGTGACAGCAGCTGGGCACCTCTGATGCTGCCCTCAGATTGTCCATGAGAATGGTGGGAATTGCTTCCACAGCAACGACCACCTGAGGGTCTCTCCTGGTGGGAGAATTAGTGAGATTTCTGATCGTGTGCCTCCAGCATCACAAGACACAGATAGGCCAGAATACAGCTCCAAACAAGGTCTCTCTTTGACAAGATCTTTATTTTCTGGACTTAACCTGCGAGCTGTTGCCCTTTCTTCCATCTTGGCAGACAGCAATAATTACCCAGACGACATATATAGGGAGGCCACGAATTATTAACAATTAACTCAGCTCTGGAGTCACTGCCAAAGATTTGTTGGTTTGTAGAGGAAGTCAAAGTGAGTAAACCATGCTGAGTGACAATAGCTCTGCTTCCCAGCCAGACTGAACAGCTCGTAATGTAACCCAAACGTTTCCTCTTTCCAAGCTTGCTTATAAAAGAGCAGACAAGGAAAGGGCAGAAAGGACATTTAGAAGAACACAAGACTGGAAAAACAACCACTGATGTAATGTTCTTTATAAACTAAACATAAGGCATGCACTCTTGCAGCCATTTGAATAACGATTAAAAGGAAAACCAAAACAAAGATAATTTGGTCTGTTTAGTCCTGAATACTGAAAGTTAAAGTGTGAGCAGTTCCACGGTGCATGGCTGGGAATTATTAGCCCTGAACTTCATGTGCTGGGAATCATTTCTGCTCCTGGTAGGGAGAAAATAGCAAAAAAGAGAGATTTTGTATGAGATAGAGAGAGTAGAGATGTGCATGGGAATTGGAGCACACTAGGCAGAGGAGCAATAGAAATATCATGGACCTCTGGTGACCATCTTGTATGGTCCTACAAGGCTCATCTGACATATCTTTATAGTCCAAATGTCCCATGGGACAAGCTTTGGAAAGAGTGGAGAAAATGAATCAAGAGGATAACAAGCAGAAGATTTTTTTACACCCCCATTTCACAGAAGGGCAACTAAAGTATGAAAAGCTCAAAGCTTCTTTGCTGCCACCTCTTCTCTCCATGTCTAATGTGTCCTGTTCAGTGACACCACTTATGACAGCACATTTTGGCAGGTGCATTGGTGTTTTCAGGTTTGGGACCTATGTGACTTGCCCAAAATCACAGAGGAAGTGTGTTGGGATAACACCCACATCTCTCAAGTCCCGCACCACTTTCTCAACCACAAAACTGTCCTTCCTGTCTCTGCATAAATAGAGCTGAGAGAAGAGATTTTATGTGCACATGCACATATCCAGAGCGCCTCATAAGGAGTACAGGCACACTAAGGTGAAAATTTCATTAGAAATAACACTAATTCATGAAGTAATTTTGTTTATATTTCTCTTGTTTCTCCTCCAAATTTCTCCCATTTCAGACATCACAATGGCACTTGCTTAAGTGAGGTTTCTGATTGGTTTTTGTGGAATGAAAGAAAAATCACATGAATTTCAGCTGGAGCAAAGCCATAGGACTTGATTTCATAATGCAAATCATTACAACTCTGGTGCATCTGGTATGAGTCACTGGTATATTTCACTGAATTTCTTTGTATCTGAAGTAAATCCTTTTTCCTGGGAGGCCCCAAAGTAGAAACAATGAGAAACTGGTTCTCCTTCTAACCTGAGAACTCAGGTTCAATATGAACAATAACAACTTTGATAAAGTTACCAAGCAGATTATGTCTAGAGCTAAGAGAGCAATTTGTATTAAACTGGTCCACAGCTGGTCAGTGTTTTCAAAGGACCTTTAGTAGCGATCCTTATGGAATTAATAGATGACATAAAAAAGCATACAGAAGGAAGATGTTCCTCTTTTGCTGTGAAATGTCTGGATAATAACAAGTTCCCATGGATTAGATAAGAAATTGCACAAGCCTGTAAAAGAAAAGATCATCTAGGGCTGTGGATTATAAAGATACATTTCTGTCTCAAGAACTCTCTGAGCCACAAGCTCCTGGGATGAGGGAAAGAAAACTACATTAGTGAACTCCAAGATGTTAGAGGTGGGCTTCTCAGAAATGTTCAGACTTGGGCTATTCTTCCACTAATTTAATAAATGCTGATACTAGTGGTAATAAAGACATGCCTGTGGACAGGGTGGGCTGTTCCATCATCTAAAAGACAGGCAATGCATTTAATCTGGTTGGGTAGGCTCAATTTTTGTTCAGTGGGGAGATGCAGGCACCTCTGGAGATTGATTCATCCCATCCTAAGGCAGAAGTCCAAGATAAGTGGGGTCAATCACCCACTGTCTCACTTCATGACTTTAATAGAAATCAGAGTAAATAATTTATTTGGGATGTCTGGGGCAGGGCTCAGTTACAGACTGGAATTTTGGAAGTCTCCATGCGAGGCAGACGCTTTTTTGTCTCTTAGGAGGGAACGGAGATGTAGTAAAGACAGTCTGTGGAGCCTGTTTCATTTTACTCTGCAGTAGGCAGATTTGGTCAGCTGCATCCTCCAGACTGCAGATTAGTGGGTGTTTAGTGCTGTCTGAGCTGTCCTGGTGGATCTGCCCTCACCTCCAGCAGATACCCTGGTTGCAGGTACCATGTCACACTCTTTCAATTCAGATGCCCTTAAATGGAGCCTTGTACTCTCTGAAATGCCCTGTGGCATTTTCCTAAAGATTTCTGAGCACCTCTCCAGAAGGGCTTTGGCTTCCCATAGTTTGTGTCATTTCTACTACGTATAGAAGTTGCTTGGGTAACCCACAACTTATAAAATTATAATTGACACCTATGTGTGAGCAGCTGAACTAAGGCCATAATTCACAAATAAACATCTACACACAGACATGTAAATTTGGGTGTCTGAATGGAGCTGAATCCCAATTTTATCTTGTCGATGACCAAACCAAGGTAAGATGAGTTCTACCAAAAAATTATTTTGAAAAATTCCACCTTGAGAACAGGAAACATTCAACAGCTTTTAGGAGTACTCAGCTCATAAGGAGCTCTTCCTTTTTGTCTCTTCTCCCCAGCATTTCTTCCTCAAAAATCCTTTCTTGGTAGCAGGTGTAAAGCTCCAGCTACTGAATGAGAGCCACTTGTTCACAAAGGGCCCCTCAAGAATTAGTAATAAATGTCTCACGCCTACAAGTAGTAGTTTCTAGTTTTAGAAACACATAAACCACAGAAGTCTTTCCTTTTTCAGAATTTAGCATTTCATAATAGTGGAAAATAAAGCTTAATAAATTTGTAACACAATAAAAAGACCCATCTGCTACTTTATACTAGCTCTCAGTCCAGTAAAGAAGAAAGTGTCTTTTAATCACCAGTTGGCCATTAGTTTGACAGAGCCTCTTCATCACAAACCACAAGTCAGTCTTACATGTGCAAGCAATTTTGATTTTTCTCAGGGAGAAAAACATGCCCTCTCTTTGCAAATATCTCTGACAGTTAGGATGGTTTAGCTCAAAGCTTCTCAGTTAGGGCACGTTGACATAGATGGGCACAAATGGATGAAGCTCATTTTGCCTGCACTCTGAGCTGGCTGGACACAGGCCAGCTCTGAACTGGAAATCATGTTAGGATGGAGCTTTGCCCAGGCTAATAAGATCTGTTGAAGGCAAATGCTGAGAAGCAAGAGATATTGGATATTAGGAAGGAATTCTTTACTGTAAGGGTGCTGAGGCACCAGAACAAGCGGTCTGGAGAAGCTGTGGATGTCTCATCCCTGGAAATGTTCAAGGCCAGGTTGGATGGAGCTTTGTGCAACCCAATCTAGTGGAGGGTGTCCCTGCCTGTGACAGAGGGGCTGGAGCTAGGCGATCTCTAGGGTCCCATCCAACCTAAACACTGATACTGTGATTTTGTGTTTCTATGGGAATCATTTTTCACTGCAGGTCAATTTTTAATAATGCAAATAATTCAGGGACTGAAGGACAACATGAAAGATTGCACACACGGGGGTCTTTCTTCTCTCCAGATGTTGATCTAATCAAAACAAAGGCTTGAAATGAAGAGGTCCCTTTGATGGCTGTTATGGTCTTGAGGTCACAGTTAAGTAGCAGAACACCAACAGTTAATAGGACAGAACCTGGTTCTTCCTAAACTGGTGTGAATTGATAGCAAAGCCTGGGACGTCAAACACATGATACTGGAGTCAGCATGACCGAGAGTAGAATCAAACCCCTTGTGAGTTTTCTCTGCTCCAAATGTCTCTGATTTCTGGCAGGTTTATGGCAAGGTCTTTACAATATTTTAACTTTGCGTTTTCGCGTGTGTGTGTGTTTAACGTCCTGTCTCTGTGAATGCTGCATAACCACAGTGTGCTCCCCAGGGCATCCCTCCTACACCCACACAAAGTTCTGCTTAATGTTCCACTCGGATTTATTTGAATCTTTTATTATTGCAGCACTGAATGAATGCTTGCATTAAAACTACTTGCCCCAGTAATTTCACCGAAAGTTGTTGGTTTTTTTTTTTAATTTTCAATTTGCTTCATCACATGGAGGTCACATTGACACTGTACTTACAATTCATTGCTGCAGAGGTTCTGAAAAATTAAAATTTTGTCTGCCCTCAAGACTCTTAATTGTCCAATTGAACATGAGAAAACCAAATATTGTCAGATCTTACATAATAGTCAAAAATTTAGATGGAGCTTGTCTTGATTATATTTGTTTAGGAAAAAAAAGTTGAAATACCTCTTCTGATGGACCAATTTTATACATGGAAATGGAGAGTTTTTCTGAATCAGAAGATTTGAAGCACTTCACAAATTGTCCTCAGCAGTTCATGGAATAGTTCCCCCAGCTTTCCACAGAAAATATACTTACAGCAATTCTCAGGCTGATTTAGGCTATCTTGTGAAGAACTGTGTGGTTGCTCTGAAGTCCATACAGAATGAAAAATTGATGGAATTTGGGTTGGAGATGACCTTGAAACCTCTCTTGTTCCAGCCCCTTCTATGGGCAGGGACACTTTCCACCAGCCCAGGTTGCTCCAAGTCCCATCCAGCCTGACCTTGGACACTTCCAGGGATGGGGCAGCCACAGCTCCTCTGGGCACCCTGTGCCAGGGCCTCCCCACCCTCTCAGGGAAGAATTTCTTTCTAATATCTGATCTAAACATACCCTCTGTCAGTTTAAAGCCACTGCCCTTGGTTTCCCTTGTAAAAAGTTCCTGTCCAGGCACTTTTAATTTTAATTATATTTTATTTTATATTTGTAAATATATTTTAAATCAATATGCTTTAATATATTTTCATTAATCGAATTTAAATAATTTCAGCTATTCCATGTAGATAAGACCTATGTAAGGATGAGGCATGGAATTCTTCTGGATCTCTGAATGTTCCTGTTTCCTGACATGATACTGGCAGTTTCCATCAGTACTGACACAAATTTTGGCAAGCCAAACTATCCTTCTACATCTGAAAGACATCAGTTTGGCTCGCTGGTCCTGCCATGGAACCTCTTTCCCCATCACAGGTGGCACAAGGCCACTGTAATGAGACAGGAACATGCATGGGTGATGGAGTTGTCCTGCCACATCTGGGGTTTTGGGTCTTGTGGAGGGAAAGAGAGAGGATGGAGAACTGCAAAGCAGCCTGGGAGTTTGTAAATCAAATCAGCAAGTGTGAAGGGTTTCATTTAGCAAACTGTGTTAAATATAATATAAATATAAATAACTGTGTTATTTTGTCCTTGTTATTGTTTTTCCTTTTAACTATTAATTAAAAAAAAAAGAAAAAAACACCAAACCAGAAATTATTTTATTTTACTGACAAGGAAATATTAACCTGCTACATTAAATTGAAGTGGAGAAATAAGAGAAAAGCAACAGTAGCTAAAAGATACTACGTTCCTACAAAACCTGAGAAAAGAGCTTGGCAAATCAACTCTCTCACTGAGACGTTAACCTAAAGAGAAAAACATTGTTCTAAACTCAGCAATGATATTAGACACTGGAGAACTCATCTAAGTAGTAGAAAACCTGGCTAACGTGCTGTTTAGCTTTCACTGGCCTAGGAATTGAGATGCTGCTAGCCCAAAGAGAGTGCATGAACAGCAGTGTCTTTTGAATCACTTTTTAGAACTCGATTTCATTCACTTTTGTAGAGCAAAATGATGGTTGTGCCCCAATTGCTTGACACTACCACAAGGACAGAAACATCAAGTCATTCTTTAGGGAGAACTCCTCTCCCAAGCTGGAGTTTAGGGCATACTGGATGTCCAGACCTTCTATAATAAACAGGAAGCAGCAAGCACTTCCCCAGGATCATTGTCCCATCCTAAGTGAAGTGGCTGGAAGAGGCAATCTGATAAAATTCCAAGGTGCTGTGTTCTCTGCTGAGTCTAGGAGGATCCTGTGTTTCTGGCTTATCCTAGAAAGAAGCAACTGAAAGGAACCACATGGTAGTTAATTCAAGACCAATGAATGTGGCAGATTCTTCCCATGGCATTGCAAGCACCTCTTGACACACATGTGACCTGAACTGCCCACCACCCCTGTCCCCTGTGTCACCACAGTAGGTGGGACAGAAAAATAAACCACCGGTGTAAACTGGGTTTTTTTTTGTTTAGAACTGGGCAGAGTCCCAGCAGCCTGGGGAGAAAAGGGCTGTTCTTGTCCAGCCTGGTCAATCAAAGTTCCCAGGGAGAGGTTTCACTCCTAGGCAGAGGGAGCCTGAAGTGCATTTGGAAAACGAGCTTATCCACTCCAATCTCCAGGTCTCCACTCAGCCAGTCACTGGATTTCCCAGCTGCTCTACTAAAAATAAATTGATGAAAATGAAAACTTTCTCTTGGCAGGGATTTTGACAAGTGTCTAATGTAGACCTGTGCTGATGCAGTCAATGAGTAATAATATCAGCATAGCCAGCTATGGGAGAGGTTTCTATTTTTCCTTTTTCTTTTTCCTTAGGAAGGGGGAGGGCCACGCTGCAGGACATTATTTACAGTACAACATGATTCAATTGCCAGAGGGGGAAAAGAAGCCAGCTCATTGTTCAAGGACTATACATGGATTGAACATTAAGAAGTAAATTTCCCTGCCTGAAAAATGTAACCCCCCACTCTCTCCCTTTGGCACAGCTTCATCTGGGAGTTTTACACCTGAAACTTGGCTTCCAAAGGAAGACCAAAATCCCCTCTCAGGTCAGACACAAATGAAGGCCATCTTTGTTGCACCCTAAAGAAGGAATTTTGCTGCCTTATGGAGTAGGATTTTCTATTAATTTTTAAAGAGAGGATTTGTTACAGTTGTAAAGAAGGCTGCAAAAGGTACAGCTGGGTTACACCAGCTCAGGATCTCACAGATTTTTCTCTAAAGTCCCTTTGACTGATTTTTAAAGGTGCCTGATGTAAACCCAAAGAACACCAGCTGTGGCTCCAGTGGGGATGGGATGAGCTCAGCCTCAGGAATTGCACCAAGGCCTTGAGCTACAACAAACTGCACTCTCTACCAACAATTGAGATGCACAGTTCAACAGAATGGAACAGTCATCCGTTATAGGGCAAAAAGTTACAAACATAAAATAACAAATACAAACCATAACCCTAAAAGCCTGGAAAATATTTATCAAGCCTTGTGGTTCTCCTATTGTGAGAACAAGCATCAAAACTTGCTGAGGGCTGACAAAGTGAGATCTCTTCTGTAATTCTGAAACCCTTCTGGAGGATGAGGAAAAGTGTTAGAAAACTTTTGCTACACAGCTTTCAAAAACAAACGATGACTTATTTGTGGCATACTTTCTACAAACTCATATAATATCTGAGTAATTAGTGGAAGTTTTCTTCTCCCCATCAGTTTAGAGATACTGTTACACCTGCCAAAATGAATGGAAAATTCAGATGGAAATCATAGAATAGTGGTGTGGATTGGAAGGCACCTTAATCATCATCTAGTTCCAACATCTATGATAAATTTAGTGGCTCTCCTCTGGACTCATTCCACATTCCCATGTCTTTCCTGTGTTGAGGGCTCCAGAGCTGGATGCAGGTCTCCTGGTGAGGTCTCACAAGAGTAGAGTAGTGGAGGACAGTAGAGAAGAGCAGCTGATGGATTGCTGAAGAATACCTTGCTGACCGTGGCTGCAAATTCCCAGAAAGTGCTGATAAAATATCCATCTAGGAATAGCCAGGCATTGCAGTAATAATCCACTGGGAATTGCATGGCCTACTTACTGAATATTTGCAAAAAAATGCCTGTGTGAAGCCAGTACTCACTGTTTACACAGCCATTAATGAACATTCACAGATTTACTTTTCTCTGAGTTTCTTTTTCTAACTAAATTACAAGTGCAAAAACAAGATTGTGGTCATATCATGTTTAAACAGGCAAAGTTTCAAACATGAAGCCACATCTATTATTCAGCACAATCTTCTAAAAACATTAAAAGATGCCTTTTTGAACTTTGTGGTTATTTTTGTTAAAAGACAAAGCCTCTTCAGGTTAGATTTTGTTCTGAAGCCAGGGTATGAAAATAACAATGATTTGTGTATGGTGCAGTGCTACTCCTTGCTAATCTAAAAGGATTCTTTCTCTCCTTTCCCTTTTTTTTTCATTCTTCCTGTCCCTGGGCACCATCAGATAATCATGGAATCCTTGAGGTTGGAAAAGACCTCCAAGATCAATCGAGTCCAACTGCAGATTTTATTAACCCTTCACATGCTGAAACACACTGAACTCTTTGCTTTTGTAACCTGGAAAAAACCAGCCCAGTTCTGTTGCTGTGTTATTTATATCTGCCAGTTCAGAGCTGATCTAGTTCAGAAAGGGACCTGAGGTGCCCTGGGAGCTGATGGGAGTGGTGGAAGAGTGTAGGTAAGGAGTGGAGGAGTAGGAAGGAAGGAAGGAGTGAGACCACCCCAGCTGCAGCACTTAAATGAATTCATCTGTGTTATCTACCTGCATCCTGTGTGCAGCCAGTCTTCCCTGCACTCATGGCAAAAATTAATAAAAGAAAAGATGCACTTAGGGTAAGGGTTGAGAGGTTACACTGTTTGCATCCTCAGGCATTTAAAAACTTTCATAAATCTGGCTGGATTCGATTAACTTTAATTTTAGACTCATGTTCAACCCTAAGCAGGAGTGTAGTCTCCCAGAGTCCAGTGAATCACTAATCTGCTTCCATTTTAATGCACACTTATGTTATTTGCACAGAATGGAGAGAGGAGAAGACTTGATAAAAAATTAATAAGCACAGATTAGCTGTGTGTACCAATTCTTTTCTGTGCTGTATCAGCAACCTTGCCTCACTGTCTTCCTAGACATAATCAAATGAGGTTTTCTCTTCACTGTGAGGGAGATGTGAATTCAGAGGTGGATCTTGAAGCTTGGTAAAATGCTGGGAAGTAGCTTTAGGGAATTGAAAGCAAATTCAAAATATTATAAATAATTATTTTTCTAGAACTATCCCAAATAGATGTAAAATTAAGAAAGTCACTTTCCTTATCTGTAAGGACAAGAGTTCAGCTGATGGGAATCTGAGCTGAAAATATTGCAAGAGTGAAGCACTTGGAATAGGCAGTCAGGGTTATCGTACTACAGGGGATTCCAAATATTCTTTTTTTCTGTTTTCCATTGGTAAGAAAAAGAAAAAACACCTGGATGGCCAAAATTCTGAAATGATGTGTAGGATAAGTGGAATCGACAATTTCATTTTTACTTCATTGATTTGACTTGTCTGTTTTGATTTATAATCCAATTTTGGACTAAAATAGAAATGTTTTGAATATGGCAACAACACTGAAGACAAGATTTTTTTTGTTGTAAATCATAAATATATTTAGATTTTATCACAATTAATTTTTTAAAAATACTGATGAGATGAAATCACTATTTTCTGAAAGAATGAAGTTAATAATCCCAATGGAAACATTTGGCTTGAATTAGCTCTGACTTGCATTTATCTAACTTAAGGATGGTGCCACAAAGTCACCTGGGATAAAACCTTGAATCTGAGAGGGGGGGTATGTATAGTGAAGGGATCTCTTAATTGTACCTGATGGTATTGATTGGTTTTTAGTCTTCCAGGAGTGGAAGTAGAAATCCTGATCCAGCCGCTGTTATTTCTTCACTTAATTTCCAAATTTATGCCTTATTCACCATCCCATACCTTTGTAAATCTTTCTGTTTTCCCTGAACACACCTCAGTGCTCCTCCACTCTTAGTCCTGTGAAAGAGAGAAGGAGGAAATAGCTGCAGTTTCTAAGGATCTGCTCCTCTTGTTTTCATGAACATATACATTTTATTTTAATTTTCTTAATGCCTCCTCTGTAGGTGTTTTGGTTTTGGGGTAAGGCAGTGGCCAGAGGTCTGCCTGAACATAAATCTAAGTCAAGGAGGTGACCTTATCTAGTTGATCTAGGGATCAAGAAGGACATGGACCTGAAGGAGCTGCTCATCCTGGGCAAGAGGAGGCTCCAGGGAGACCTCAGAGCATCTTCCAGCACCTAAAGGAGATCTACAAGAGAGCTGGAGAGGAACTTTGGAGAAGGGCATGGAGTAATCAGACACGGGAGAATGCCTTCAGACTGAAAGAGGGTGAGCTTAGATCAGATATTAGGAAGAAATGCTTTACTCTCTGTGTGGTGAGGCCCTGGAACAGGTTGCCCAGAGAAGCTGTGGCTGCCCCATCCCTGGAAGTGTTCAAAGACAGGCTGGATGGGGCTTTGAGCAACCTGGGATAATGGAAAATACCCTTGGCCGTTGCAGAAGGGTTGAAGTTGGATGATCTTTAATTTCTCTTCCAACCCAAAACATTTTGTGATTCTGTGATCCTATCATTGCTCATTTATTCGACTGAGCCACACTTGAAATGCTGACACCAGGCTTATGATCTGACAAAGCTGTTGGGCTATTTTTCCATTGATTCAACCAAAAATTTGTTGCAAAGCTGACAAAACAACAGGGATGCATTTTTGGACATCTATATCATTTGGAGAGAAAACCTCCTTGCAGTGCCTTGTTCAGTGCTGAGTTTCCAGACTCACCATGGGACAATCATTGGGGCTGACTCCATGTGGGTTAGTGAGACCTTACTGCATGAGATTTGCCAGCTCAGAAACATCCTGTGGAAGGATATGCTGCTGGTATCTGTCTTACAATCTCTGTGGGATTCAGGTGCCTGTCTGTGTGCTTGCACAAAGCTCTGATTTTGGGTACAGTTTCACAGAGCCATGTGCCACATGAAGCACCTGGGGCAGTTCTCTCTTCCTCTGCTGATGTCAAATAATTCCGTTTCCACTTCCTCTGGATGTGCAAGACCCACAGCGAGATTCCTTGCAAACAAGGTCTGAAAGAACATACATTTCCAGCCCTTGTTGCTGCCAAATTGCCACAAAATCATGGATTTTGGATGAAAAGCTGTGTCTGCCTAAAGAGAGCTCAGAGAGAGACCTAAACTACAGCACATGGGAGGCTTTTGGAAATTACACTTGCAGACAAAAGTCACATTGTTTAGCTAAGTCATAACCCATCACTATGAACAAGGCATTGGTTACTGCCTTGAATATGTGAATTTTTAATTCCATTAGTTATATTATTGACAGTTTCTTGATTTGCCTCTTCTCTCAATACATAGCCATGAAAACAGCAAATTACCACCAAATTCAAAATAATGGAACAGAGAAGCTTCTTTCCCTGCTCTTTGGCAAAAAATCCTCTTTCTAGCCTTAGAGAGCCAGTAAACATCCTGACAATCTCCTGAAATGACACACAGACTGGTGTTATGAATATCTGATTATCTGAGAAAGGTTTAATGAAAGGTAAGGTGAAACTACACAAGCCAAATTAAAGATTCCACATCAGTCCTTCTGTACCTGGCTGGGTGGAAAAAGAATGAAATGACACGTTTGGTTTCCTCTGATTTGTTCTCTAGGACTAGAAGTTATTCCTACATCCCTCAAAGTTGAGCATCATCTTAAGCTCCTTGACCACAGACATGGGAAGTTTGCAAAAAGAAATGTGCGTGTCAAAGCCAGCCTGTCTGCTCCAGTTCCAGCCTTCTGCCTGCCCTTGTGCAGCTCAGTCATGCTAATACTGATGCATGGGGAGCCTAAAACAATGCAGGTTTAAACACATCAATGTAATTTGTTGTTTTTTAAATCTCACCCATTGTTCATGAAGTAGCACTCTTGTCCTTCTCCCCATCCCTGGACTGAATTGAAAAGCTGGGACAAAAGTGGGAGTGAGTCACAAGTGAAAGAATTAATTTCACTTTAACCCCTGATTCAGGAGTAGTAGTTTTAGCTGCCTGAGCTATGTGAAATTAATTCCACAGTAAGTGATGCAGAGCTAATTGCACAGGGGTTGACAGTCGAGAGCTTGACAAGGGCTCTGTGCAGGCACAGCATTCTGTGGTGACCAAAACTTCCTCATCGGTCCTGCAAGCTTCCCCATTTACCTCCTGTTCTGCTTTCAGACCACAAGCTCCTGAGTTTTAGGACAGTGTTGAAGGATTACTGCCTTCAGCTGGGTGCTGAAATGAATCCAGTGGTGTTTAGGTGGCAGCTGCCTGGCAGGATCTGTATGTGGGTTCAAGCGCTCTCTTGACTGTCCGTGACAGTTAAGCGTCCAAACGACTTTTTAAAAATCCATTAGTGCCCATTGGCACATTTAGTTGTCTGGTTACCTCAATAAATCTCTGTGTAAATTAGAGGAAAATGATAATCGAATTCCTTAACATTTGCAAACTGCTTTATGACCGATAGGTGTATCAACTATTATTAGCCCAAAGGCAGAGCTGCTCTTATCGCTGCCACCGACATCTAGGCTCGTTTTACTTGGCAGGATTTAAACCTAACGGTTCTTATCATAAAAAGAGAAAGAAAGTGTCATCACAACTGATTGAACTACATATTGGCTACGTTGTGTTGTAATGGCTGTCAAAGATAAACACAGGGGTGTCTTATCTTGTTTCCTAATCATCTTCAGGTGTAATGTTGTCATTCATTTTGTTAACTCTTCTCTTTGTATTTGAACCCGGGGGAGACCACAAACTGAAAAATACGCATTCGGTCTATTTCTGCTTCCTATTGGTCTGTTTGTGGGAATAATCGTTTCAAACTCAACGACCACAAATGAGTTTATGTTTATAAAAAACTTCCTGAGAAAGCTTAGAGGGGACCTGCCACCCTTCACTGATGAGTTGACAACGTCTGCTGCTGCTCACCCTGTTTTAGGTGTGGTCTTGCAGAAGCCTGAGCTGCCCTTGCTTCTCCCAGATCTCTGCAGGTCTGTGGGAGCTTGTCCTGTAGATCTGCTTAATTTCAATCTCCCTTGGCACTCAAATCAAGTGTTCCCTGGATCTTCCTTGTGTAGATAAGCAGAGACTCTGATTGTTACAGAGGCAAGGAGTCCTCTAATCCATTGGCAGGAAGTGAAGGAGAAGGAGCTTTTCCAGCTCTGCTGCATCTGTGATCATTAGCTCCAAGGAACAAGCTGGGCCTGAACAGACAACAGCAAAATTGATGTGCTAGACATAAAGCAAATGATGAATTCCCCCTTCTCCTAGAGCAAATTAATTGATTTTTAAAATGTTTCTTCTCCCCCCGGAGCACTGCTGCTTCTGGATAGTTTCTAACCTTGTCCTAACAGTACAAAAAACCTCACAGTTAGTTTTACCCTAATAATAGCCCCATGAAGGAAGGAAGTAATCTTAGTTTTCTCATTTTAGAAATTGAGGACTGAGACTCAAAAAGGGGGATGTGCCTTATCTATTTATATGCATTTGGGCATTTGGTCTAAGCCAGTCGTCTGGTTTCCCTCTGTGGTTGATGGAGGAAGGTAGGCAATTCCAGATTCAAATATCCCATTTCTTCTTAGCCACTTAATTTAGCAGTGGAAGAGTTGGCCTATGCCTAATCCCTACTGGGATCCTGAGCTAGATGGAGAAGGACTTTGGTCTTCTGACTGTGTGGGTGTTCTCAGAGTTTGACTAAAATATTCTAATAGGATCACAGCTCTCCCAAAATGCTGTTTTAGCTGCTTTGCTTTGCAAACCCAGCCAGCGCTGTATGATCTCCCCTGCTTAATACCCCACTGGTTTGAACAGTCACTTAGGAAGTGAAATCTCACAGTTCAGCCCTGAGAGAGCCTGGCTTTATCCCTCCTAGAAGCATGACCTAGATACCTTACTGCTCTGCTGGGGAGAGATGTGCTACCACATCAATCGCAAACAAATTTGAAAGTGGTGGCAAGAGGCCTTGGGGTAAAAGGACCAAGATGGGGCTCTCTTGAATTTGTATTGACAGAAGAATGAAGCTGCATGTCTCTGAGATTGTGACTCCTCCCAGGCAGAGGAGACAGGTACCATGGAGAAAAAAGGTCACTGGAGTAATTTTTTGACACCCAGGGCTTTCTCAGCCATTTCTGCTGCTCTGTACAGCCTGAAGAACCACCGAGGCTCCCAGAGCTTTCAGGATGATTAATACAGCAATGCCCCAACAACCTGATTTCTTGGATTATTTTCTTTCCTCTTCCTCATCTAAATAAAATAATAATAATAATAAATCCTCCTCATTTTATTTCCCAGTCATCTGTAGATGGTTGAAACAATTATTGGAATCTCATACAGTACAGAGAAAAGGTTTTCAGCCTTTCCTAAATGGTCATCAACTTCCTCTCACTGAACTGGATTAGGCAATTTCTGTGACTTTGCAACACTTGCCCTTTAGACAAGAGGTATGGAATCTCTCTAGGAATTTCAGTTTCTATTTCTCATTGCACAGATTGAAGGGAAGACAAGAGAAAAAGGTAAGTAAAGAGGAGAAAGAGGGAAGAGGAGAGGAGAAGAGAAGAGAGAAGAGAGAAGAGAAGAGAAGAGAAGAGAAGAGAAGAGAAGAGAAGAGAAGAGAAGAGAAGAGAAGAGAAGAGAAGAGAAGAGAAGAGAAGGGAAGAGAAGAGGGAAAATACAAAATAAATTAAAGAAAGGAAAAATAAAGAGGAAATGAAAAGAAATCTTTAGCTATTAAATAGAAGGTCATATAAAGAAAAGAACTGTAACTGGACTGATAACCGTGTCCCTTAAATTAATACTGAATAATTGGAAATGATAATTTGCAAGTGACATTTCCTGCATGGCTGACCATGGTATAGGCTTCATTGTTATATTGTTAGAAATGAATAAGTTGCTGCACAACTGCTAATAGCATTTGTAGCTGTTGAAGATAAGGCAACAGTAAGGGGTAATCAAACCACATTCTACCCAGTATAAAATGATTATGTAAAATGACATCTGTAAATCAGAGCTTAATTAGCCTGATGTAATTGACAATAACTGGCCAGCCTGTTTCCCTCAGGTGAGCTGATGGCACAGTCAGATGGGGTGTTCTGGATGTAGCCAGGGTACAAGACTGCTGCTGTTCCCAAGGAAAGGCTTCTTGCACCTTCACACCTGCTAGGTCATTGCTCTCGTACTCTGGTTTCTGCCCATTAAAAATTTTGTCTGGGAAAAAATAGAAGTAAATTAGGCCAAGCTGGAATATTTTGGAAGAGTTCCTTGCTATGGGTCAGGAGCTCCCACTGATCTGGAGGTCTGTGCTTGAAGTGTGGGAATGTTGCTTTGGGTTGGGTGCTGTAGATGTGGAGGGGACACAGAAGGAAAGTACTGGAAGGATTGGAGGTGTGGGGAAAATGTCTGATGGTGTAAGAAATGTAGAACTCTATTTATTTAGCCTGTATGAAAGAGGACTGAGAAATGCTTTGATTACACTGCATAATAGAGAAAATGCCAGATGTGAAAGGGCAGTTTAATTTGTCAGAAAGCAGATAACAAGAATCATGGATATGAAAGCTAGACGTGTTCATCTCAGAAAGAAGGCACATATCTTTTTAACAACGAGGCTGATTAAGAAACTACAGAAAGGAATGATGGAGTTTCCATTTCCTGATGCATGCTGCTTAATTTAAATTGAGTCACCTTCCAGATAGAATTGTGCTAGTCCAACACAAGTTACAGCCTAGATACAGGCCTAACAGGATGAGATGGAGCAGGAAGTCAAATCAGATGGTTTACTTTTTCATAATGTCTTTAAAATATAAGAATTAGATAACACTGTCCTGTGGTACTACAAAAGCTGGTATAAACCCATTTCCTCTCATCTCATCTCATCTCTCCATCTCATCTCATCTCATCTCATCTCAATCTCATCTCATCTTTCATTGCATATTACACTTTTAATCTAGGATAAAAATATACTATTCCAGTAGGCAGTCCAGGTTTGCCTCCCCTTTTTTACAGCTATACAACTGGGAGTGTTGTTATTATTATCACCATTAAGGCTTAAGCATATGTTTAATGTGCACTTAAACACTTTTTTTTTTTCAACTTGCAGCCTTAATCATTTCAGTGTAATAAGAACCAAATCATTACAGAGAAACAGATTAGCTCTCAGAGCTTCTGCACCTTAGGCAGTGATGCCATCAATTCATATAAACGAGGCAGCACTGGGGCTGGTAGGTATTTGGAATGGAGACTTCCAGTGCAGATGTATGTTGCTTAAAATGACTTCTGTTGAGGTTACCCATGTAGCTACTAAACAAGCATGGCACTGAGGAATGGGGTCAGGCAGGAAGCTAAAAAGGAGGTAGAAGGACAGAAACATAGCAGATGTAATTGGAACTGACATAGGAAGGAGGTGGGAAGTGAGTGAAGGCATGCAAGAAGTCATGGAATCACAAAATGTTTTGGGTTGGAAGGGACCTTGAAGGTGATCAAGTTCCAACCACCCCATCATGGGCAAGGATGATGCCCACCAGATGAAGCTGTTCAGGATCCTGAAATACATGACATATAATAAAAAACAATCTGAATTTTTTTCACAGCTCTCCAGAAAAGCCTCTGACCTTTGCCATGAGGCACAGACTAACTGGGTTGTGACATAAAAGGTACACCTAGGATCACGGGAATTTTAGATATTAGGAAGAAATTCTTTGTAGTAACGGTGGTGAGGCCCAGGCTGGTTGTGGATTTTCCAGCCCTGGAAACATTCAAAGCCAGGCTAGGAAACCTCTGGAAACCTGGTCTAGTGGAAGGTGTCACTGCTTATGGCAGGAACCTTGGAACTAGATGATCTCCAAATTCCCTCCCAACTCAAACCATCCTATGTTCATACTTCTATTATCAGCCTAGGGAACAACTTGCTACCAAATTGATAAACACAGGTTTTAATAAGAGTATATAAAAAAAATCTTGGCCTAAAGAAAGCAAAAGAAAGATCTCTGGTTTAGTTTCATAGTACATTATAAAGTGCAAATATTGGTCAAATCTTTGTTAAATTTGGATTTCTATGAAGTTTTCCTTCTGTGCAGCTTTCCTGGCATCACTCATTCATTCTGTTTTAATTTCAGGCTACTCTTACAATCAAACTTTTCAGGATTTAGTAACTTGGTATCTCTGCTTCTCTGTCAAATATAGCTGAAATTGGCCCAAATCCAGAAGTTCTCACTGTAGAACAGGTAGCAAGATACAAGGCACAGATAATGTCATCTCATGCACTTTGTCCCTTAAGGAGACATTAAAAAAATATGATTTGCCATTCATACAGATACCAAAGATAGCAATACAAACCATAATTAAAGACAGTAAAATTATTGAAAGGCATATTAAATTTTGTACTTCAAGGCTTAAGCTCAACTCTAGCTAGTTACAGAGGATTATAGCTCTATATTACAGGAAATGATGGATTTCTAGGTCACTTCGCATTCATTACCAAAAATAAAAAACATTTAAAAAATCCATTATTTTACTTCCTGTTCTTTTTTTTTGTTTTTTTCTCCTAACTAGAATGGTTTGACCCGAGTTTACAGTAACCAGAATTCCCCCCAAATCATTGGGGAATCTAAACTTGTTCCTTTGTGCAAAAAGATTTAATACAGAATAATTTCTTCCACCTTTTGCTGAGAAGGGAAGCAAAATGGGAGTCACAAAGTATTTAACTGATGTCTGCTGTGAAGCTTTCATTTCTTCTATATGAAGAAGCTTTCCATTCTTCTATATTTCTTCTCCTCATTTCTGATTCAGGATTTATCTGGAGAGGGGCACTGGGCTGGATGGGTTGGGGCCTGGCCCAGGCAGGTCATGTTCATGTGTAGGACACCATAGTCTGGAGACCTTTCTTTCTTTCTTTCTTTTTTTTTTTTTTTTTTTTTTTTTTTTTTTTTCACACTAGCCTACCTGGAAANCTATCTACAATAACTGGTAGCACGTTTCACAGAGATGTGACTGCTTTCCTCAGCTGATGTAAGAGGAGTGAGGACCTGACAGCTCAGAGGGGAGGTGGGCTGAATTTCTCATCAATCTCCTGATCTCACACTCCTTGAGAGCTGAGATACTAATATGACCACCCCATAAATGACCAGTGCAAGTGTGGGTTTATGTGCCTACACACTGAGGTAAAGTCCTCCAAGGTTAGAGTTAGGCTGGAAGGGAAATTCCTGCTGCTGAGGCAACATCTCTTTGTCAGTCTGCCAGCATCTCCTGAGATTAAGGCTCCTGTGACATCTGTTTACTTATTTGCAAATTGCATTTGATTTAATGATTTTAGTTGGAAATTACTGTGACTGGACCAAGATGAAGGGCACCTGCCACAGCCCTCACTCTGGAAAACTCATATACAGTGTGTAGAGGCAGAGGATAAACCATCAAATACTGGAATAGACCCTTTTTTCTTGCTATGTGTCTTTCCTAGAGTTTTGTATTGAGTTTATGGGGTAAATCTGTATATGAAAAGTAAGACTCACAAGTACCTAGAACGAGGAGAATCATATTCCAAGCAAAAATGATATATATATATCTATATTTACACAGAAAACAGTCAAATTAACCTGAATTCAGGAATGTTATGTGGACATTTCTTGATGTGCATTTTATCTCTCTTTCTCCATACCTTAAAAAAAAAAGGCAAATTGAAAACAGCAACAACAAAAAGTTAAAGAGCCAATGAATAACAACAAGAAAACAAACCAGGAGAGGTGTTCTGCAGTCTGCACCTTTTTCTCACCCATCCACGCAGCACATTTGCCACTGAAGTCTCCAAAGGAGGATTTTGCAGCTCTGACCATGTCTGACAAAAACACCACCACCTCCACCCACCCCTTTCATAACAGGCCAAGTGTGAACTGGCTATTTACTTCACTCAGATGTTTCACTTCAGTGGGAAGGTGAAGCAAAAATTGTTGCAACAAGTTTGGATGCTGGTAGGTCAGTGGCTCATCTGTGCTGTGGTGGCAACATTTCCTCCCAGCTACCCTGTGCTCCTGTGCTGCTACAAACATGCGTGACAAAAATGTTACAAAATTGTTCCAAAAGTGGCATGAAGGCCATTATTTAAGAAAAACTATAAGTCAATTCTTCTGCAGAAAAATGGATATCACAGAATCCTGTAAGGGTCTGGGTTGGAAGGGACTTTAAAAGTCATCCAGTTCCAACCCTTCCCATTGGAAGGGGTAACTTCCACTATCCCAGGTTGCTCCAAGCCTTGTCCAGCCTGGCCTTGGACACTTCCAGGGATGATGACAGCTTCTCTGGTCAATCTGTGCCAGGACCTCATCACAATGACTAAAGAACTTCTTCCTAACATCTAATCTAAACCCACTATATGCAGGAATATCATCATATCCATTTCATCTGGTGCAGGTCTGCTTGTTGGAAGTACCTGCACTGAGATCAATCTGTTACTCTTGAAAAGGGAGGAAATAAGAAACAGTTTCTTTAGTAGAGGAAAGGATTCTTTAAATATAATTGAGCAGACAACCAGTAATCCCAGTAAATTCCATCCTTGGCACTGGTGATGCTGTATTGACTGATCCCAGCAGAGAATTTGGCTGACACTACGACCAGATCATATTACAGCAAACACTGCTCAGAGCATCTCCATACAAAGCTGGGATATAACTGAGCAAAATTACCAAAAGGAACTGCTTGGAGCAGGGTATGATTTTGTGTGACAAAAACCAAGTAGTTTTATGAAAGAGGAGTTCAGGGTGCGGTACTACAGAACTGCCACTGATACACAACCAAATCCCTGAGCTGAGGGATGCTAGAGCCCTCTCATCAAGCTTGCTTTTGCATTTTGGCCTACTGCCATTTCCAAAGTGCAGGGACAATGGGGAGGCATTCCTCATATTCCATGGATGTAGAAGGCCTTAATCTTCACTGTTAAACTAGAATAAAAACAAATGAAACAAACAAAGAGCAAACGTGAATTTCTTTTTTCTTTTGAGGGCGAAAGACTGCAGGAAACCTGGTTTTGCTTCAGTTCTCAGTATTTGAAACCCAGTGGGAGCTTTTGGTACAAAAGCTCAATTTGGACTTGATGGGAACCCAGTTTACTAGTTTAAGTCACTGTTGGCTAATACAGCTTGAAGCTGTTCTACAATAAAGCACAACATTCAGCTGGGAGCTTTATCACTGGGACTCATCTGACCTTTCCCAGGTAAGCTGGAATTGCTTAACACCGCGGCTACCCCAAAACTAATAGAACCTTCAGCTTGGCTTAGGCTATCACTTCACTTCCCTGACATCAATTTCTAAAATAAAATAGAAGACTAATTGGTAAATCAGGTAAGTATTTTTTTCCTACCCCCCTGAGATAAAATGGTCAAATATATTTTCAAATCTAAACTACCAACAATACAAAGGTAAAATCTAAACATAGAAATAAAAAGGGAAGCTCACATGAGGATGAAAGTTCAACAAGAATTCTCCAGGACAAATTTATTGGCCTCGATGGGGACAGGTATTAATCACAGTCACCAAGCTTAAGGCAGAGTAGCCAGTTTTAATCAGCATGGTAGAAAAGTCCAGGGAAGAAATGGATATGCAGGAAACAATTTACCTCCAGGGCTTCTGGCACCCCAAAACCATTTTCACCTCATAATATCATGCTACTGTACTGAAATATTTTCAGAAAAATGCAAAACCACATAGGCTTACTATAGTATGAATTCTTCAAGAACTACTTGGTGTGAGATGTTGAAACTGAAGATAGACACTAACAGGATGCTTAGCATATTATGGGTTGGATTTTGAGATGTGTAGTGAAGTAAAGCAGAAGGAATGACAGGAGCCGAACAACTGATGTTCCCGACCCTGAACTTGCTGCTTACCTAGTGATTGCTCCTTAGCAGGAGGATTTGGGATGAGGAACAGCAGGTGATGTGAATGATGGGTGTGAAAAAGGCTCTTCAAGTTGTCCGAGGAAATTCGGATTAAAAAAAGGTGAAGGAGTGATGAAACTAATCAGGCTTGTAAGTTCAAATCTCTCCTGAATACCCCAAAGACAAAAATTCAGCCCAAGCTATAGAAGATGCGTCACAGCCCAGACTATAACAGGTTTCAACAGCCATTCTGAATACGTGGACACTATGAAGAAGAGTAAAGAAAAAAGGGAAACATAAAAGAGCGAGGACTTCAGTACTGCAGTGGTGACTGTGAGGCACAGTCCCATACTGCTGCTTTCTGCACTAAATGCAGATGAAAAATGAAGAGTTCCTGCCACAAACCACTTCTAATCTCAGAATAAGGCACAAATATCCTCTAATCACCACCCACGGCACACGAGGTGGGGAACCTCCCGTCTGTGTTCGAGAGCTGCGCCCCTCGGCAGCACCAACATCGCTCTCCTGCTCCACGTCCCCACCAAAGCCACCCTGCTGCAGGAAAAGGAGAAGCCAGAAGCTTCCAGGAGAAGGCATGACCATCCCTGACAGGGCTGGAGCAGCTCTGCGGGAGCAGTCCCCGGGCACGATCCCCAGGAGTGCTCCATGTGGAGCTTCCTCCAGAGCTTGGCCAGCACACAGGAATCCGATGTTTAGAAAGCCATTTTCCTGTCCGTATAAACAGCCCGACCACAATAGCCCCATTCCTGGCTCCGAGGCCTCATTTAAATGTTGGTCAGTCGAGGCCCACAATTAACATTTAATTAGTAAACTCCTTACAAAGGCAGGAAGTCTCAGACTTTCCCTTCATTCTCTTTCAGGCCTCTGAAGGGAAGGACCAGGCCCGTCTTTGGCTTTCTACTCTGCAGACGGGTTGTTTTTTGTTTTTTTTTTTGTTCCCTCTCCCGATTTCCCCTCGCTTGCAGAACAGTTGCTTTCCCCGAAGCAGACAGGCATGACCTGAATACGTTGAATGTTTGGCTGGAAATAATCTACTTAACATAAATATTTTCATCTGAATTTTACCCTGGATGGCTTCCTTAGTGCTCCCAGAGGACTGAAGGAAAAGTGGTTTTTCGGGGATGAGGTGGTGAGGAGCTTGGTCACCTGCACTCACAAGCCTTTGTGGTAGAAGAACTGCCAAAAGATCTGATTTTGTGTGTGATGCTGGAAGGTTATGCCCATTGGCAGTGTTTACCAGGACAAAAATGACCTCTTGACAATAAGAAGGGAAAATGGTGATGGTTAAAATCAAGAGAAATCACTAATGTGGAGGTTGGATCAGACCATGACTGTGGTGAGGCTCCTTGCTGGAAATGTGTGATGAAACTGGCACAGTGGCCTTTTTCCCAGCATGGCAGAGGGACTTGGAGCTCACACAGTAGATTACATTACATTTAGGCATTGTTCATCTGTCCAGAGAACACAGAACCTCACCTTTGGCCATCTAGCTGCTTTTCATGCCATTATTCAGGGACTACAAATTACAAGTAGAGCTTGTTTTTAAACAATGCTAAAAAAAAAACCCTGAACTTGCTGATTTGGAATATAACAAGACAGACCATAGCACATAATAAATTATGGAAATTTATTCACCTATCACACCCTGAGAGAAAAGTAAAGGTGTGAACAAAACAAAAATAATAATTGTAAAACAGGTTTTAAAAAAATATTATCTTTTTTTTTCCTGGTATCTATTTTCCATTGCAGCACCCGGTAGAGTTTAAAAAGTCTGTCAGCTGCATAATGTATTTTTCTGCTTACAGTTTTGAGATTTTCTCAAAGTAAACTTTGCTGTTCTCTCTAATGAGAAAGCTGTAGTGATACTGTACCACCACTCAAACAACTCTTGGACCCTTTGCAAAGAGGGAGTGTGGAGAGCAGTGAGGTTGTTTGAATTGTCTGTCTTACCTCTGTCAGGTCTATATTGCCTTTTGTCAGACATGAAGAGACTGCAAGAATCTATTATTTCTTAATATGAATGTCTGAAATCATAATCATTCCTTTCTTGCCATCTGAAAATCAATTTGGCTTTGGATCTATTGCTTTATTCCATTTTATGCCTTTAACTCATTGTTTGGCCAACATTACACCTTCAGCATTTTTTCCCCTTGTGTTCACAGAATTGGAAGGAGACAATTTATAGTGATTTACATGAGTACCTAGTCCTGGTTTGTTTTGGTTTAGCACAATCGTGAAGAAGCATTTATTTTCAGGCAAATAACTTCTGTGTGCAGGGCAAAGGCTTGAAAAAGTATTTTCCTTAAAGACCTTTTACAGGTCTCTGAGTATGGACAAGGTTTTTTGCTAGGCATCTAGGTCAATATTTAGCAGAATTCTGTTGGAACATCCTGTTTCCTCTATATTTCTTCTGCAGAGAGAGATAAGCCACTGCACTCCTTTATCCAGGGCACTCACCCCTGTCATCATCCACACCAATTCCACTCACTTGCTTGGATCATGGGCTGAGCAGAACCACAACTTTAACTTCTTTTTCCATACCTTCCACTGGTGCTTGGAAATTTACCCTGAGCAGAAGTTCTGAAAGTTATCCAAAGGCTTTGGAGACAGAATGGGTGAACCTGACATCCTTTATTAGGATAATAATAATAAACATGGGAGCTACCTGACCAAAAGTGCTCATCTGTAAAGTAGAGATCCAAACCCAAGCAAATCACCTTGCTAGCACATGGGAGAAAAAACCCAGCTGGGATAGTAGAGAGCAGGGTGTGATTTTTCTTCTTCAGAAGTGGAGAAATCAGGTGTTTTCCTCCAATTACTAGATCTCATTCCTAGACATTCACTTGGGGTAGGCTCCTGTCCCAGTCATCTTCAACATAGCTGAGATAAATCCATCCCACATGGAACTCAGCTGAATGCAGGTAATTTTGTCATTTCTGTGTTGTACAGTATTTTTGTGCTCGCTCAGGACTTACCAACAAAAATAATCGCCTCATAGACAGCTCCTAACCAGCAGAACTTAGAGCTGAAAGGACCAATGCAAAACAGAGGAAACCCCAATCAATTTTCTGTTCAGCATCACTAGAACCATACGGAACTCTGACATTTACCAGTACAAAAGATAAAAAAGATTTTCTTTCCTATTATTATTTTTTTATTTAATTGTCTCCATTTTGGACTGACAGTTTTCTTTCAGAACTTCCCTGTAAGGGGCATCCTGTCCCAAAGAGCTCTCTGTAAATACTGGACCATCCTTTTTGATGTGGTGTGAAATCCAGGCTTGTATCAACCACTGCCATGTGCTGGTGTTTGAACAGACAGAGAAAAGAGCTCAGATCTCCAGATCTAAAAATAAAACCAGACATATCCCACCCTCTCCAAGGTGTTTGGATAGTCCAAATCTTCATGCAGCAGCCCTGCACTGCCTGGAGATCCACCTACATTCCATAAGAGCATTTTCCCAGAGTTTTGATATGTCCACTGTGCAATGCAGAAGCTCAAAGTAAACAGCTAAAAATGAGCTATGGAGGAATGATTTGGCTTGTGGATGGTATCCCTGAGAGATGTTGCCACTGTGCATTAAAGGTTAAAAAATCCATCAAAAATAAATTTACTCTTATATAAAGGAACGCTGGCACCAGATGATGAGCTAATAGGCTGGGCCAGTTGTTTTATAAAACACCTGATTCCCTGAAACAGTAAATGACTGGCCCCATAACACAAGCAGTGAGAGTAAAAGCATGGTCTTAGTTGCATCAGTTCACTTTTCTTTTACTATTTTTTTTTAAATTAAAATTAAAATCAGGAATAGAAATAAAACAGACCAGAGTTCGTGACCTGTTCAGGAATGCAATTAGCCCGTAAAAATCATGACTGGGATTTGTTGCAAGGTAGAAACATGATCTCTTAAAATAAAGTTGCCCCTTTGCAAAGCACCAAACGATGGGGAAGAACAAAATAAGGGAGAGATGAACGGTTTTTATTTTAACCCCACATCCCTCACTCCTCAACCAGAAAAAGCTGTAAAAGAAAAGACCCATCACCTCCTGTAGTCAAGTTTCACAGCAAACAAGAAGTCCTGAGCAACTCTGTGATTACTTTTATCTCTTAAGACTAATCCCATGATAAACCTCTTGTTTCCTATACTTGATGTACCAGTATTTTACTAGTCCTGAATGCATCGAGCACATTGTGGATGGCTCACTACGAACAAACAGAACCTGACAGTTTCCTTCCTTAAAATAAACAGAAGTGGTACTTAGACACAGTTCAAAGAGTTTAGCACTCCCAGAATGGCTATTATTACCCTTTAGGTGGGCAAGTAGACCGAGCTTTTCATTCTGGTGAAGGCAGCTTTTTAAAATTTTGCTCCCTTCCTATTTTTTTACTGGCTGTAAAATGACGATATAATTACGAAGCCTGTTTTTTTACAGTCCTCTGCTTCCACTTTCCATGACAAGTGATCTATGTGTTTACACCACTGCTTGTTTATTTCCACCTCCTTTTCTGAGAAAAAGTTGTGCCATTTGGGCTTCTCAGAAAGCATTTTACCAAAGGCAACACCATACTGGACAGCAGGAGAGACTGTATTTTAAAAATAACATTACAGTTACCTCTTTGAGGCCTTTGATCCAAAGATTTGGAGCCTTAACAGTTACCAGTCTACATGGAGTCCATAAAAGAAGTGCAAATTAATATGCAATTGCTGATCTGAATGAAACTATTTGAAATTCCTTCATCATTAGGGTCTGTGCTCATCCTGTGTGAGTGTAAGGAGTGCCCAGGGTGTCTAGGACTTCTAGATTATACTCCAAGAGGATGGGTAGAAAGAAATATATATTCTCTAACAATAGATATAAATTTTTGATGGGCCTACTGAAACAAGCCCAGTGGAGATAGGAGCACATGGCATAAGGGAAGCTGAGGGTCCTGGGTTGGCTCAGAGTTTTAAGATGAGAAAATTCAAGATCCCTTATGAAAATGGGTACTGCAATGAGGGGTGTAGAAAAGACTGAACCAAACTCTTCTCAGAGTGCATAGCTGCAGGACCAAGGCAACTAAGGAGAGTAAGATATTGTGGACTTTTTTTCTTTTTTTACCTTGTGGTTGGTCAAACAGTGGAAAGGAGACCTGTGAAATCACCATCCTTGGGAATATCCAAAATTCAACCAGATGGGTCACTACTTTGATCTAACTTCAAGGATGGCCCTGGTTTGAGTGAGGGGCTGTATATATGACCTCCAGACTTTTCTTAAATCTAAATGTCTTCCCAGTAAGAAAGTAAAGAAAAAGTATCATTATTCAGTGGCTATTTGGACCTTTCCCTTAAGCTGTCAATATCCTAAACTCCTGAATAAAGGCAGGGACTAATATCTGTACCTCATGTACCTTGTGTACCTAATACATTATTAGTGCTGTGCAGCTCCAATTATGTGTGATTGAATTTTCTCAGGAAGTGGATTGCTTTTTATTGCCATGTTTTCTATGAAAAATACCTTTCTGTATTAAAAAAGGAGGGAAATGCTGAAAACTGAATTTCTTGGGGTTTAGATGGAATGTTTTCAGAGTTTGTGGGGCTAACTTGAAGGTTTTGAAGTTCATGACAAAAATTTCCTGTTTTTCCACAGTGCATACCTCCTCTGAAAAAATTTATGCAAGCCTGTAATTGTCAGTTTAGAATCACAGAATCATTTAGTTTAGAAAAGACCCTTAAGATCATTGAATCCATCATTAACTGCCAATGCCACTACTAAACCATGTCCCCAAGTGTCACACCTACATGTCTTTTAAATAGCTCCAGAGTTGGAGACTACACCTCTTTTCTGTAGTGATGGCCAAGAGAAAAATATTTTGCCCCAATGTTAAGAGCACACCAAGAACTTTCTGAAAAGAAGCCTATTCATTTTGAGCTTATAAATGCCAAATGAACCCCACAGATCCCTACTGAAGTGCTCCAGAAAGGTCAGAGGTTGAGAGAAGTGTAAAACCATAAGGTTTAGGGCTGGAATTCCCAATGTGCTTGAAGGAGAAGTGGAATGTTTGGTGGCGCTGCTGGGTTTGTCACATGTAGGATCAGGGTGATGTCTGACTGTTGCAGGTGTGTTAACGAACCCCTGCAGTCACTATTCTTGGTTTAGATTTTCAAGAAATGTTGCTGGCTTAGCATTCTTGGTTAGAAGGTGTGAGCATACCCAACACAAGCAAAAATCCCAAGGCTGGCCAACAGAGATGTGCAGAAATGTTCTCCCCTCCTCTTCCCTCGCTGTCACCACGGTTTGATGGCATCTCCAGTGTGTGAGGAGCATTGTGCAAGGTTTAGTGACACAGGGGACAAAGCCAGGGAAGAGCTGCACGGGGAAACCTCAGCTGTGAACACACTTGCCAGCCAACCTCCTCTGCACTGGGGTTCCACTGGCAGCAGACCTATGGGAAGCTCGGCTGTGGCCTTTCCCTGGGGCAGAAACTTCCCTGGCATTATTCATTTTGGCACACACTGAGGGGATATCACTGTGTGCAATACCTATCTACCACTGGCATGGAACAAAAAAAAAATTAATAAAAATGACAGGAGTGAATGGTATAAACCTTATGTTTCAAATATGATACTTGACAGGGCTGTCTCTACCAGTTTGTCGGTGCGAGCAGTGATTCGACTGTATAAATCAGCTTTGATTTTTCCCAGGTTGCCAAGGCTGGAATAACCTGTAACACTGATTAGGTTGTGGGTGTTTTAAAGCCCTCCTAATGTATTCAGGGAGGGGTAACCATCCCCTTTTTATAGCTGGGTAAGCTGAGGCACAGGGAGGAGATGATAACCAAGAGCTACAGTGCCCCAGCCTGAGAGAGAAGCCAGCTCTGCTGACTGCTCAGTGCTTGCTTTTTAACCACTAGACCATGAATCCTGTTTGCTTTGTTTCCTTGGGTTTTGGGCATGTTTGTTTTCCCCTTTCATGTACCTAATGATGCTGGTCCCCATCAGGCAGTGGACAGCTGATGGATTACAGGGAGGGCCTGGCTGGAAAGGGGAGCAGGACACTTCACCAGCTCCAGGGCTATTTAACCCTCCTCCTAAGGTGCTGGTCTGGGTCCCTCCCACTCATGCTCATATAACATCCCTGGGGCAAGGACAACAACTGCCTAAATGGAAAAAGGAAACATTTCCTGTGTCTTTAACTACTTTTAGTGCAGTTTGGCACCTTCAAAGGAAGCAGTGTGCTTAGCTTAGTCAGCCAGCATTCGGTGGGTCTTCAGAAACCTGTGATTTTGGTGGACAAATCCATCAGGAACTACACATTGGGAGCATAACTCAGCACTCCCAGAGAGCTGGTAAGGGCTTGTGACCCCTCTGAAACCCATGAGCCCAAACTGCAGAGCAAAGAGCTTTTAAACAGGCCACCCTACTTGGGCTGGTTTTTACTCTCACTTCACAGAACTTCATTTTAGACTTCCTCTATGTTGTTCATCAAAATCTCTGTGCCCAGGTACTGATGAATCATCTTTGTTTCTGTACAACTCCATGTTTTCACTGAAGGCTCTGGCTTGCAGGTCAGGGAAAAAGAGAGACACAGAGAGACAGGGCCACCAGTGCAAAAGCCTGAGGAGTCACTTGATCTTTCTCTACCCCACACCATCTGCAAAGCTGTTAAACCACAATCCTGCCCAGTTTACTGGCAGAGAGGACTGGCCTAAGCAAGTGAAGCAAAGTATTTTTGTGCAACCGCTTCAAGTATATCTGTAGGCAGAGAGTTTTATCTTTTTTTCCCCCTATTTCCCCCATTTTTCCAGCTGGATACTCATATCCTGTTTACAGTGTTAATGTATCTGAAAACAAAACTGTAATAATTTTGTGTGCACAGGAAAAAGGGTCAGATAGCATTTAAATCCTTATATGAGTTTTTTCCTCCCTTTTTGTCTCATGCAGTTGCATTTCACAGCTGGCTGCAGTGCAGATTTGACTCCACTAATAGTGTGGATTCAAAAAGATGAAATGCCTTAAAAGCAGTTTTTAAATACATCAACCCCAAGAAGAAACCTTAATGTTTTTAAAATACCCCAGCTTTCAGGACAGCAGAGGATAACTGGTGATTCCAGGGTGGCTCCTATGGTCCAAATTGGTGCTCAAAATTCCACTGTGCTAATTGTTGTCCAAAACCAGCTCAAAGGTAGGTCCATAAACTTGAGGAAAAAAAATATATTTTTTGGCCCAGGCTGTGTAACAGTGTTGAACAGAGTGGTCTTTCCTTGGAGAACAGGACCTCCCTGCCATGAAGCATTGATCCCAAAGTTGGGGTCCCAGGCTTTCTGCAAAGCCACCAGAGGGAAAAAACTCCTTCTGGGCTTCCTTCACTGACTCACCCCCTGTCCACTTGCTTTCCAAAATGCAGGCAATGAGATGCATATCTGTGACCATGACTCTTCAGGGGAATGAACTCCTCTTACAAGCTTATTTATGAGGATATTGTCTGTCAGGTGTAAGGGCCTGCAGCTGATGCTGTACGACAAAAAAATCATAAAAACTGGATACAGACTAGGGAACACCTGAAATGTCAGTGTTATTTCCAGTTGCCAGAGGGAAAGCACTTACTGGAATTATTCTCATATTATTTCACCATTAGAGTTTCTAATTAAAATGCAAGCCCTGACTTAGCTGGGCACTACTAACACGCAGTCTCCAATCAAGACAAGCTATGATTTTAGTCTTAATGCATTAAGGAGGCTTTTGCTATGCTTGTGTGAGTATTACCAAAGTCAGACGGATGCAAAAAGGCAGAAAAACTCTTTATGAGTGCCAGAGCACCTCCTCCGTCTGCTCTGCCCCCTCCAAATGAAGCCAGAATTTGTATGAGACAATTTCTCTCCTTTTCTCTTCCCATTTTTTGGGAAGGGGGAGTCAGGTGGTTCTTGGTGGCAAGAGATTTCGTCATCCTGCAGAGTCAGGAATGCTGCTAGCCCTGGGAACGATGCCTGTCCTGGTGTGCAGCGTGTGAATGAGGGCACGTGGTGAATGTCACGGGGGCTGCGGGTGGGGACAGCGCTGCTGAAAGGGCATCCCGTGAATGAGGTGTGACCGATGTGCCCGGTGGCCCCGTGGCCGCCTCCTGCTGTTTGACGGGCAACCAGGGAGATGCGCGTGGCTTGTAGCTGCATCAGTGGTGTTCCGCTTCCTCCACAGGCTCGGGAGGCAATGATGGTTTTGAAAGGGTCACAGCTTTTGCTGAGGCACTCGGGATAATGGGGAGAACCCTCAGTCACTAGGGGAAAGTTTCTCCAGACATGCCCTGTTCTGTCTCTTGCCAGGAGTGTCTGGTGTCAAAGAGAACCAGAGGCAGCACCCTCCTCGAGTAAACCTGCCTGGTTTTGTGTGCCATGTTTTTAAAGAGAGATTCCTACAACCTTGTGACAGTTTTGACTATGAATAAAATCCCCTAAGATATTAAGACTTGAGTTTTTTTAGAAAACAATTATTCATTCAAACTCAGATGCTTTTGGGGAAAAATACCCCCAAACCAAAACAAGTCAACAAACACCCCCTGCCTTCAAAAAGCCAAACTGGTTTGCTTGAATTTCCTAATTCAAAATTTAAAAGAAAAGCTTTCAGGAAACACCATTTTGAGCTTTCTTTTTCAAAAGCTATGTTAAAACGAAAGCACTAGTGAATTCAGCTGTTTAACCCCAGTAGTTCTTAAATATATCAACAATTTCTGGAAATGAATCCAGATCCTCAAAAGGACTCAAGTGTTTCTCTGCTTTTTAGGAGCAGAGAGATGCATCATATTTGTGCCTAGCATGGTTTCAGAGGTGTCTGCCTGTGGCAGGAGCATGTGTAAGTCACCCAGTGAACGTTTGTGTGCCCCATAATAATGCCCTGGTCACCAATCCACGTTTCCTGACCCACAGGGGTGCACTGTGCCTGTGGTGGAAATGCCTGTGGGTGGCAGATGTGTGAGGAGGAGGTTTCCAGCACAGGCTGAAGCCTCTGCTCTGCTCCAGAGCCCTTGGCACAGGATGGGATGTGCCCATGGGCTGTGCCTGGCAGTATCTGCTCCTAGGGCAGAAGAGAGATGCCAGGGTGACAACAAATGTGATGATCATCACCTCGAGGGGAAAATGGACCAGGGAGCAAAGAAATGAAGCTCATGTGTGGTGTATGAGGCTTGGCAGGACCCATTCTGGGTAAGAAGCCCCCAAAGCTGATACAAAATAGTATTTTCCAGAGCTGGGAATCTCATCCTTGTTTTCAGTGAGCAACCTTGGTTTAGCTGCAGACTAGTCCTCTTCTTCTCTCTTACGATATGAAGATGTGCCTGAAGCTCCTGCTTGTAATAACTTTTTTAATTTTTCTTTTCATGTTTAAGATAAAGCAGAAAAACCTCCAATAAATATTTACGCCATCTAAAAAACCCAACACCAAACCACCAAAACACTTTTCAAAATACATAAGACAGCACTAAAGCTGTGACTGAGAGAGGGTCAGGCTGCAGCCCAGCTGCAGAAAGCAGTGGTGGTGGAAGAGTCTGACCATGTGAGACTGGGGGTGGAAGCTGTGGTACAAGAGAAGGTCATTTTGTAAAGGCAGGGCACTCCTTACACCACCTGAGTCTCTCCTGTCTCAATGGCTAAAGTTCACAAGGGGCACTCCAGAGACCTGCTGCATGAAAACACTTTTCTTTCAATTACTCAGCAAACGAGAAAGTGAGAAAAAGAAACCAAGCCTGTTTTTTCTTTTTTCAGCAAGCCTGCTGCACAATCCACCTCCCTTGAACCCCCTGCTCTGATGATCCCCTCCTGAATCCCTCATTCTGCTCATGTTAAATGTATGAAGAGCATGATGTGAGCAGCAGTTTGAAATGGATGCTACTCGTGATGGATTATCCCTCACCTGGAGGATGTAGCATTTGGAAAGTGGAAGTTGAGCTGGAGCCAGGAGCTCTGTGCCCTCTCCCTTGCAGCTGGTGCTGAGTGATGGGGAGGAAATCTCTTAGCTGTGAAGATTGGCAGGGTTTGTTAGCTCACGTGCACTGATGGCAGGAGGCTTTCCCCTGCACGAGGCTGATTTCATCTGTGCACGCCCAGATTTGCCATCCAGGTAAGCTCTTTCCACCATGCAAAAGAGAGGTTACAGTCAAAACCCGGGCTGTGAACACAGCTGGGATGCACAGGTGTGGGTTTACAAGGAGAGGGGAAAGAAAAGGGCTTTAGCCCCCTCATTAGCCTCCACCTCCTTTCCTTTATGGCCAAAGCTCTTGTGCTCCCACTCTGAGTGTGGGGAGAAAGAGCCAGTGAGAGGAGCAAGCAAGGGGACAAGTCCAGGGCACGATGTGGAATGCTAGGAAGGGAGGGGCTCAGCCCCCTGCACTGGCACTTGGGCTCCTTTTCTCCTTGTGTATCCAAAACACCAAGGCCTGACCTGTCCCAAACTCCTCTCCCCAAAATATTTCTTTCTGTGGCTCCTGGCTGGGATATTGGCTGTTTTCTCCAAGCCCTTCTCTCCATCTCCTGCTGTCATGTTCCTGGCTCAACATTCCACCTTCTCTGTTGCAACATCTCCTCAACTTCTCCACTTGACAGCTCTGCTGCCAGAATCAACCAACACTGTGCTGCCAACATTTGGGGTCCAGCATTAAAAGGAGAACTTTTGGCACACCTATTTTTCTTTTCCTTTTCTGACATGTTCTGGGTGGCATCCCCTCCTATCTTGTCACCCCACAGTATTCATGTCAGCTTTTAAAAGTTAATATCTATGGCTTCATGCAAATTTAATTTTTTTAAAATTTTTTTTATCTTTGACTTTACTGAGCCACTGTCTGTTTTGTGTTGCTGCATGGCTTTGCATCGAAGCTGTGCTGCACTGCACTATTTATGTCTAAGGTTTGGATTTATTTAATTGTAATTCCTTAGAAAAATGCCCTTTTGCATGTGGAATTAACGTGGGGGGCAGGATGAAGACTAGGCCTCTTCCTCCACTGAAGAAAACTGACTGTAGGTAATGCCTGCTAAATGAGCAAGGGGTTTCTGCCTTCTCACACAGCTGTTCCCATGGAAGAAGTATTTTATAGACATCTTGCTGTCGTGGGAAAAGGCATCAGGACCTCAGGAGCTGCAGGCCCTACCCCTGCCACTGTTCAGGATGCTGTGTTTCCTCCTGAGACCTCTCAGGCTGACCCCAGTGGCCCTGACTACTGCAGGTGACTCAAAGCACAAAGAAGGCTGAGCTGGGGAGGTTTTTGTGTTTGTCTTTCCTCTCCCTTACTCTCATGAGTAAAAAAACACTTTGGGACTGCACATCAAGCTGATTTGGGCACTGCTCATCTCTGGCTTTGCCAGAGCAGCACCAAAAGAGAATTTCTCCTATGCTTTAGTTGTTTTACTTCACATAAAAAATTGCTCTTGTTCTGTTGCCTGTGTACACAAGAAATTTTGGCGTGTTAGCGAAAAGTATAGGGAGAAAAAAAGAAAGGGAAAAATCTGTAAAATGCATTACATTACATGCATTATATTTCGCTAACACCGTCACTGAAAAATGTGCTGCTGATTTTTTTTTTCAGAGTGATTTTTGGGTTATGATGGAGTTGGTTCACAGTACTAAGCTCCAGAGTTGTGGTTAATTAGTAGCCAGTTTAGGAAATTATGTTATCATTACCTCATCATTTCTTAGCTTAGCAGCTTTCCTCATCTTCCACCTCCCTCCTTTCTCCACCCCCTCCAGCCTTCCCTGCTCAGGGATATTACTTTTCTTAATGACATCTCTGTCACCCATGCAGACTTAGATTTCCTAAACACACCTCAGCATTTCAGGTCTCCAGGAGCTTGAAAATGCACATGAATTATTATTACTATTATTATTATTTTTTTTTTTTTTTTTCACTGAGACTGTCCCAAAAAACCAAACCCAAACAAAAAAAATGCATTGTTTTTTGCTTCCCCCCACCATGCTGGTTGTACTCTGGCTCTTTCCCCTGAAGTTCCATCTCAGGCACCCAGTGGTGCTGGGCTGACCTCCCTGTGCCCTGTGTTTGTTGATGATGAGTGTGATTGCTTCCACCCTCTGCCATCCTCCCCCACGTGAAAAGCAAAGGGCAAAACAAACAGCAGGAGGAAGCAAAACAACCCGGTCCCCTCAACAAGTGCTGGCAATGTGCAAGATTAAAAATGAAAACCATGGAGGGGGAGATAAAACCCACAACTTAAAGGATCTTTTCTAGTGGCCTACTTTGAAATCAGACATTTGCTAATAATGGCAGAGGAGGAAGGGGAGTGGGAGTGCAGAGATGGAGACCTTGGGTTTGCTGCTCTCTGTTCAACAGGCTTTGGGTTTGCACAGTGTCTCAGGACAAAAACCCAGGGTAGACACATGAGAGAATCATCCAGCTACCAAGTTTTGGCCCAGAATAACTTTAAATTGGTGTTTTGTTATCCACTTTCCATTGATCTATCAGTCATAGGGTCATTTTAGCAGTTTGTCCTTAATGTGATCGAGTCTGTGTTGTCACATACAGGGAGACCTGGCCACGTTGGGGAAGGATGGCTGATGTGTAAATCTCTGGAAAACAAAGGTCTGACCTGCAAAATCCTGAGCTGAAGCCCTGAATCACCTTATTGGTGTGGCAACATGCAAATCCTCTGTAACTGAGCATTTAGAAACACTTGCATCAACCACCTACCACTTGATTGCTCTTGCTGTGCACAATATAAGCATTTCACCAAATGTTCTTTTTGTTTTCTGCCTTGGCTGTTTTTCTTTCAGTTCCCTCTGTCTTAGTCTCTCAAACCACACAAGGAGAATGCTTGGGTATATTCACAGAATCACCAATTAATTCCATTGTCTCCTCTAAGAGGGTCTAAACGTGGATTGTGACCTTCAAGATTTACCTCACATGTTTTTCTCCACTGATTTCTTCACCTACATTAGACCAGTTCCCCCTCCTCTGCAGTGTTCACACCTCTCAGGCATTTTCAGACCTGGTTACAAGTTAGTACTTTCTTCAGCAAGCTTCTCATGGTGTCTGTGGCTTTTGCCAGCCCCAAAACGTTGTGCTGCTGTGCTCAGCACCCCTCCTACTCAGCGTGGATGTGAGGGATCTGGAAATGCACGTGGTCATCCACACACACTGTCCCTGCAGCCTGTGGAAGGGCTTTTGCTTCCCAACAGTGATCACAATATTGAGACAGGCCAAAATCACCCCAGCTTTTGCCATATCACATTTCAAGGCAGAACTATCTGTTGCCTCTCAGGCAGTCTTTACGTTGGGAAAATAAATTGTGCCTGGGAAAAAAAAAAAAAAAGCATTACTGAATTTTAAGCAGGACTTTGCACAGAGGATAAATCAAGTTTCAGATCATATGAGCTGGCTGTAGCCAGAACCAGCAGTGGGATGTGTGGGGAAGGCTAATATTTGAATTCCTTCCATACACTTGGCACTAATACCCATTGAAAATTGTCTGAGTTGAAACACACTTACATTTTTCTGGAAGTTTTGTGTGTCTCATCAAACACCTTCTCTCCCCAGGTTTGTCCTCACTGAACAGTGTATTTCAAAGGCTTTTATCAGTCATTGTGTTTGTGCCCATTTTTCCAGGAGAAATCTCTTTCACTCCTGCCCAGGCAGTGCATCTCCCAGGGGAGCTTCCTGCTGTAGCTCTGTCCCCTCTGTGTCACAGGTCACAGTTATGGCTGTCCCAGAAAGAGGAGCTGAGGGACTCTGGGGGGGAAAGTGGGAAGGACAACATTTCCAGGAGATCCACACTGCTCTGATGTTGGAAGCATCCATCCATCTCCCACACAGATCCATCACTTTGTGTCCTTGGATGTCAGGTTTCTGGGCACCATCCTGGTGGTGGTCAGCATCTCTGAGCCATCAGGGTGGGATGCTGAGAGCCATCCCTGCAGCCCTTAAGCTCTGTGGAGTAAGTGACCTTGCCCAAGGAGAGGACCTGCTCCTTTCCCTGTTTGCTGAGAGGGGACAAACAACGAGAGTCTCAGTAAGATTCCTGCTGGGACATGGGTTGGGAGCCAGCTCCAAAGCACAGATGGAGCTGCAGGCAGTGTCCACACTAATGGGCATCTTCTCTGCCAGCACACCCAGCTCTGCCACGTCCAACATGCCCCAGGGACACGGCTGAAATCCCTAGTATAGATGCTCAGTAACTAGCCTAAGGTCCTTTTTAAAAGCCTTAATTCCTGGGATAGGTTGCCCAAAAAAATTCACAAAACAGTCTGCTCCTGTCTTGATCTGTCCATAAGGAAAAAAGATTTTTTGCTGGTCATTCAGTTAAGCTAAAAAGTTTTCTGCTGTAGGCAAACCTCTGTGCCTCCCTGTCCTCCTGTCTCTCTGTCTGCACACTCTCTCCTGCCTCTGGCAGAGATGTGAAAATGCTTCAAATGCTCCAAAATCTGGCACCCTGATGCAAAAGCAGAGCTTTTTATTTTCTCACTGTTCAGCACAGAAATCTCTTCTGGGGGTGGTTATCGTTTAAGACTGAGATTCAAGGGATGTGCACTGTGGGCTCAGCTTTATTCTCACCCAGCTGGATGTGTTTCAGGGGTGGTGAGCATCAGGGCTTTGAGCAGCTCTCCACTCCTCAGATAGCCACGCTGAAGTCAAAGGGCATCTTTGCTGAGTGAGGTGTTATTTCCAGGGGGACAGACACATCTACACCCTGGCTCAGCTGATTTTGTTTTGAATATCTTACAAATACTCAGCTGCTGCAATAAGCTTATCATCTGAGAATATCTCTCTTTTTTTTTTTTTTTTTTTTTTTAACTTTTTACTTTTTACCTCTTCGTTGTAAGTTGTTTTTAATCTTTGTGTCTTGTGAGTGGAAACTGAAAAAAATAACCTTAGCCACAGAAGGAAAATTAAAAGATCTTTGAATTTTATATTTTGCCTTAGGACTTCCAGGTAGGTTTGCAGCTTTTAGCACCTAAGAGTTACACCTTGCAGACAAACAGCTTAAAGCATCAATGCCTACTCCCCATAGCAGGTCTAAAGCCTGGGGTCTGCAATGTACAGCTCTTTTCTTTTCATGCTCTAAGAGATGATTTTAATGAGTTTAGCTAAATCAGAGAAAAGTCTCCCCTGTTGGAGATGTTATTAATCATAAAATAGTAAAATATCCTGAGTTGGAAGGGACCTGCAAGGATCATCAAAGTCCATCAAAGTCCTGAAATAACCTGAAAGAAGTGTTTGGGATGAGTCTGTCTCATTCCTTTAATTGAGCCTCTTGATAAGATACCTGAGTTAGGCTGGCATGGTGCAAACACCAGCCCTTAGGCTGCTTCTCACTGTTTTCCTGGGGTCACTGCTGGTCAAACAGAAATGTGACATAACATGCTTGTCCCCCTCACCCAATATCACTGCAAGAGCAGGAAAAAAAAAAAGGAAAAAGAAAAAGAAAGAAGGTGACATTAAACCAGCTAAAAAAATCTCCAGAGACCTGTCAATCAAGAAAGATATTTACTGAAGCTTCTATTGACCCACATATGCTCTTATCTAGAAACCTTTATCTTCTAAGACAATGTTGACTAACAGCTTTTCCTTTACTCTTGTTTCTATCTTAAAAGAATAACAAATAAGCTTAATTCTTCACAAAATCTTTAGCAAATGCCTTTTAAGCCTAACACAATGGTAGTTATTTTAAGAAGGATGGCTAAGCACTGCAACACTTTTCTATTTTTCTGTCTTCGTTTTTCATATTGGAGCACTTAATCACAGTTAATCTTTGTGCACAAGGAAGACACATTAACTTTGTTTGCACAGGACTGATATAAAAGCTTTCAACTCCTCTGTTCCTGTATTCATCTCCCTGGTAAGCTTTACCATTTTAAAAAACAGATAAAGGAAATGCTGAAGATTCAGTGATAGAGTCTATCCTTGCTCAAGTAACTGCAGGAACTAAACTTGTAAGAAAACTTGGAGCCAGCCTGAAGCTGAGCATCTGCAAATCCCACTGGGAGGTTTTTGTGGAGGAGAAGGGCAGGGTTTATTAGGGTGCATGCAAAAATAGCAAACCAGAAGATGCCAACGGTTAGGAGAGGTGAAAGGAGACCACCTCCCTATAAAACTGGGGCTTTTAGATGTTTCTATTCCCTGCAGACACAAAAAAGCCTCATTGCTGGCACTGCAGCTGCCTCCTGACATTTATCTGAGTGTCCCCTCTCTGTGCTTCCTTCAAAGCCAACAGTAACCACAGAACCTTAGAATCACAAAATGTTTGAGGTTGGAAGGGACCTTAAAGAGCATCCACTTCCAACTCCCTGCCATGGCAGGGACACCTTTCACTATGCCAGGTTGCTCCAAGCCCCATCCAACCTGGCCTTGGACACTTCCAGCGATGGGGCAGCCACAGCTTCTCTGGGCAATGCCTTGTTAAAGAGCCTTGTTTTGATAGGGTTATATTCTCCAAGGCTGTGAAACTGGGGCTTCAATAAATTCAGTGAGTCTGAAATAAACAGGATTTCTTTTGGACTGACTTTGATAAAGGTAATGGTAATTTAAATGCCTTTTATGGCCTCTTTACTCTGCCAGAGCAATAAAAGGGGGCTTAGTCCTTGCTGATGCCCAAAATTGCCCTGCTTAATTATCTTGGAATAATAAAAGTAGTAAACCCTTTGCCTTCACCCTATCCCAGTCACATCTACTAGAACAGACCTGCTGGTGTAAATGTACCAGTGTGGGACAGGAAGGGAATTAGAATGCTGTGGCTTGGGGGTATTGGCTGGAAGGAGAAAGCTCTATGTTAATTCATTAAGTAAGACCTGTTCCTGGGATTTTTTTGGTCTGATTATATAGGTATGAGTTTAAACTACTGAACTCAGGAGAAATTCTGGGCTCTTGGGGCTGGATGCATGCCATGGCCACATGGTGATTCCATACTGAAGGAGTCTCAGAAGTGCACAGGATCCCACATGCAATTATTTGCACAGGAAAGAAGCTTTGACATGGAGAACAGAGGGAGAGAGGTTCGCAAGCTGGCACTTGGGAATCAGGGCTCTGGGACATGGCATGTGCATGGAGGACATCTTTGGATTTCTCCAGGAAAGCTCAACAGGTAAAGAGAAATGGGAAACAGCGAGAAGAGATCTCATAGCAGCTTCAGCAGATATTAAAGCACAGCTAGAAATCCTCCTGTGCTGTCTTTTGCCAAGTCTCCATCCTATTTTGTGTTTGCTGGGATCCAGCAAAACACAAGCAGTACAGGTTGCTCCAAAATTTCTCTGCGTCTGTCCAGACACTTCTGGGAGCTGTTCACAGAGACCAAACTGAAAAACACTGTGCATATTTTGGCCAAGAGCCATCTTAGTTTGCTATGAAGTGCTGCAGTATAAATAAATATATATGCGCAAAAAAATGCGTGAAGAACAATTGTTTGGTGGTCAGGAGAAGCAAAGCTGCCCCTGTCCTTTCATCCCAAGATGAGAGGACATTAGATCAGACTGATAAGCAGGTAAACTGTTGCCAGTTGGGTCTTTTTTTTTCCCATTTACTTTCTGTTTAGTTTCAGTTGTACTGAGACAACTTACAAGAGGCCTGAGTAACCACGATACTGACCAGCCATCTGTAGGCTCAGAGGCCTGAGAGCCAAAAGGTTACACTCAAAGGACATGTCTGTGACAACAAATAGACCATGGCTCTGAGGGCAAATGGCTCAAAATTAATCAACCATAGAGATTTTTTCTGTCGTCCCTTGTTTCAAAAAAGTTCTGCCTTCCCTGCACGATTCATTTCCTACATATATTATAGAATCATAGAAGATGCTGAGTTGGAAGGGACACACAAAGATCATCAAGTCCAGCTCCTGGCTTTGTGCAAGACAACCCCAAGAATCACACCAAGTGCCTGAGATCATTGTCCAAACACTCCCTGAACTCTGGAAGGGTTGGTGCTGTGGCCAGCTTTGTGGAGAGCCTGTGCTGAGTGTCCTTTGAGGTGTTCTAAGACATGTCTTGCCTCTTGCTGTTGCTCAGAAGACCACAGGTCTTCCACAGATCCCAAATAATTTCTGATAATCCGGTGAAAATGATATAGATATTCCAGGGTTTTACTGCAGTGTTGGTAAGTGGCCAGCTGGATGAAGGTCCAGAAAGCACAGTCTCTACTAATGAGAAAACTGATTAGTGGCCCAACAAAAGCATCTGCTTTAAGGTGAGCTGAGTGAATTTTAACAAGTCACTGACAACGCTGCTGGCTTCCCACCAGCTGCAGTGGGATTTCACAGGTCATCAAGTAAACACCTGAATTTGGATACCTTAATCTGTGAACTAAATCTTCCAAATTCCTACTTGAATATCTAATACCACTTGAAATGCATGAGCTTGTTCGTGGATCTGACCATGGATATCTAAGGCTCTATATCTTACCCGCTTTGTAACAATGAAAGAGTAAATATCAGAAAAAAATCCTTAGAAATAAGCTTCTGAGGCAGCTTCATGTGCAGCACAGATAAGGCAGAAGAAGCACTTTTTGCTGTATTCCTCTTTTCAGTGCCCTGTTCTAGTCCTCTAGGACAGGCAACTTAGTCTCCTGGGGAAGCAGGTAGGTGTAGAGATTTTTATTGCAGATATGCTCATTTCTAGCTCCCTGTCCTAATGACTGCAGATCGTGCGTCAATTGGTTTTGTGAAAAAACAAAACAAAAAAACCCAAAAAACCAAAAAAACACCCCAAAACCAAAACAGGCTCCTTGGGTTTCTGCAGATTCCCAAAGGAAGTTTTAGTTCATTGGCTGTGGGTATCATCCTACAGTGTCTGAATACTGGTGCTACTGGTTGGGTCTTGGAAAGGATTCAAAGGCAACATCGTACAAGAGAACTTCGCAGGTCCTGGCACGTTTGACAGTGGTGGGTAGTGGGGTTGCTTAATAAAGCAGTTCAGTTCAAAGTGGAGGCAGAGGGAGTGTAGGCTCACAGATCACAGCACACATGCTAGCCCAGAAATGCCAGGGTATTTCAGTTGTCATTAAAACATGCAGGTACATGAATTATTGGTGGAACGAATCATCCTATGATGCCTGAGGATGGAGCCAATAGAGGCAAAACACTTCCAATATTTAGAAAGTTTGGCAAATTGTTTAGCTTGGAAGTTACTGAAAGTCATATTCATTTTAATTAGCCTTCCAGTGTACTGGCAACAGGTCTGGTTTATCTGTGCTCAGACCCCCTCCATGATAGGTGTTTTTCAGGTCCCACACATGGAATTTTGGAAGCAACTTGAGGAATTATGAGTGTGAGGGATGGATGCGACTTGTCTAAGTCAGGCAAGACGTGGGTGGGCTCTTTCTCAGCTGTCTGGCACAGCCAGGTCTTGACACTATCCCTCATATCCCACCTGCCATCCTAGGGCTGGGTTTTCAGGCACGATAAGGTGTTTGACATAAAATCTGGGTGCTGCAGATTCTGAGTGTCATCACAGGAGTCTCAGTTTTTTGGTGATGAGATGTTCAGCAAGGGGCACACAGGGTTTCTGGGGGCTGTGTTCAGACCACCTTCTGTGTGTGCCCATTTACCTCAGGGCCAGTGAGTGATTTGCATCACCCTGGTCTCCCCACCTTAAACGTCAGTGCTGTAGAGTGCCCACAGAAACCCAAATGAGGCACCCCAGTAGCAAGCTGGGAGATTATAAGGACTATATTCAAGTTCTGTGGCATTTGAAAAAGGGGATCATGATTAAAAGACCCGATTTGTTTTTCAGAGGGAAGCAGGGAGGACTTGGCCTTTTTCCTGCTGTTATAATCTCCCTTCTCTACTTTGGGATTTTCGAGAGATAGAAAATCTTGGTAAGAAACTCCCTCCAATGAAAAATAATTAATCTTTCATCATCCCTAATTTACATCTATCTCACTAGCAGCCTAGGAATGCTGGTCTAAACAGAGACAATCTCAAAAAGCAGACAGGTAGACAGGGGGAGTAGCAATGTGGACCTCATCTTAGACATCAAAGTGATTGTTAACTGAGTTCTATTTATAAAGTTGGTAGATTTTCAATGCACTTTCACAGAATGAGATAGACAATTAAAGAGTGGAGGTTTTGTGTCGATGAGTAAGTAAACGCTTCATTTCTAAAATGATTTGTCTTAAATGAGTTGCTTAAGGTTCTGTTTGTAGCCTTGGAGTGCTGGAGCACTGTCACACCTCTGCTGGTAACATCTACCCTCAGGGGCTTGAGAGAATAGCATCTGACTGTGTAGTTTTTCTCCAATAACTTATTAGCACCCTTTGCTTCCCAAAGCATAAGAGCCCTTTCTGACATAACATAAAAAAAGGAGCAACTTTAGGTCCCACATCTTTAGGCCAAAATCCTGAATGACAAGATTAAGTATTTTAAATTTTTTTAAATTCAATGTCTATAGGAATTTTAAACACTGAACATGGAGGCTTGTGTTTGAGGAATAACTCAGAGTGGGGGAGGTACAGAAACTGAGATTTCCTGGTCCAGCTATGGACAAAGTGGGAAGATGAAGGAGGCAGGACATGATGGGGAGAGAGAAGAGCTGCTCACAGTAAAGCAGCTTATGGTCTCTCCAGTTCTGGAAAACAGGATTTTTCCACAGAGTTTCTCTACCAACAGGGAAATGTAACTAGCCCCATCTGGGACTAATTAGCCACCTGGTGAAGGAAAACAGGAACTATAAACTGATTTAAGGGTCCTGCCTCTCTTGCCTCTGTAACATTTCTCCAGCAATGACTTCAGACCCACTATGGGGAGCAGAGAGAACTGCTTGCAAGGGACACTTTCACCTTTGTTTATCCTTGGTGGCCTCAAGGAACGGATGGGACCAGCTTAGAGCAATATCCAAGCTGCACTTTTCCTCCCTGATGCTCATTTCCACCAATATAAGTAGCACCAGCTTCTATGACTCCCGAAGAAAAGCTCCTTTTTTTTTTTAAGAGCCCATGTCCATCTCTCAGAGTGGTGAAGATGAGTGTGATGATGTGGCTACATAAGTGCTCTAGATCAGAAAGTGAATAAAAGAGAATACTGAATTGTCCCTTGGTAAATTTTCACATTGTCCTTAAGGCAATCTCAGAGGTGGGTTCCATTTTTTGAGTGTTTGATTTCACCACCATTACCTCAAAGCCTTCCTGCTTGAAATTGTGACACAGAAGCGGGACTCTGGTTGTTACAGTGCCAGAAAGGAACTCAGGTCAGATGTGTTGAGCCATGCATGTTCAACACTAGACTCTCAGAATAGCTGGGAGGAATGGGTACAGAGGGGAAGAGCAGTGTGTTATAGCTAACAGCAAACAATAGATACCTTGGGAAGAAAACCTGGGAATAATCACACAGTGATACTTCCTCAAACACCTACCAGGTGTCAGCAATTTGCATCTGAACCAAAGGGGCTGCCTTTGTGTTCACTAGCCCTGGGGGTTTTTAATTCTCTGAATTTCTCCAGCAGCCCGCCGAACCCAGGTGAGCTATTGGCAAAGGTTTGTCACTCTCACCTCTGGAGCCAGCATTGCAGCTCCTGTCCTGCTGTGTATTTTCACCTGCCAGGTGCTGCTGGTAGGGCTGAGCTGGTGTGCAGGAAGCAACAGCCTTGGGTGTGAAGAATCACAGCGGTGGGAGAGGCTGTGCTGCAGGGCTCTGCTGCAGCTGGGCTATCCCCTGGCAGCACCCCACACTCAGAAAAGGCTTGCTTGAAGGTGTTTTGCCAATGACACCTTGGGTATGGGAAACCTGGCCCGTGGAGACCAGGATTACAGAACCAGTGAGAGAGTTTCACATGGAGTTCATTCACCATGGTGAATGAGGTGGGTGACACGAAGCTTGACAGAGGCACAGATCTTGGGAGAAGTGTCTGACAGTGTGCTCTGGTTCTCTCTTCTCCTCCTCCTATTGCCAGCCCCAGCTGTGCCCACACAGCTTTCAGGGCTGGTGTGCAGACAGCAATTTGAGCACTGATAGATAAAAAGCAGTCTGTCTCACACCTCTTCTTCTTCCAAAAGCAGCACCAAAGCAGGAATGAGGAGTGAAGGACCTGGATGTAGATGAGGGTGGGTTCTGCCTCTAAGAAAACATGCGTGGAATCACAAAGTTGTTTACTTAAATGTCTTTATGAATTTGGAAGGCGCTCCCAAAACACTCCCTCCACACAACTCTGCCCCTCCCTCACCTCCTCAGCTTGGAAGATGCCTAACAGGAGGCTGGCATGGACCCCAGTGATGCACAGACCTGTGTGGGGTGATGGTGCCAAAGAAATATTTCCCCCCTTCTACACCGTTCTCATAGGTACACCTCATACCCCAGCCAGGCAGCTGAGGAGCTATGTGCAGGTCTGAAGGCATTCCCATTCCCTCTCCCATCAACCCCTGTCAGCCAAGCACCTTGCTGAGAAAGACAAGGAGCAAGCTGGGGTGCCACCACGGAGCCTCTGCCCCCATCCTTCCTCTTGCAGACCCAAATAAAAGTCAAGGATGCTCCCTAAACCAGCCTCCGAGAGGAATGGGTTAACCTGGGAGGTAGTGAAAGCCACATGAGAACTACACAGGTGCAGCAACAGTTTTTATTTGGTAAATATCACCTCCCCAACCCAAGAGGAGGCCCATGAAAGAAGATGCCTCTTCTGCAAATAGGAAGAGTGTGGTTAGGAGCACTCACTGAGCTAATAAAGGCTGTTGGAGCTTCAGCTTCCGTTGGTGGTTAAGCTCGTGACACCGCTCCGCTCCTCTGAAAACAGCACCTGAGTGCTGCTTAATTCTGCTTAATTCTGTTTGATATTGGCTGGTTTTTATCACAGTACCCTGGCACTGGGCACGCAGCTGAAAGGCACTGCTCAGTGGAGCAGGGGGTAATTGGTACAGAGCACGTCAGGGCTGTGCATTGCTGCAGGAAACGCTGCTTGGGCCAGCTGGGGAAATCCGGGCTGCCCCTGCCCGGTGAGCAGCTGCTGGGATGGGTGCAGGGCAGAGAGCCATGGTGAGATAGGAAAATGGTTGCCCTTGTGGTTAAAACCCAAACCTGATGACCTATTTCCTAGCAAAAGTGCTCTTTTTTGGGTTTGTTGTTTTTTTTCTACCTCTCGAGGAGGAGTGCTTGGATTGAGTAGATGAGATGTGCAGCTCTCTGTCTGTCTGAGATGAAGGCTGGACCCTGGCTCTGCATCAGAGCCACTTTAGCCTGCAACACCCATGTTTCCTCCAGGCCAAGGCTCTACAGGTAAATAGAAGCTGCAGAGCAGGATGGAGCCTGAGCCCTGAGCTGATTTCTGCATTAGGAGCTTTTTTGCATTTCCAGCCCAGAGCCCTTTTGCTTCCACAGGACTGATTTTTGAGCAGATAGAAATATATCAGCAAAAAACCTACCCACAGCTTGTGTCCCAGCTCTAAAGCTGCTTCACAAGCTCAAGGGCTTATTTTTTTCCTCCAGGAGTAAGTAATGTCAAAATTAGGAGGAGGATGTTACATGGAACTGGTATCACCCTACCCCGTGGTAACATCCAAAATTACCATCACATCCTCTCCTGAGCTGGGAATGGCTGTTCTCTCTCATCCACTGTGCAACCCCAAGCAGCTGTGTGAGGGGTTTGCCAGGTTCATTGTCCATAAATATATATTTATTTTCTCCATCCCTAAGCACTGCTAAACTGTATTTCAGATACTGAGGAAGATGAGGGAAAAGAGTCAGCAACAGGCCTCTGTGAAGGTATTTTATTTCGGGTATAATATGTATATTTTTTTCTTGTTCAGAATTTTCTTTGTCTGCAAAGCATCACACACACCCCTATGGCTCTGTAGGCACACTACAATTTTAATATTGCTTCAGTTCATGTTTCACTCACTCCACATCAGTGAAGTGGCGTCTACAGAGTTGCAGTCCACTTCCAGGCTGGTAAACAGCTCCCTGGAGATCCTCCTTCATCTGGGCCAGCTCTGCTCTGCAGAGATCCAGCAATGATGGGGTTTAACACTGCCCCCATGGCAGCCCAGCAGAAATTTCCTCCTTACTGCACTAAGGCAGGATTGGGGGAGGCTGTCATATGCTGCAACAGATCAAGGCTGACCCTATTTGACATCCCTTAGTGTTCAAGGCCAGGTTGTATGGGGCTTGGAACAACCTGGTCTAGTGGAAAGTGTTCCAGCCCATGACCAGGCGACTGGAGTGAAATAAGCTCTAAAACCCCTTCCAATCCAAACCATTCTGTGTTTCTGTGACTTTTATTCCTCACACCTTCACTGCAGCGTCCATGGGCTGTGACAAACACGGACTTTTTTCTCTCTTCCCTGTCCTCTTCTCTCATCCAACATCTCCTTTGCACAGCTGGGCTCTTCACAATGCTGGTTTCTCCAGGCATTAACTTATGAATGGTACAGGCAGCACTTTGGAAATTTACCCTTATGTGCCAACTTCCTGCTATGTGAAACACCTGCATTTAACAGCAGAGAAAGAAAACAACCACCACAGTAAACCTTGAGTAAAACTGGTTTCAATTAGGAACCTTAATTGCAATGAAACTGAAAGGAAACAAAATGGAATCTCTGCTTGTACGAGCTCTCCTCCCTCTCTCTCCCCACCACCCTTCTCATTCCCTCCAGTATGGGTGAAGCATTACATCTTTTCAGCCCTCACCCAGACACATATCATCCCCACAAGGGGCTAGTACCCAAATCTGTGCCTTCTTCCTCATTTTCTCCCCTCACAGGCTGAGGTGAAATTCCAGCTACCGACTCTCATGGCTACAACAGACCTTCAGACACTTTGGCACAGCTCCTTCTATACCCCAGGCTGGTGCTTTTCACCCAGTTACTTGTTTTTACCTAAATGAAAGACTCAGAGACCCCAGCTTGTTTTCATTTCTTCTCCTCATCTTCCCTCAGTTTTGGGATGCCAGCCACCGCACAGATAGTGTACCTGACTTCCTGACTGAACGGAGCACAACAGGGGCCACAAACTTCCACATGCATTTTCCCCTCCTCCTTGTTGTAAATATTCTCTATGCAAGAAGACTGAAAGCTACAATTTCTCCATTTTAACCCAGATCTGCTCAAGGTGTGGCTGTTTTCATATTTCCATCAACACAGTTTCGTGTCTCTTGGCAGACTGAGCATGTTGCCATATGCAGTATCGCGTCCGCAGGTGTTTCGGCCCCTGCCACGCTAAGGAGGTGAGAGGAGATGGTTCGGACCTGTCACACCTACATTTCATCATAAAAATGTTAATGGATCATTCCAGAAAGTCTCTGCAATCTTTTCACTTGCTTTTACTGAATGTTGTGTTGGACATTATTGGCACCAGCACGGCCCGTTTGTGCCTTATTTCTGCCTCTGGAGAAATGGAGTTGGGTTATGTACAGCTGCAGGGTTCTGCAGACTCCAGTTTCCCCTGTCGTTAAACTGTTGGACTTTCCACTCTTCCAGCAGAAGATCCTGGTGATGATGGCAGTGGTGGCAGGTGGTCTTCCTCCTGGTTCCCTGCACAAGTGTGGTAAATGACTACCAGACCCCAGTGGCAATAGGACCCCACACACAGAAGATTAAAATTCAAAACTCAGAGATGCCATCACCATGTGTGAATCCAGGGTGCCTGGGTTTGTCTTTCTTTGTTTTTGGTGGCTGTGAACTATATATGAAGATATATAAACAGTAACCTTAAAAACTCCCTACATGACTGAGTTTACTGTTGCTATTGTAAGGTTGTATGATTTGCTCAATAGTTTTGTTGCCTATGTCCTCCTTTTGGGAAGGACTACTTCTTGGTGTCCTTGGTCCTTAGTGGCCTGTTTCATCCTAGTTGCTGACGTTTATCAGCACAAACTGGTGAGAGAAAAAGTGAAGGTGGACATTTATCCTGAGGAACATTCTCCTAGGAGAGAATGCTGGAGCATAGCTGTGTGTTTCTTTTGCTCATGCCAGTGTAGGACCTGGAAAAGAGGCAGAAGAGCTTAAATTCCTTTCAGCAGAGTTGAGTTGCAGCAAAAATTTTCAGCATGTAAGGAAGGACTGTTAACTTGTAGTAGGGTTGAAGAGAGAGCAAGTAGCACCCCAGGATTCACACAGACATTGAGGGAACTGAAGGATCACTCCTCTTCTGCTGTGGTGGTGGGGATGGCCCAACTCAGGTGTTGCAGGTGGGCACTTAGGCATATAGGATGCAGCTGGGTTCCCCATCCAGAAAACACACAAGCCATCGGGTGGGTTGCAATTCCCAGTTGTGTTTCTTCATGCCTGTACCACCATCACCTAGAGGAAAGTGCTGTTTCCCTTCTGTGTCAAGGAACCTTTTGTTCAAGGAGGCAAAATGAGACTTGTGTGAGGCAGCCAGGACGAGAGTGCCACCTTTCTCACAGCAAAACCACCTGTCAAACCCTTGCTGCTTGTGACAGCCATGAAGGCAGCACAGCCAGAGCTCGATGGAGCACTTGCCCAGGCAGAAAGTTTTATCTGCCGGTCTCCCGCAGCGCTGGGTGCGCGTGGTAAAACCGAAATCTCCCTCAGCATAGCTGAGCTTCCTCAGTGTGGTTGCTCTGCAGTGAAAGAAGGGATTGGTGTTGTGTTTGATCTGTGTTTGATTGTGTTTGATCTGTGAGAGGTCCTGGTTTGCCTCGCACTGCAGGTGATGGGCTCAAGATGTGGAACTCCCATCACATCCCTGTGGCTGAGGTGCTCTGAGCGCCAGCATGTGGCAAACAGCAGCCGTGGGGCATGTCCCTTCCTGGCTGTGACCTGCCCTGGAGATGGGGAACTGCAGCTGGGTTCCTGGCATGGTTAAAGCCACTACCCCTGCTCAGCTCAGCTCTCACTTCAGACCCATTCTCCCTTCTCACGCTTGTTTCCTTATTTGCTTTAGCAGAGGTGGTACATGCCACACTGGTTTTTGAGCAGACACTGGGGAGCTGGAAGCCAGCCTGGCAAAAGGCTTGTTTGTGTGATTTTTTGCAGTGGTGAGGAGGAAGTTTGGCACTGGGCATGGAAATGGAAACAAAACAGAATTTTCTCCCTCCCAGATTTCTGTTGCAGATTTCTGTGGCAGCTCTTTCTCCTTGCTGTGAGACTCAGTTTCTCCACCTGGGAAATGAGGAGAGATGCTTGTATTTTCATCCAGGGTACAGATGGCCACTCACTGCTGTGTCTCAGTTTAAGATTAGGCTGTGAATGCCATGGAAATATAGCAGAAATGCAGAAAATTTTATCATGGAGTTAGTGGGCCTTAGCACTCACAGTTTTCATGCATTGGCACCAACCACCTACTTTCTGTGTGCACAACTTTCCTGTGAGGCTACATCAATGGAACTGGAAATAAGCTTTTGGGTCATCAAATTCAGTCCCTTGTTGTGTCTGCCAGTCACCTTTACCCTTTTCTCTAACTAACTTTTCAGGTTTTCACCCTCTGCACTGCTCTTACCAAAGCTCTTCCAGATCCAGATTCCATTTAGGATTTGCCATCTTTTTCCACTATTACTTGGGAGGGGAATGAAAGAGTATCAAAATAAAAAAGACTGAAAGCCAAATCATTCTCTTTCTCATGGTGCAACATCCTGCACATGGGTTGGAGCAATCCCAAGCATGAATACAGGCTGGGTAGAAAATGGGAGTGAGAGCACTCCTGACTTGTGGGTGTTGATAGATGAGAAGCTTGAAATGACCCAGCACTGTGCATCCAGAAAGTTCTACCATATCCTGGGCTGCATCAAAACAAGTGTGACTACCAGGTCGAGGGAGGTGATTTTCCCCTTCCACTTTGCTCTTGTAAGAACCCTCCTGGAGTGCTGCATCCAGCTGTGGGATATCCAGCAGAAGAAAGGTGGAGAGAGTCCAAAAGAGGCCATGAAGATGTTCAGAAGTCTGCAATACCTCTGCTATGGAGACAGGCTGAGGGAGTTGGAATTGTTCCGCCTGGAGAAGAGAAGGCTCCAGAGAGACTTTATGGCTCCTTCCAGTACCTAAAAAAGTTACAAAAGTGTTGGAGAGGGACTTTATATACAGACATATAGTGATAGGACAAGGGCATATGACTTTAAGCCAACAGCGAGTAGATTTAGATCAGATACTAGGAACAGAAATTCTTGACTCTGAGGGTTTTGAGACTGTTGCCCAGAGAAACTGCGGATGCCCCATCCCTGAATGTGCTCAAGACCAACCAGTCTTTGGGCAACCTGGTGTAATGGAAGCTGTCTCTGCCCAAGGCAGGGGGTTGGAACTGGATGATCTTTAAGGTCCCTTCCAACCCAAACCATTCTGCAGTCTATGATTCTTGTGAGTAAGGTGTTTTATATCTGAACAGAGGTGGCTGCACCATGGAAAACAGAAGGAAGGACACAACACTAAGCAAAGCTGGTGCAGCCACATTAACTTTGCTGCTGTGCACTGAAGGAATCCCTTTGGATTCTGCCAAAAGCTGAACACATTTTGTTAAGTGAGTTGTTAAGTGGGTGTTCAACCATTTGAGAAGGAAGTCCTTCCTGTAGGCAGACTGTTGTGTGCAAAGCAAACCTGGCCTGGCTTCAGCATGGGCCTAGCCCTGTTTTCCTCTCAGCCACTTTTGGTGCCCCACTTTCTTGGCCCTTTGCAGCCAAGAATTACCAGGCCATGTGTTTTCAGGAACCCTCAGGAAGGTGAATGAGCTAAAGTGTGAAATCACTGTGCACCGGCTGAAAACATCTAGCCTTTGTGGAGATGCTCTCATTCAGGAATAAAGTCACCTTACATTGCTGTAGCTAAATCCTCAGAGGGGGATTAAGTACTAAAGGCATTCAAATCCTAAATGAGAACCTGCACATGTGCTTTAATTTATGGGCACCTTCACACCTGTAGTTAGCTGACTTGCCTGCACTTCCCTGTATGTAGGAAAGCTGTAATGAGATGCAACTGGAATTTGGGTGATGCTGTTGTTATTAGTTCTCTTTTTGAGGTTTCTGTAGTTTGGGTTTCAGTCCGTTCTTTGTGGTTTGAGTTGGGTTTTTTCCCTCTTTTTGATTTTTTCAGACATCCTTTCAGTTTGATTAGAAGAATTCCAGATGGAAGAATTTTACCTTCAGAGATATATATGCTTTTTGGCCATAAGAATTATTTTGAATCCTGATGGAAATTGATATGAAGCAGCCTCCACCTGTGGCTTGGAATAATTCTTTGAATGAGAGGGGACTCTTCCTTTAAGTGTACACTTTTCCTTTATAGACATTCATAACTCAAAGTCCACAGCTATGCTACCAAAGTTACCCAGCTGGGAATCCTAATGCTGTGTCTAAAAACATTGAAAAAAAGCAATTTTGTCTGGGTTGGTTCATATTAAAAAAAATCTTTGGAGAAGTCTCTCCCTTTGTTGGCTAAAGACTTCAGCGTAGAATCTAGTCAGGACAGACAGATGCCTAAACTTTGTCAGTGCAATGATTCCACTGTGCTGGTCTGCTTTTTTGCTTCCAAGAAGGAGCTCAACCATGGCATTTGTGAGGGGGAATCAAGACCATCTAAACTGTTCTTTCATCAGCGGGAGCTCTTTGGCTCTGAGGTGACTGCACAGAATGAAATGTGGGCAGAATTAGGTCATGCTAATTCACCAATAGCTCTCCTGGCTGGGAAATTCTGCATTAGATTTCTAAGAACATCCAACACCCGTTATCCTGGAAGCTGATGGCTGTGGGGAGAAGGAAGTGGATTCAGTGCTGCCAGCCTGATGGAAGGTCTGAAGCACAACTCTTATGAGGAATGGCTGAAGAAACTGGAGCTGTTGAGATTAGAGAAAAGGAGGCTCAGGGGGGACCTTATTGTTGTCTAAAACTCCCTGGAAGGAGGGTGTAGTATGGGGGGAAATTGGTCTCTTCTCCCAAGTAACAAGCAGCAGCACAAGAGAAAATGGCCTCAAGTTGCTCCAGGGGATGTTTAGATTGAATATTGAGAAGAATTTCTTCACTGAAGGAGTTGTCAAACACTGGAACAGGCTGCCTGGGAAGTGATGGGATCCCTGTCCCTGAAAGTGTTGAAAAACCTTGCAGACTTGTACGTAGGGACATGATTTAGTGATAGACTTGGCAGTGATGGGTCAAGGGTTGGGCTTGATGATCTCAGAGGACTTTTCCAACCTTAGTAGTTCTATCATCATATGAATTTAGCAGAAGACAGCTGTGGCTCTACATGCAGTGGTACCCAACAGACAGGATTTTGGTTTAGAACAGAACTGGGAACAAAGGCACAGCCCCTGATTCTGCTGTGCTTTGGTTTCCCCAGCTGTTAAATAATATCTGTTCTCTTTGCTTTGAAACCTCTGTCAACACTTGATGAATCTCAGGTATTTCAGGAGTGATGATTTGAAACCTGAGTAATTTTGTCTTCTAGATAAATCTTTCTCCCTCTGTTGACTACCTGGGGAGCCAAAAGAGATGAAATTTTCTGTTTGGCGTAGTACTAAGCCCCTGGCTGGGGTTCTGGGTTATAGAGTGAATATTGTTATAATAATGATGATAAAATAATTATTATAACATGATACTTCATTCTGCATGTAAGGTAAATGGATACACCTTCCCATTTGTTGTGTTCCCATAATTGTTTACTAATTATTCCTGTAGCCAAAGATGTTTATTGATCCATGGAACTAAAGGAGAAGGGGCCTAGGCTGAAACTGCCTCTCACTCATAATCACTTTCATCCACTAAAAAGGAGGGAAAAAAGCCAAGATTCTCTGCTCAAAGGATTGTTTGGTTTTGACTTTGCTGTTGTTGTTTACTTTATAAAAAGTCTTTAGGGCAAATATAAAGTGTTCTCACCTACACCTTGATACCTGGAAGTCAGTATAACCTGGTCAATGACTCCAAGCTTTTTCAGGAGTTGATCCTTTCCTTTGCAATGTATGAGCTGTTGCCAGATTTTAAGCACGTGAATGGTAATGCCAGAAACGGTGGACTTCATCTGCCCTTAGAGCAAAGTGCACCCTTTCAAAGATTTTTTTAGAATTAGTTGTTCTTTATTTCTAAATAATCAGAAAATTTGAATTCTATTGTTCATCTGCAATTCTCGTAAAGCTTTCTAAAAGCAACAAAGAAGCCCAATTTTCACACAAAAACATATTCAATTACACACCAGAGAAGCATAAAAACAAACAATCTTTAAACCACTGCAAGATGTAAAAACACACACTCCCTTCTTTAAGAGGTGCTGAAGTACCTTTCAAGTGACCATCAGCATTTAGAGCTGAAAGCTTCCTAGGCCTTGAGGCATTTATACACAGACTTCCCCTGACTTGAAAAGTCTGGCACTTTCATTTAAAACTAATAATTAATTTAATATTTAAACTACACCTTGAAGTGATGTGTTATACTGCAGGACAGGCAGGCCAGTGTTGCAGGGAAATGAGAGCACGCTGTTGTGAGCATCACTTTTCTGTGTCACTCACTCATTTAAATCATAGAGCTCAGCAGACCGCAAAACTATTTACAAAGGAATTACAATAAATTACACTCATCCCTGTTTTCACAGAGAAGGAAACTGAGGCAGAGAGAAGTGAAGAAACTTGACAAGTTTCTGCAGCAGGGCTGTTGCAGAGGCAGGTAGGACCCAGATCCTTGGGCTCCCCGTGGATGTCAGGCTGTGTTGTGTAACCTTACCTGCAAAATGTGTATTCTCTAATTGCTGCAGACTAAATCCTGAGGAAATAATGAAATGCAGTAAACCAAGCTAATTGTACACCTTAGCTGTTTAAGCAATACAGGAGATTTGACTGAATACCATGCCCACTAAACCGTATCTCAAATACATTTAAAAATAAAAATATCTGGGGTTTTTTAACATTTTCTAGATCTTTGATCAATGTGACTTTGAAGTCACAAGTAGGGGACTGAAAGTGGGCTATCTTTTGTTTTGTCTGATCCCAAGGTTTAATACAACTCTGGGACTCTCATTTTCTGAGGAGAACCATGAGGTTCTCGCTGCCATCAGGCTCCAGGGCTTCTGTTGCTTTCAGCAGCACTAGTGATAAAATTTCTGGTTTGAAAAACCAATCCAAACCTCAACCAAATAAAACTTATGGCAATGTAATAAATTATCCACAACCTTCATCTCCAGGATCTGTCTCTATTCCATCCCTGCCCTTCAAGGAGGTGAATTCTGCTCTAGCTTGCACAGATGCGTTCTGTGGTGTTGAGATGTTCTTAAAGGGAGGTTCATTTTTTTCATGCCGTGGTGAATTTGGCCTTTAGCTAGCAAATTCTTCCCTCTGTTACTCCACTACAAGCTCTTGCACTTTTTCTGGGGCAGGGAATGTCTTTATGTTCAGTGTGAAGGGCTGGGTGTACTGCGGTTCTGGACCACAGTCTGGGGCTCCTAGGCACTACCACATGCTGCATAATTAATATTAGTAATGAATAATAATAATAATAATAACAGCTATAATAATAATGATGTCTGAATAGGAGGGAACCTCATAACCCTACCCTTGGGTGCCTGAGTAGGAAACACAAGCCAAGGCAATTCAAGAGAGACACCAACAACAGGGTTACAGCAGTCCTGGCAGCTGCTGGCTTTCCTAATAAACATTAAAAATGTGGCTGGGGGAGAGAGGCAGTGCACAGCAATTTCACATTACCAGGTTCCACGTACAGGGCAGTGTACCATCACTGATGGAGTCATTTCAGTCTTGACTGGAAAACCAGCAGGAATTACTGCTCTGGAACACTTTTCATTGAAGGGAGAGCAGCCCCAGGAGCAAGCTCTGAGAGCAGCACTGGGGTGTAAAATGAATTGCAAACAACTCTTGCTTTTATGTCTTCCATACAAATGCTTGAGTGATGAGACTCAGGCTGTTACAGAAGGTTTCTCTGTGGTGCCAGCCAACTGGTTATCACTGGGATGATTAACAGCTCTACCTGTCACCTCTTTATTCCAATAAATGGGGCTCACTTTGGTTCTGGCAGATCCCACTGACCCTCAGTTTGCTGCAGGATGCATCCTGAAGAGGTGCAGAGCATTCCCACCTTCCAGTGATGACAGCACTTCTCTGAAATCAGCACCCCCTTAAGAAATGACAACAAATGATGATTGGAATTTGTATTTTTTGCTCCACTGTTACTGTTTTTATTCTGCCTTCATATCTAGACTTCTAGTGGTTCCAGAAGTCTGTTTGATACCTGGAGAGAGAAGGAACCTGATCATTATGTCACTCTTTCAGGATGGTGTTCCTGGTGCAGAAAAGGTTTTTGATAGCACAACCTGTCCTTCCACAGGCAAAGCCCAGCATAACATCAGCAGCTTAGCACGTATTTAGGTCCTCTGCTACACAAGAGCAAACTGAAGCCTCACGCTGAGAAAGAAAAAAGGATTTGGCTTATGTCTCAGTGCCAGTGAGTCTCACAGTTTCCATTTAACCTGGCATTTATTGCCTCTCCCAGGAAGACCCTGAAAAGTGTCAGCAAAATAATTGTTGGTGTAAGCAAATATTATCTGGATAAAAGGCTTCAGCAAGCCAAGCCAAATCCTGCCCACTTCCAGTCTACTGTAAACCCAAAGAAACTCTCTTGATTTTTTTGGCATTATTGGGAAAGCAGAGCCCAGCTCTTCAGGGCCCGTCCCAGTCATTCCTGGAAGGGTCAGTCTCTGCTTTGAAATTCACCACACCCTTGCTCTTGCTAGCAACCAGCTCCTAGGTCACAGCCATTAACCTACTGCCAGTGCATTTCAATCAGTTTTTATGCCCCTTCTCCTCTCTGATGGAAGGCTTTTCCTGAACTTCACTCCTCTGATGTTTAGAAATCTTCAAATTTCCAGCCTTTACGACCAGTTTGTTCTTGTGCCAACATTGTCCTTTTGCTTAAATACCTCATTTCCCTCCATGGCGCTTGCCCACCTTCCCCTCCCTAGGATGTATTTATAGACAGCAATCACATTCACTGCTAACCAGTGCCTGCTCAGCACCTTCCAGTATAGGTCCCTGGCATCTGTCTTACAGACACGGCTTAAAGTGCTTCCTCTGTGTCTGAACGCAAATAGAGTTCCCACCCTGTTCCAAACGTGGTGCTTGCACACGCTGGATCTGGTCCAAACGGCCTCAGGATTGCCTATATACTTCATTTAAATGGCAACAAAAATAAATCTCAACCCAAGCTGTCTCATGGGACAGGCTCTTTGCAAACAATGGAGATCGTGCCCTTCTCTCGGTTCCCTCTGCCTGAGAAAAAAAGGGCAACTCGGAGTTGCCGAGGCTGAATTCCCTTCCCGCCTCGCTGGTGCTCTCCCCCTGCCCTGCTCCCGGGGTCTCACTGGGGAGGGAAGCCCCTGCAGTGGTGCTGATAGGACTGGAGTTGTCTGGCTGCCAGGGTGAATCAGAACAGCTCTGTCTCTAACATCCCACCGCCTGTTAATTAATGCATTAATGAATTGCCTTCTAATTCCTATAATCATCCTTATTTTTGGGGGTGAGCGGGCTTTCAAGGTTGCACAGCTTGCCCAAGGCCACATAAGAAATTAGTGGCAGAGCCAAGAAAGAAACCTGAGTGCCCTGACTCCTGGGCACTGACTCCTAAATTGCTCTCCTTTTGGTAAAACATCCTACGCACCATTTCCTTTGCTCCAGCAAATGCGCTCGGTGCGACGAAGCACCTTTTTTTTTTTTGCCTTACAGCAAGACTGCAGCAAAGCGTGTAACAAACTGAGATTTGAAGCTGCCTTCAGCAGTTCCTAATCTCTGCAAATGTTATACTCTTTGTGGTAAGGAGCTTGGGAAGCTCTCCCTGCCTCCTTTGTGAAGGCAGATACGTGGAACTGGCAGGGTATTGTTTTCACTTCTGAGTCAAGCTCGCCTTCTGTACGCAGATAAAACTTCCTTCAAAGTCAAGAAGAGTTTTGCTGAAGTGCATTAGCACAATTTGTTTTTAACTTCTATGTTACTTCACTACATAAACAAGTACAAACTAGTGCTAAAGCTATAGGCAGCCAGTACAGCTGCTACAGGGGGAACTGGTTTGTCATCTGTTAGTGCATTGATGGGAAAACCGTCCAGTTCTGATGATCAAATATTTGTTTTCCTCTAATTAATAATTTTTTTCACTTGATCACAGTAGTGCTTGTTTTTGCACATCTAAGTTAAAAATAACCTCCCCTAACTTCATGTGTAAACATGAGCGGGATTATCTTCAGTATGTTTGATATTATCATTATTATTTTTTGCTATTTTGCTATCATTATTATTCAGAGTTCACTGCAGAGGTAATATTTCAAGATAAATTAGGCAGAATTTAGATTGACCAAATCCAACCTAGACCTGCTTCATCACCTTTAAGTGACTGATCTTGAGATGGTTTCATGAACTTTGTATTCAAAGTGACTTTTACCTTCTTTTCAGTTTCCCATGTTGTTGTTACTTACCAGAGCAGCCCATCAAACAGAATCTAACAGAAATATGCACGTAATTTATTATGTGGATCCATTCTTCTGACACACTAATATCTCCTGTGAGAGGTGGAGGACTCTCAATCTACGTGTATGGTTATGGTTTTGGGTGGGAAATTTTCACCAGAAAAAGAACCTTTTTGGAAAGAACCTGCATATTTTAGTACTTTTTTATTTCTTTTAAAATGTGAAAAAATATGGAGTGGCACCAGCATTGCCGAGGGTCCTGATAGCTTTCTGCTTATGACTAAAATTGAAGGTGGTCTCAATCTTGTATTAAAGTTTCTCTAATACATCAAAATTCAACCGTTTTCTTCTCTGTATTTCAGAAGTGGGACTTTGAATGTCTTGTATTCAAGGTGAAAACCAGAACTGTAAAGTCCCACCCCCGAAATGCAGAGATTTTAAACACTCCAAGAGCTGCTCAGCTGACAGCTTCTTGCCCATGGGAGGACCAGGCAAGGGTGGTAGGTTGGAAAGTGCTGTTTGCACTCCTGCATGAGAGACGACACAGGAAGGCTGTTGGGGATTTATGGAGAGGAGTCCATGGAAGTCCTAAAGAAAGAGATCAGAGGAGGAGGCAGAAGGGAGGCTCCTGCCTGGTGGTGTGAAGATTGCTGATTCAGGGCTGCAGCCCTTGCAGGAGTTGGTGTGCTCTGCAGTGCGAAGGGAGCCAAGCCACTTATGCAATATTAATATTAATAACTGCTTTGCACTTCTATAGTGCCTTTCATCCGAGGATTTCAAAGCGCTTTACAAACATTAATTAATTAAGGCCCATAACACCCTGTGAGGTAATGCAAGTAGATATTACAGCTCATGCAGAGGCCAGAATTGCCAGCATTACAGGTATAATCCTCTAGCAAGAGTTAACTTATTCTTGAGCAAGCTTTCTTACTTATAGGCATAAACAGGCTTCCCTTTAACATTGAGCGTGTCTTTTTTTTTTTCTTCTTCCCCTTGATCCGTCAGTCTTCACACAAGCAAAACTCCCACTACGAGGCAGCCAAATGAGGTGAATGAGCAGTACTTCCATCTCCCAGCTCACTGCTTCCTCTTTGATCGTCTGATAAAATTGTAGGATATTGAGAGGCTGCAGAGTTGTGTCACATATTAGTGTCCTGCTTCTGTGGGGTTTCCCTGTTCTAAATATACTTTGCACCAGGGAGATTAAAAAAGGAAGTGAACTAAAATATGTTTTATGGCACCTGCTTATCAGATGACCTCCCAACAACCTGCAGACATTAGCTAATGTAGCCCTCATTGCAGCTGGTCATAAATGCCATTAGTGCCATTTTAGCCAGGGTTTTTTTTAACCATTCCCAGCTCCTGTATTTCAGGACTGAGTTTGGGGCTGGTGAGGAAAAGTGACCTCTTAAATCTTCTTCCCTATTCATTGCAATTGACCCTCATTTAACCCTGGTCTTGCACTTTGTCAGCTCAACATTTGTACCCATCCTGTTTTCAGCCTGCCTTTTCCTCTATGAGAAGGTGTGGGATGCTTTTCCATCCATTCCTGTCCACTCCAAGTGGGACTAGAGTAGGGTCAAACTGAGTGAGGTACATTCCAGGCAGCTCTGAGTGCAGCAAAAAAGGGTTCCTGTCCCAAAATCCAGTGTTGAGAACACAGTGAGACCTGGGTTGACATCTCTGGCCACGCCGAGTCATGCCATGCATTTAAATATGCTGGCACATGTCCCTCAGTCTGTCCTGGCAGGAGCAGACCTGTCCAGGGGGAAGCCAGGAGGTTGGAAAAGCCATATTTGTGCTCTTGTATTCCAGTGCTCACAGGTACTCCACAGTCTGCAGTGCTCAGAAGATTGCTGTTTATTGTATTTGCCACAAAATACCCATTTTTTTCTGCCATTAGGCCATCTCCCATCACCTCCCCTCTCCCTTTTAGGATTGATGGAGCTGACCCCTCCAGCTCCAAGCTCTACACATGAGGGAAGTGTCATGCCCATCCCACCTGACCATTTTGGTAATCATCCCTGCCCCTGGAGAGGCACAAAGGGATCTTTGGGGGGAATTGGTCCAGAGCACAACTTCTTCTGAATTTGCCCATTCAACTGCATTCTGAAACTGCACAGACATTAGCTAATTAATGTGGTGAGTTCACTACACCAATTAATTGCATTTCTTTCTGTGAGTAGGCTGGGCCTATCAGTCATCTTCATAGAGTGCCGTTTAGGGCGTTAAAAATATTCTCTTCATCAAATTAAACTTTATTAAATAATAACTCCTTCCAAATTCTGGGCTAGGAATGAACAACGTCACTCTAACCACAAGAGCTGTTTATTGCACATAAACTTCTTTTACTGCCCTGCCAACTGTGATAAAACCAATTCAGATGCATATTCTCAGTACAGTAAGCACTTTCTCCCCTTTCATAGTCTTGCATTAACCCAAAGGCTCCATCCTTTTGTGCAGAACTCCCACTGAAATCAATGGGAATTTTGTGTGTGTGCAAAGAATGCAAGGTTGGGAAGTTACACATCCTCATGTTGGCCAGCAAAGGCATTGTGCTTGCCACAAGGGGCTTTTTGGCAGTCAAGAGAGTGTTTTGCATTTTTCAAAGACAAGCAGAACTGAAGAAACACTTAAAGGCAAGGGGGAAGAAAAATTGTCTTTTAGTTTTGATTCTCCTTAATTCTAAAGAGAGCTCAAAAATACCTCTTTTTAATTTAAAAGAATTTTAAGACTTATCTTTTAATAAAACCCTTTTTAAGTTTAAGAAATATCTTCCTTCATTTCATGTAACTTCTCAGAACTCACAGGTTTATTTGTTAGAAGACATCTTTAGCAAGCTGTTTTTTTCCTTCAATATTTGTTAGACTTTTTTTCCCCTCAATATTTGTTAGGCATTAAAAGGTGCTAAAATAATAATAATAATAATAATAATAATAATAATAATAATAATAATCGTTTCTCAAACAATTCAACAAAATTATTTTTGTTTTAGGTTTTAATATCTAAATTTCTGCTTTATAAGTCTAATTTAAAAGAATGGTTTAGGGGACTTATTTTTGCTAAAGTTACCCCAGAAATGTATATTTTAATATATGTTGAGCACCATGCAGTGAACACCAGGTCTAATTCTTGGCACTCAAAAAATCATCACATATTCATAATTTCTCTGCTGTAATTTCATCCTTGAAGATCTACTTGATATTGATTTCTGGCTGCTTAGGAGCTAGTAAAAGCAGCACTTGCAAAGGTTTAGTAAGAAAAAAGGACACAAATATGTAAGTGCCACTGTCTAAATAGGACCTTCAGTCCCCACTCAGCAGCCAGCCCGGTTTTGTGATGTTAAATTGTGGATACCCCATGACTGGAAATGTTCAAGCCCAGCTTGTACAGGAGCCTGAGCAACCGGGTCTAGTGGAAGGTGTTCCTGCCTAGGCAGGAGGTTGGAATTAGATTATTTTTAAGATCCCTTCCAACCCAAACCATTCTGTGATTCCACGTTTCTGTGATCTTATGATTCTGCATCCTCTGGTGCTCATGAGGTCCAAGAACAGGTCTCAGTGGCCCTGGCAGGGTGTCACCCCACATGGGGCTAAGGAGGGAGGGACACTAGCATTCTCTCTACTTGAGGAACCTCTTTGCCTACTTCATGTGTAGTTCCTTGGCAGCTGTCTAACACTGTACACAACTCCATATACACTCACCCATTAAAAAAAATCCCAAGTTTTGACTGCTTGTAACCTTTGAAGGGACTTAAGGGAAGAAATTTGTTGGAAAATTTTGTCTTCCCTTCCTCCCACCCCTTTGTTTTCCACGTCACACTCCACATTTCTGCAGGAAGGCTTAAAGCTGCTCAATGACTCAGTTTTTTTGGCTGATCTGTGTTCTGCCTAAAGTGTTTGACCTCCACAAGGAGAGTTGAGTAGCCAAACTCTGAGTTTTGTATTTCTTTTGCTGTCTAAGCACCTACAATGCAGGCATTAAAGCACCTAGCTTGCACATACTTTAGTCTTCTCATTAGGTCTGGGTTTTCGTTTTATGGCTCTTTCAGAAACATCAGCCTTAGATGGAAAAATCTGCCTTACTACATCTAGGATGTTTATGAAACTTGACAGCACAAAGATCCTGCTTCACAGCTTCTTCAACTCATCATTCCTTTTATTAATTAAATTAGAGCAAGTTATATGAAACATGCTAAGATTAAATTGGAAACTCTTGGAAGAACTCCAACCAATTAGAATGATAGTTAAAAATAAATTCACATCTAAAAGAGAAAGAAACCTGAAAGACCACGGCAGGCCACAAAACATTGTAAGAACTTGAAATAAAGCCAATATTAATCTTCCATCAATAAATACCATATCTTTCACTGCTTATGGTAATTGCCCCAGTGATTCCCCTTAAAGTGGTTCTTGAGCACTTAGAGGGCCTGTTGATAGCATCTTATCAGGTCTCAAAGCAATGGTGTGAAAGCACAAATAGGAATCTCAGCCTAGGCTGAGAAAAAATGTGGTCTTTAAAATGTGCTGGTTTGACAACAGGTTGCTGTTTGTCACAGACATTAGTTTTTATCTGCTTAGTGGATAATTCTTCCAGAGGGGTCTCTGCAGCATCTCTCTGGCGTTGCTGCTCAGCTTGACATGAGGCAGATTTTCCAGTAAAAGTAAATATTGAAGTAAAATAGGTCCAAACTCCAATTGCTTCTTCAAACAGACTTTTTTGTGGAATTGTGGCCTGAATGCTTTGGGATGGCGTATGACTTTTCATGGGTTCCTGCCTAAGGGCTGCTGCTTTCTTCAGCCTGAAAAATGACAGGAAGGAGCTCATGCTACTGTGAAAATGTTGTTGTATAAATGCTTGTCACACCAAAGGGAAGTGGGCTTGGTGGTTTTGTTTTTTTCTTTTGGAAAGTGTTTTGAGTCAGAGCTAACATCCATGAAAACTGGTTGCTGACCTTAATTGCCTCTTGGGAAGTAGGCACAATGTCACATTTGTTACATGCAAAATGGCATTCTCAATTTCCATTCGTCACTCAGAGTCCATAAACTTTCATGTATTTTAAGAATTATCCAGCTGAATCTCTATTCATGCTTTTTTTTGCAGCCAGGACCAGTAAATCTCACAGGCCAACTCCTGCAGAAAATTCCTAAGTGGCCATCAGTGTGGAGGGAACTGTTTGGATCTAGAAAGTTTGCATATTTTCACTACAGAAGAAATATTTTGCATACATATGTTGCCAGTTCCTAGATGACCCTGGCTATTTTCTTACTGTGCAGCTCACAAGATGCTCAAAGTGCCCATGAATGATATGTGGCAGAAGAGATTTGCCAAATACAAGATTTCTGGGATTCTGTTCAAGTAGTACCATAGAAAGTCAGGCAGCAGAAGAGAGGCACATAGGGATTTTCAGGCAACATTCTTCAACTGGATATACTCAGCATGATCTTGTGATTATTTAATGTATAAGTGTTATTCTTCCTGATGACCACATACAGAATTTGATGTCCTTGTGTTCACTCACCAGTGAATGTTATAGTTTGCTTATTATTTGGATTTCCTCAGGCTTAAATAGCATTTTCTAGATTTTACAGAAATGTTCCAGAATTTATCCCCTCCAAGGTGGCATGTGCTGTTTGAAATTAAACTAAAAGACATCTCTTTGATGTTACTTTTCATTCTAAACTTAGCCATCGCATGCCAAAGCCCCACTTTTGATTGAACACAGCTTTCTTCGTTTTTGTAAGTTTTTTTTTTTAAAGATCTCATTAAAAATTAAATTTTCATTCCCCTGTAATGTATCAGCAAGATTACAGAACTCTGATTTACTGTTAGGATCGGAAATTAACTTCAAAAGACAAGAAATGGAAAGTGGTGGCTTATTCTCCCATGGCATATTACAGCAGTAAGAGAGGGAGTGATAGAGTGATATCAGAAATGTATTTTTCTCTAAATGAAGAAAACGATATAAATTCATTTCACACCTGCATATTTACTTGCATTTCAGGACACTTTTCTACCCTAAGTAAACATCTGGGATAAGTCACAAACTGATATTATTATTGTAAAATATGCTGGCAGATAAGAAGTTTCACTTTTCTGATGCATCCACTGCCAGGCATTATGCCTTATATATTTTTAAGCTGAATTAGGCAAAGTATTGAGTGTTCTGGCTTGCATCCAGCTGCACATTTGAACCCATTCTTGACAGCAAGCAGCAGTGGTCCCACTGAACCTGGTTATATGCCATAAAGTAACTATGCATTGAACTGCCCAACTGGGTCTGAGCCAGGGTGCAGAATATTTTGAGGATCCAGGCCATCCCACAGTCACCTCTATGGTTTCTGAGTATCTGCCTTAAGTCATTCAATTTTTTGAAACGGCATCTCTGTTGTGGTATGTTATCCCTCCTTCCTTCATAAAAACCTTTATTGAAGTTTCAGCTCTGTCCTTAAGGCCTGATCCAGACCAGGATAGGAGGCACTGCATTCCCAGCTGTTCTTGGAGCTGGCTGAAGTCATCCACAGGAGTTCATGTATTTTGCTGGAAGAGGTCTTGTGCTCACCCTGCTTGTCTTTAGCTCTGTGGACTTTTTTGAAGGGTAGACCTGGTGAAGAAAGCTCACAATCCTGAGAGATTCAGAGAAAGTTTTGTCACTTGCAGAAGCTGACAGCACAGGGGTGTTTAATGCTTATTCCAAATGGGACAACTCATAGGAGTACCTGTGCCCAGAATGGACCCCCAGCTCAGTGTTAAGGCCTCATGTGAGTATGTGAAGTGCATTTAATACTTTAGAAAAATACTTCCAAAGCCCTTCACTGAGCAGTAAATTGTCAAGAAAGAAAACACCAAGTGGAAGTGCCCAAACCAGGGCTGCAGGGATACATGGCTGGGAGAAGTAAGTTCCAGGCTTCACCTGAGCAGGTCTTCAAAGGACTAAGGAAAGTCAGCTTTGCTTTGCTCCCTTCAGAAAACACAGTCACCAAAGGAAAAGGAGGAGCCTCTCGCCATTTATGTTGTAGTTCACTGGTTAAAACCACTTGCCCAAGAAAAGCAAGACAAGTTTTGGGTTTGCCTCTGCCTGGGAGGTTCAAACCTACGTTTCCCAATTGCCATGGGAGTACCCCAACCACAAGACTGCAGGTGACGCTGGGTGGAGAAAGCATTTCTGCATTCCTTGGTCAAGCTGTGGGACTGTGCAGGAAAGATGAAGAGATTCCCACAACCCTTTGTGAGGAGAAAGAGATGCTGGGCTTCTGGGGCATTTTCCCTTTTGTGTCAGTCTGATATTTGTTTATCTAGACACAGAATGAGATCTGGATTTGGGAAGGGGGAGTGAATTTCAAGAGTGAGTCAGAGAGGCATTTAATGAATAAAATATTTCTCCTAGAGATTATACCCTCTACATCTTTCATATCTGAGTCCATGGCACTGTAGTGCAAAATACTCAAGCAGAAAAAAAAAAAAAGTGGAAACTGAAATTTAAGATAGTCCTCTTTTTAAACCCTAGGACACGAACATATGCTCTGCTTGAAAGTCATCTTGGGGTACCATGACTCCTTCATTGCTTTCTCTCTACTCATCGACGTCGTTTGAAGGAGGAAATAAATACTTTCTCCTTCCCATGCCCTGAATCTCACCCTCACCCAATAACTCAGAGTTTAGGATGCTTTCATGGGAAATGGGAACTCTGAACCCCTGGGGCTGAGGAGGGCCCAGGACCCACTGTCCTGGTTCCTGCTTTAATCCTGGGGTTATTACAGGAAGGCACTGTCACTGCTGCCGCCTCCCCTGCCAGCTGCATTTAAAAGAAGAAAGCAACTATGACTGCATTCTTGGAGGGTGTGATCTTGTGAGTGAGAGGTAGGTGTGTTCCCAGAATTTCTCCAGGATTGGGTCCCTCAGGGGACTCTGGTGCCACCTTGCCTTGCCGTGCTGGATGGCAGTGGGGCTGCCCCAGCCGAGCCAGGCACACGATGAACTGAGGCACCTCCAGGGTGAGATGGTAGAAAGGAGGGGTTTGGGAATTGTGATTTTTTTTTTGGATGTTGAAATTTCCCCAAGGCTTTTCTGTCGGATGTCATCAGCAAACACTGAGGTCCTTTAGGAAGGGCATCCTCCATGGAGCCCTTTAATGGATACCCAGAATTCTCCTTCCAGGATATGCTCTTCTCTTCACGAACCATAAAGAGATGCTACAGAGGTACTTTAATGCAGGGTCCTGATCACTTAAAATTACATGTGGGCTTCAGTATAATAACTTTACTCTGAAAACTGTAGATCTAGATTAAATGTAAAAAGGAAATTCTTTGTGAGTGGTGAGACACTTGCCAAGAGAAGCTGTGGACGCCCCATCCCTGGAAGTGCTCTAGACTATGTTGGATGGCGCTTGAGCAACCTGGCTTAGTGGAAAGTGTTCCTGCCCATGGCAGGAATGTTGAAACTGGATGATCTTTGAGGTCCCTTCCAGCCCAAGCTACTCTATATGCTTGGATTTAAGTATATGGGCTTAAGCATTGGGCTTAGGTGTGTGCTTAAGTGATGTGCCTCAGATAGGTTAAGGGCAGGTCACTGGGAGCTGCCTCTTGATGTACTGGCTATTACTTTTAATTGTTTTCCTCTGTTCCTCCCTATGAAACAAAAACGGTTCAGTAAGAATGGTTCCTTGTGTGTGCTGAAGCAACGTGGGACATTAATCTGGAAAATAGGGCCATGTCTCCACTGAGATCATATGGGATCCTTTTGTCTCACCTAACGCGATTTCCCAGTTTACAAGATGGAAATAGCTTTCCTGTGACTGAAGGCGTCTTTCACACACTGTTTCTTTAAATTATCATTTGCAATCCCTCAAAGAGAAAGAGGCAAAGGAAACTGGGTGGGAATTAGTTGCTCCTTCATGTACATTGCACTAGTTACTGTGTGGGTGGATCATTATTTCTAATGATGATGGATGGTTCCTATATGAAAGGGTTTTTTCCTGTGTTGTTCCCCAAGTTGGAGCAAGAAAGGGTTACTATTTTAATGAGAGAAGTTGAAATACAATTTATTGAGAGGGATGAAAAAGAAAAACCATAAAAGCTGAGTCAAAACAAAAGGAATGCTTTACCTGATCACTTTTGTGGCATTGCTGCTTTCATAAGGTGTACACATACACACATACACACGCACACAGAGTCTGCCACTGAGCTCTGACTTCAGCTGCTCTGTGCAACCTCTTTTTTCCCTCGTATCTTCAGAAGACAGTTTTCTCCAAATAAATATTTCCAATGCCCTCTTTTACTCGAAACACAAAGAGGGGAAAATGTGACTACAAAAAGCTTATATGCTGACAATTTGTTCTTCTTTTTTAACAGCCCCCGACAGAGCTCGTCTCCATTGCGTAACGACAGAAACCCGACACCTTATCACACCGATGTGCCACTATTACTCGGAGCCCTGAAGGTGCTACCCAAAACAATGGCAAAAAAAAAATCTGCTAAACGGGGACCCTCATAGAAACACAGCATAAAAACATCGATTTATTCCAATCCATACTCAGCTGATTAAACTGAGGTGTTGTCATGAAGATAGATAGATAGATAGATTGATCATATCTTTTTTTTTTTAATAATTGCAGCCTTCAAACTTAACATATTTTGACAGTGGAGTATATTAAAAGCCATTAAAACAGCTGTTTTGCTGTAGGGAATATTACTTGTGGGTTGAATGCAGAGATATGTGTAGGTATTTATTCAGTAATCAATCATAGAGAGGAAAGACCTCGAATTTCAGTTGGAAGTTTTTATTTTTATCCTTTTCCTTACTACTGGTCTTTAAACCTGCTCTGAGGAAAGCTATACATGCCCGGCTGGTGCTCATCAAAAGCAAGCAATCACAGCTAAATCAGCATGCAAAATGCCACTCAACCTTGGGCCTTTATTAAAATTTGCTGGGACTCAATTTGAGATAGCGATCGTTCTTATTAAAAAGCAAAATGTAAGATAGTTTTTTTATATAAATCTCTGGATGGAATGGAATTGTTAATCAGCATAGGCTGATGTGATTTCTCTGTTGCAAATCCTGCCGAGGGCTCAGAAGTGGCACATTACCATAATTCCTAGGCTAGAGCTGGCAGCTTGAAAAAGACCTGCAAGAATCTTTAAAATGCTTAAGCAAAGCTGTAAGTCACAGCAAACAACACACACTGGAGATGGTTACCACAGGTTTGTCGTGTTATATAACAAAGTTTCTTCCGTCAGTCTGTTTGCTCTTACCACAATTTGCTGTTTTGTTGGGTAATTGTTTATGTTTTCTTGAGAAAAAGGGCAACAAAAAAAAAATTCTAAATCTAACCAAAGCTCTGTTATTTCCTCTAAAACCCAACATATTTTTATACAAACCCCTCTGCTGTATTATGAATTTGATATGTGGCATCACTCGACCAAGTACATCTGTACATATGTATTTTTACCTTTAAACTAGCAGCAATTATTTCAGGATCAGTTTATCACCTTTTTATTCCCTGAGTCCTTTCCTGCCCTTATGCCGGTACATTTCAGCCCCCGAAGTATCTGCAGGACAGCAGTAAACACATATCCATGACTATTTTAGAAATTAATTTTGAAATACTGTTGGGCTATTTGTTATCCCAGGCACTAATAAAACTGAGCCACTTTTATAATTAACAAGGAACACTAAGTAATGCAAATGACAATTATTTTGTATGATTGAAAATATGATGCCAATCACTGCAGATAGAAAACTGCACAGCTGAACTCTGCATGACCAGTATGATTATTTTTTCTTTAATACTATTACAACATTCAAAGTCTGCTGTTGTGCCTATATTAGACACTGCACAAATGTACAACAAAGAAAAACTGCTTTTCTACATTGCTTTTATTCCACCTGCAAATATAAAGAACAAGGGAAAATAACCAGTAAAGCATGGTCCATACAAATGTCATAGTAGCTCACTGGAAACACATTCTGGAGGCTATGGCATCAATAAGAAATATTTTCATTGACTCATATGCTTTTGGCTCAGGATCCAAGACTGAGGGTTGGCTGCTTTCTTCTGGTCTTTAATCAGGAATGCACAAAAGAGAAAGGAAACAAAGAGCCTTTTAATGAGGTATACTTCTACCTTGATAATATTGCCGGTCCAAACCTTGTTCAGATCAGAAATGGACAAAAGCAATTTTTTTTTTGTTTGTTTGGAATATAGGAAATGAAGATGTTGCTCATGGTCCGGTTTTCATGGGAGATGTGTCCACCAGAGAAAAGTATCACCTCCCAGGACTTTGTTGAGGTGTTCTGTGTTAAGACACTGAAAACTCACTGCACAAAGCGTGAGCTACCTGTTGACCTGTGGGACAGCCTTTACAAACTGATGCATATGGAAGGAGAAAACTTGTTCTGGTGTTCATTCTTCTGTACCTGCCTTGAAGATTGTGAGAACAAATCGGTCATAGATTGCTGCCTGATAGTCATGAGCAAATTTTAATTCCAGCATGCAGGCACTCCCTTTGGAAGGGAAATACAGGCTCAATTGCACATGGAGAGGCAGAATTGCAACCTTGCAAAAATCAGAGACTTTGTTTTGAGAGCCAAACAAAATTGAATGTGTTCCCCCCACACATACGTACACTATCATCAAATATTATCAATTTAATTGCTCGGCTCCTGCAGCTGTGAGCACAATATATCAGCTTGACGGGAATGGAATTCGTAGTTCTGTAAGACACGTTCGAAAGTAAAATATTGAGCTAAATTTTCAGCTAATGAGAATCAGCATAGTTCCACTAACCTCAGATAAGCTACTGAGCAAGCAGGAATCGTTCGAGTTCCTCTGACTTAGTTGGAATGCCTTCACTCGATTCAGCAGAGGAATATAAATTTACTCCAAGAATTTTTGTTTCTGCACCTTTTTGGGGATCTGATATATCCAGTGCTTGGAACGAGCCAGCACGATCTGATACACCCCAGCAGATCTTCTCCAAACACCAGCAGCTCTGCCGGGGAGCTGTGCTGGCAAACTCGCTGTCACGGGATGCTGTTGATGCTTAAAATCTGCACAGCTTAGGGGGGCCACAGGAGAAGTGAATGGAAGAGAAACCTGTTTAAAGTTGTTAAATATAAGGACGTGATCTCTGGCTCAGAAACTCTTGATCTGCAAATTTCTGGCATATTTGGGATGTACCATCATGTGCCTGCACTTATGTTCGGTGCATGCTCGCTTTTGGCCTTTATTAAAACAGGATCCTAATTTGAGACGACCTTTGCTCTGGAAAAATATTGCTGATTTTAAGTTCCTAAAAAATGGATTATGGACTAGAACTTTTTTTCTTCCTTTTCCTTCTTCCTTTGCTTCCTTTTCCCTCACTCTAACACAGAGTTTCCCCATTGTTTTGAGCATTAAAATTTAAAAAAAGAGACAGTTAAGACAATATATAGAAGAACATAAACTTCACATACCCATTTTTAGCTGTTCTAGGAACAAGATGAGAATGGAATATTTACCCTGGGTAAATTTCCCACTCCATACCATCCTACCAGATTGCAGAGTTCAGTTATTTTATGAATTAGGTAAAACATTTTTCTTCTATGCTTTAGTCAAATCATTACCTCTAAAGATGAAGTCTCAATTGTCTATAACTGATATAGATATTCACACATAGATACGTTTACATATATAGGTATACATATATACTTGTATTTATATTGCTAGAAAAATGAATTCTTTTATCTCAGAAGTATCAATTTGTGCCTGCATGAAGGAGATGAAAATAATAACACCTTTCCCTTGTTTTCCTAGGCTATTACGGGTTTACTTAGGTGCAAAGCCATGGAGAATTGGGCCTTTTGCATTTAATTCTGTGTGTTTCCGAACTATTGCCATGTGACCTATTTGAATGAAAGTTTAGCATTCTTGAAGGGTTATGTAAATGTATACGTTAGTGAATAAACAGATGGTTTTTAATGAAAAACATCTTTTCATGAGCTGTGTCATGCTGATTTGATTCTTTTTTATGGTATCAGATCTTTGATGTAATGGAAAAATGAGTAGAGCTGAGTTTACAAAGACCAAGTTTGAGTGGACATCCTTTAGAAAGGTAGGAAAATTGACACTGCATCAACTAGTGGTAGGTGAACTAGCACAGCTGATTTTTTATTATTAGTGCTTGAGAACAAAAAGATGTGGATTCTGATCCAAGGATCTTTGGCTGCCCAGCAGATCTGTTTTCCGGGCATCAGAAATGCCCCAGCAGATCGAGGAAAACAGCCTCATTTTTCAATTTGAAACAGCAATCAGATTGGAAGAGACAGAAATTATCTCTCAGGAAAAGAAAAAAAAATAAAGGAAAAAACTCAAACTAAAACAAAGCCAAAAGAAAAACCTAAAACCCCCCCAACCAAAAAACTTCAAGAGAGATTTTGTTTATTTCCATTCACATCAAGTCAAAATGGAACAGGAGTTTAGATGCCTGTGCTGCATTTATTTATTTTTTTGAATGACTGGATTTTTTAGAATCAGGTTACGCAGCTGGACTTCACATTGCATTTGCTGCGGCTGCTTCATCAGAAATGCTGGTAGTATTTGTCAGCCTGGAAGTGTCTTGAGGCTGCTTCTGAGAGATACAAGGAGGCAACTGATAAGGAGAGCATCAGAAGGGCAGTTAATTGCCTCCAGTCTCTCGGTGCCGGGGAATATTTAAAATCTATGGGATTAAAGGCAGATTAAAAACTGTGGAAGCAGGAGCCCAATAGCGCTGAAAGATCATAATCAGCAAGGGTAATGGCAGAGCAAAAATGAATGTGGCAAATAAAATGACAGATAGGAAATTCAGATCCGCTTCTAATGCTCGAAGTTCCATCTTGTAAGCACAATTCATCTACGTGTAAATCATTTTTTGGCTTCAAGCTTATCAGCCAATCGGTGAATTAAAAATGCTCTTTCCTTGGAGGATTAAAGAGGTTGATTGAAGTCAGTGTGAAAACTGGCTAATAAGTCTGGAAATGTCAGGAGGGTGCTTCATAGGAACTCAGTGTACTTTTTCTATCAGGGCTATGAAACAGGAAGTTTGAAAAGCTCTGTAGTTCTGTTACTTTGAGAAATGCTTTTGTATTTTTTTTTTCTTTCTCCCTCCTGTGTGTCAGAGTGTCATGCAGAAATATTTTAATTTGCAAGATGAATGGCGATAGATGCAAATGCTGAAAAATAGATTGGGGGAATTCACTACAATATGCAGAGAAGTAAGAAAAATTTTGTTTCAGAAAGCACAGTGAACGTATATCACGGCCATGGGAAATTCTAGGTTCCAGGCCGTGAACTGCTTAGACATGTCCCACCTTGGAGAGGAGGTTTAAACTTTTGCTTCTTTTCTGTGCCTAAAAATCTAGCGTAGGTGGTGAGGCCAGGGATTGTGTTAAGGCAGCCTCTCTGCTAAACAGGAGCTTCCAGGGCATCTCCTGACACTGTGCATGTACAAAAACACACACTCCCATATGATACAAATGCTTTCCATCAGTGCTGTTAAAAATTGTTAAAAGTTTCTCAGAGCTTTGCATGCAAGAACTGTACTGTTATTGTTTCCACAGGCAATATTTCCATCTGCAGTGCCCTCACTGGTAAATGCAAATACACTTCCATGGGTATATTTGGAGATTTGGACCACAGTTGTCTGAAATGATTCCTCATACTTATTTGTGGACTAATACTCTTCCTTTGTTTCAGCCAAAATCACAAAGTGGGTCAAAAACGTCCTTGAACAAGAGAATTTTCTGGAGGGAAAGCTGTTACCTGGGTATACCAGTTTCTCTGCTCCTGGGCTCACATCAGAAAGAAGTCAAGGGACAAGTTCGTGGGAGAACCCACTGATTAATCCTATCTTTCATTAGAATAGGGAGAGTTAGCCCTTGGGGTTGTTAGAGCTGTGAAAGACAGAGAATGAATAAGGATGCAAACGGGGTAAGAAAGGAATTGATCATCAGCTTCTCAAGGGCTGAGACTAAAGAATTCTCCATCTTGCTTTCACCTCCTGCTGCTCGTAGGAAACTGGTGTCCTACACAATAGGAAAGCAGCCATGTCCCTTCTCACCCACCCCATGAGCCAGATGTGGCTGGTTGTCCCAGTCAGTTGGTGGTCAGTTACTGGGAGATCCAAGCTTTGGCAGCAGCTTTTGCTGGGCTCCTGCATTTTGCCCCAAGTCTGAGACCTGTTTCATGGTCTCAGCAGTACCAGATGTCCCCAGCATGTCCTTTCTCTCTCTCCCATGTGATTCCAGGGAATATCGACTCACACAAAATTTAAAGGGTCAAAAAAAAAAAAAAAAAGTTTGCTGTAAGGAAATCTTGCTTATGGTTAGGTTACTTGGCCCAGAAAATGTAAAAAACAACAGAATGTATCTTTACCTGCTTCTAGTCTCTAACGTTGTTCACTACAGCCCCTCCTTGAGTTTGGAACACCAAATTGGCGAGCTGGCCCATATTTTCATGCATTGTTTTGTTCACAACCACCACCAAATAAACAACAAAGATGCCCACAGATTCAAAAATGTTATCTCACAGCTCTCTGCAGCTCCCTGATTCGCGACTCTTTGATACAGGCACCTCCGGCAAGGAGAAGCGATGGAGACACTGGATTCCTCTCCCTGCTGTGAGATGCAGTTCTGTTCTTTTTTGACCTATGACTGATTTTCATATGAAAGGCTCTAACTAGAGCAACTCTAACCCAGAGCCCACGCTGGCCAGCTGAGAGCATAACCACGAGACTGCGAGTGGTGGTCTGCGTGCGTCTGGGTTCCAGGAGTTTCCTTTGATCTCCCTATGCCCCCCGGAATGCACTTCTGTGCAGCTTCAAGAAGAAGAGACAGCTGAACGTCCTATCTCCCCAATCTCAACCTCATTTTACCCCCGTTGGTTTGGGCTCTCTCTTGGGAGGTGGGAAATGTGGTTTGGATCCCTCCAGGCTGAAGAAAGCACTGAAGCCAGATTTCTCACTTCATGGGCCAGCGATTTTGCTAACTTGTCTCCTGATAAAAAAAAAAAGGTGCGTGCACCCCTGTCTTGGTCCGTGTTTAAAAAGAGTGAGCAAAGCTCAGCTCTGGGTGCTTCCAGATGTCTCCCCTCAGGAGTGGGCTCGGCCCTCTGGAACCCAAGTGGAGGGAGATATTTTACTTTGCAGACCTGATTCATGTGCTTTAGGATGGGTTGGAGTTTGGGCACACCCTTTGTGCTCAGCATTTCCAAATTGGCTTGCTCTCCGTGCTTCCGATGCACCGCATGGAGTCTTGCCCCAGGGCTGCTCCCTGTTGTGGCAGACTTCCTAGTTTTCAGCCTCCAGGCTTGAGGCTGTAGCAGGACCAGGGAGGAGGTGTAAGGAAAAGCTCCACTCTCTGAGATACTTAACACTCCCTATGCATCAGGCAGGGAGAGCCCAGGGGCCTAATGCTGTGCTTTGGGCTTCTGCTTCAGGGCCAGACACCAAAAAAAAATTAGCACTTAAGTCCTTTGCTTGGATCTGGTGTTTAGGTTTTTAATTTGTGAGAAGGCGTCGTGTACAGTTTCCTCTGACTGCTGGGGCTAGATTACTGAAGATATTTAGACTTCTTAAAATGGAGAGGAGAGCTTAGAAAGCTTTCCAAAATCTCATGAATGTAGGCACTCATTCCTTGATCTTCAACAGTACTGAGATCAGCAGGACTTGAGATACCTCGTTACCTCTCCTCACTCACTTCTGCAAACTCCACTAGGGGCCTGTGTAGAGCTGAAGGCACACAAGCACCCTGTGAATATGATCCTCGGTGTCCCTGGCCGCATCTCCTGGGTGCATTTTGTATAAAGCCTCAAGTTTACACCTTGCTCAGCCAAACTGTGCTTTGCGTCCAAGCCTGTGTTAATTTTTGGGTGTGAACCCTACCATGAGTGACCTGTACGATGCCTGATATGACCATGCAAGCATCTCGTATGGCCTAGGGGTGGCATCTGTCATCTTGGGCTTCTCTTGAACAGTTTTGTCTGCCGTCCATAAGAGTAGATAGGAATTTCTGATACTGTGTTGCTTGGCAGTCTCTGTGCAGTGTGAATATCCATGGCTGGACTATGGGCTTCTTACTGGCAGAAGACCCTTAAAAAGACACGATTTCTTCAAACATTTCAGCAATTTTTGTTTGGAGTTGGCCTGTAACTGTATCATGGCTCTGCAGGCAAAACACTGTCTCTGTTCCCAGGGCTGTGGCCAAACAGCTGTTGGACCAGCGCTCGTTCTTGGCTGCTGGGTCTGATTCTGCATCTGCCAAAACACAGATGCCCACAAAGGCATCAGACTTTTGCTTTCCTCCCTGCCCTGGAATCCCTGCACAGCATCATGTCACTGTTGTTTACAGGGGACTCAATCCACACAGGTAGAATGTGACTGTGGCAGAGAGAGTTGAGGGTTGATGGGCAGGAGGAATCTTGCAGAAATGGTTGAGAGCTGTGAGGAAAGAGACATGCTCTCAGTGTAATTAGCTAATTAGCATGAGGTCAAATTCTTCCTTCAGACGTTCGCAGACACTTCAGTATACCCCTTAAAAAAGATAATTTGTCTAGCAACATCAGAGACAGTGAAGACATAGGAGCCCTTCCCTAAATCTACATGTGGAAAAGAAAACATGGCGTTTCTTGTACCAGTCTTCTCCAGCAGGACACCTGCTGAGTTTTTAGTTGTGCATCCCATGAAGGAGACCAAATCAGAAATACTAAGGACTGCCAAGGTGGAGATAAGTAGCTTATGTGTGATGAGGCAGAACCAGAGAAAGGATGCACAGAGTAGGGTTATGTGGCAAAACAGCACACAAAGGAACAGGTCTTTGCAGCTGGGTTTAGAGATGAGAACTGGGATGGAAATGCATGGTTAGGAGAGCCTTTTCCATTCTTTGCATGGCACATCTCAGTTCCAGAGTTAGAATCAAAGCAGTGAAGGTCTGCTTTACTACACAAAAATCGGCCTAAACAGCAAAGTCTTGCAGTCTTTGGAGAGGGTGAAAATAAGTCTTTAATTGTGGGTGATATTAGAGTAAATTACCCCAACTTACCACTGCCTGCAAGTGCACACAAACATCAACTCCTTCAGCAAACCTCTATAGCTTAAACTAGAGGTAACTTAATTTGTACCATGAAAAGTAAGTTATAGGTACCTCAGGGTTACCTCAGGGTACCTGTCACCTTAAAATAAGCTGAGCTCCAAAAGGTATAAATAATAATAATAATAATAATAATAATAATAATAATAATAATAATAATAATAATAATTGCAACTCCCTGGATGCAGCTGGACTTACGTGTCAGGAGTCATCCTTAATAATGGTGTGCATTCATGAAATTATTGTCTAATAACAGTGATTTTCCATACATCTATTAAAGTAGGCAATCACAAACACCAGAAATCGGAGGTTTTAAAGCCCACCTGACAAACAGGAACTTCTCACTCTTTATCTTTGTAATCACAGCTCCACAATCAGCTCTCTGGGGCTGGATTTTCAGAGAGGGATACTGGCCTCTGGAAAACTAGAAGGACTTCTGTAGGATTGATAGTTAGGCTGATGTTATCCCAACCTGGGTACGCTCACAGGGTTGAAATCCACCTGTAGGTGCCATGAGAGTGTATTGAAGCAAAATTTGAAAATTGACTTGTATTTTATGTCCTGCTGTTATGAGAAGGAGATAAGCTAATGTAGTTTTCAGTGACCTGTAATGTCTGTGAGCTTCCTGGGATTTAGTGGGGAGGCTGGCCCAATGTTTCACAGATTGCTTAGTAAATGGGGTTGATAAATGTTTCAGTAACAAATGCTGAGTGTCACAGACCTAAGATTCATTTGATTAACTACTGTTGGCTTTTATGTAAACATGGGGCCAGCTACTACATTTATATTTTATATTTTTTCTATCATAACCCAGACAACATAGCATGAAGGTGACAACCTGGCACAAAGAGGGGAATGAGCTTTTGGGGAAAGTGCTGTGGCAGGTGAATTCTGCACAGTTCCCCATTGTTTAGCTTTCCCTCCCTCCTCTTCTTTATGCTTTCCTCCTCACTGTGGGGAGATGCTCTTCTTCTGAGCTCTGGGTTTGTATTTCAGCAGCTATTCATCTCCCTGAAGAGAATAAACTGCAGTGGGGCTGATTGCAGCAGCAAAACCCATAAAGAGATTCCCCTTCTCCTCCTCTTGTGAGGGCTTTCCTTGCTCAGTCTGTCCCAGGGGGATTGAATGCCTTCTGCTGCCTCACTCTGGAGACATTAAGACCTTGAAATTTGAAAGAGGAGTGGTGTAGTCTGGAGAAAAATGGACCTGTGTTCTAACCCATGCAGCTTGTGATACGCACATTGTCGGGCGATAACAAAGGATTTACATAGGATTTACATTTTTCTTAGGGGACGTTGAGTGGAAAGGGAGCAATCAGTAGCAATGACAGATGAATCCATTTGGCGGCAAAGGCTGCCTCTTTCACACAAATAACAGGCTTTTTCTTAATCTACAATTTGTCACTGTTTATTCGGCAATGCAAGCCTTTAAATTGCCCTGCGGCACCCTGGGTTTGTGCTTCCTGGGACGTACGGGAGGAGTTTGGGGGAGTTAGAGGGCATTTGTGCCTCTGCTATAAACCTAGAAACCTGAATGAGGCTCTCCAGAGTTCAGACCGTTTTTCTGGGTGAGAATATAAGTGGAATGTGATCTGATCTGTCGTGACTGAGTCATGGACACGGTGGGGGAGGAAAAAGTCTGGCTCTCACCAGCAGCGGGCAGGTTGGCATTGGTGCTGCTGAGCACTGGCTTTGCTGGGACTGATGCTGAAGGGGATTCACAGCTTTTTGTCTTCTCAGCTCCTGTTCAGGTCTCAACATGAGAGCTCTGAAAATCTGTCAAGTCACCTGCTGCTCTAGGAAGGCAGAGAGGACAAGAGAGGAACTCCAACCCCACAGCTCCCCATTAAATTTTACCCACCATGTTTACTCCCAGTTTGTTCCCTGGTGATTAGGCTGCTTTCATCCTGGCTTCTGTTCCCTCCTTCAAATATTATTTCTGCTCCAGGCATTTGTAGTCTCTATTGCTAGAGAGTGCTGATCCAACTTATATCCATAAAGGAGTGTTTAGGAATAGTGATTCCTGCCTTGGAGTTGTGGATAAACTCTGGGAAATCTCCACAATCTTCCCTGAGCAGTGTGTTACTGCTGAACACAGTGGATCTAATGCTATACAGATCAGGATGTGTATGTAGTTTGCCCCAGAGTCAAATCCAAAAAATCTCTACTCAAGTAATGAAATCAGTATAAGAAGAATATAATAGTTCTATTTTAATGGCCACTGCTTGGTTTTTGCCTTTTCCTGCTCCCCTGCCAGCTTGATTATACAATTCTATTTTGGGGTGTCTCTGGAAATTGATAAATATTATTCAGGAGATAGTGCCTAATAAACAAACTGAGTTGTGCATCCCCATGGAAGCTGATATTTATTCTGAGCAAGCAACAAGCTTCAGTGTAGTTCAGGTTGGGTGGCCAAGCATTCAGAAGGCAAGAAATGCAATATTAAGGTTGGGAAGTCATACTCTTCATAGAATCATAGAATAGTTTGGCCTGGAAGGAACCTTAGAGACCATCTAACCCTCTGCCATGGGTGGGAACACCTTCCACTACACCAGGTTGCTCAGAGCCCCATCCCTATAGATACATCTGTACAGGATTAGATAAACTTTCTTCCACGTCTTTCCAAATTAGAAAAATTTCAGGGAATGTAGAAATGTGGAGTGTATTTCAGAGTACCGAGAAATGAAAATTCTTTTCAGAGCAAAACCTAATTTTGGAATAAACAATATCCTTTTTATTCCTCTGGAATAAATAATATCCTTTAATGTTAAGAGGTAACTCAGTTGCAAACTTAGTAGTGACCCCAGTAGCTGTCAATGCCTGCAGTGGGCTTCAGACCCTCCTCCTATCCAGTGCCTTGGTCAGAACATACATCAGTCACTGAAGTGGATATTGTTATATCATGACAGTGGTTAATTGTCTATATAAAATTAAAAATATCATTAGCTTTGCCAAAAGTTGTATGCGATTGGAAACCATCCATAGAATCGGTGGTAATGGTGCAATGTAGTTCATTGCCACAACAGGGACAACCAAGGCCTTTTGTTTTTCTGCTTAAAAACAAAAGATAAGCCCAGATTTCACCAGGATATTTGTCTCATATAGGAATGCTTACACTCCCCTATTTTTCGGGATGTTTCCAGGACCAGCGGGAATGGGCACAAACTGAAACACAGGTCTCAGAATCAGGAAACCCTTTGGTTGTGGGGTCTCTTTCTTTGTAGGTGTTCAAAAGCCATTGGGGTGTGGTCCTAGGCAAGCACCTCCAGGCTGCCCTGCTTGAGCAGGACCAGGTGACCTCCAGAGGTCCCTTCCAACCTCAACCATTTCTCTGCTCAAAGACAGAGCTAAAGCCCTGCTCCCTCTCCATGGTACCCACACCAAGGACCTTTGTCCTTTTGTGTTGGGGCTCCAAAGGGAGTTGGGGTCAAGCTAGGACATCTCACATGTGCACGTGGAGAGATGTTCTGCAGCTGTTCTTCCTCTGGCTTTGGGCATCTAAGGAAAAGGTGTGGCATTCAGCAGGGCAGTTACTGGCCCTTGGTGGATCACTGAATGTTTGGGGGCAGAGGAGGGACCTAATGGTGGCACCTGGAGCTTCCTTGGGCTCCTCCTTAAAACTGCACCTGGAAAAGATGGACCTGGAAATGATGGTTAATTTTTTCTTTCATTACTTTTTGGTTATAGGTGAAGTTTCTTGATAATCCTTGCACATTTTAGTTTAAATCTCCTGGTAATTTTATTCCAGAGAGTCTTTTTTAGAGTAACCAAAAGCTGAAGGAGATATAACATGTGCTTCATGAGAGGTTGGTCAGCTACTGGCACTTTTGTGCAGGAAGTGGGAAACTCAGCTTCAATATTTCTTTTTTCTTAGAGTGCCTATACTGTTGGGTGAGAAGAAGAGTGAATATACTTTACCCCTCCTGTCTAAAAAGTCTTATTTCATCTGAATATGCAGTCACAGAAAACCCACAAAGTGCTAACCAGCACCCTCAGGAATTAGTCCACTTGCTTTTTACATTGAAAAATATTAAATTATTTTGAGATTGGAAGAGATCCAAGGGGAAGAATGAAAGGCAGCAGGCTCCCATAACACTCCCCAGGGAGATGAGTAGGATTTTTGGTGAGGAGGCAGCTGAATCAGGAAGAAAGTTGATTTGAGCAGATGTTTCCCAACCAGCTGCTGAGTGGTCTAGCCTCTGGGCTGAAGGGTATCTGAGGGCAGCAGGATCTGGAAGGCTCTGGAGCCCTTCCACCTGGCAGGCAATAATTCAGAGCTTACACAAAGAGCCAGGGTGAGTCACTAGTCTGCTGATTAGGCTGCTCTCCTGGGAGGGAGGCACCTGGATCCCAGACCCAGGTAAGGGCTGCAAAGTGGAACAGCATCAGCTAGGAGGGATTGGAAATTCTTAATGCTGCCTGGTTAGGAGGCTCTTCGTGAGTGGGAGGCATGAGTTTGAATCCACTTGGAGAGTGCAGGTCTCCTAAAACCTAAAGGAAAGGTCTTGCCTTACAGTTATGGGAATGAGATGGCTCTTCTTCAGCTGTTGGGTATTGAGGTGGACATTTGACTTTGTTGTCTTAAAAATGATGAGTTTTGATTCTGCAGAGTCCTACTTTCCGTGGGACTTTTTTTTTTTTTTTCCAACTGCTATAAGACTTTTTACCTGCAGAATAGATAATTATTCACACTCCCCTGTCTGGCAATATCCTACCATGTCCTGGAAAGTGCCAAGAACGTGCTTGTACGTGCAGAAGGTGACATGGCCTCTGGAAATGGTCTGATGGACTGTGAGTCAGGAATGGCCGCAGAAAAGTTGGATGGATCTGGCAGAACCTGTAGCTATGAAAAGAGAATGAGTAATTTTTATATCTTGGGAAAGTCTCCAAAATTTTATCTTGAATGGATGTGTTAGTGGTAAGCAGTAGAGATTTAGAGTCTTAGGGGTAGATTCCTCTTCTTTTACACCAGGTTAAAGCTGAAGATGATTCAGTTAAAACCCAGAGTGTTATTCTGAATTGACTCTTCCACAGAAGAGATAAGAAAAATGGCCAAATTATTTATTTGTATCAATTGTATAAAATGTGTAAAGGGGAGTCTCCCTGCCTTTACCAGAAGGGATCTGAAAGATCCTATCTGGTCTACCTCTGTCAGCTTGGCATCTTTGCAGTAGTCAGTGGTTGCACAAAACTGGCCAATATTTCCATATATAGGGTTGCTAAATTACCCTTTCTGGTTTGGTTTTATTACCCCCTTGGAGCAATGATCTCACCCATCTGTGTTGTGTTGCTCTTCGGGAGTGGCAGGGGTGGAGTGGGGTGGGATGAGCAAAGCCCTGAGCTTTTTCCAGAGTTCCCTGCATATGCAGAACATTTCATTGTCTTCTCTAACACGCCCTCACCTTTCACACAGACTGGAATTTGACACACCGGGTTAGAGAAAGAAAGCAAGGGGGAAAAAAAAAAAAAAAAAAAAAGCACAACACAAGAAAAAACCCAACAAACAAGATCTTATCATGCAAAATATCCATCCACCCTCCTGATAAAAAAAAAAAGCCTCAGGTTAGGAAAATAAAAAAATGACTCTAATGAACACTCAAAATTAACATGCAAATACATCCATGGTTCCTGGCAGAGACAGAAAGATGGAACACAGCCCTCTTCCAAAGAGGCAGTTTTTAGACTTCTTGCAAAAGGGAAGTTTTTATCCCAATTGTTGTTGCATTGTCTTGAGAAGGTTTTCTTCTCTGTTGAGGAAACCTCTCCTTCTTCCCTCACCCCACCCCATACCCCACATTCATTTCACCAGGTGGCATGACGAAACCCTCCAGATCAAGGCAGGTTTCATCAACAAGGCTTCATGCCATGCCACCCATAATTCATCCCAGCCTGCTGTGGCTTTCTCCCAACAAGCAGCACCTCTTGCAAAACCAGCCCCTGTCTCACACTCCTTCCTAACTCGTGTTCCTGAGCACCAACAATAGAAGAGCATGAATCACTAACAGAGCGTACAGACCTTCGCTCCACTCCGGCCAGTTTGTGTCATTGCCTTAATGTTAATTACACACCATAATGTGTGCATTTAATTTCCGTGGTGTTTCAATTAAATTAATCAGGCAATTAAAATTAATTAAAATTACAGAAATCACCTGCAGAAGTGCTTGAAACGTGGGGGAGGGGAAGGGAGGGGTTGGGAGGGAGCTGGGAACGTAGATGGCTGTGTTTTCACAGACCTTCCTTCCCTTGATTAATTTTGGGGATACACTCTTTCAGAGCAGGTTATTTAAGGATTTAAAGACTGTTCCAAGGCCCATTGAAGCCAATGGAAATCTTTCTATTGGCAGTGATAGGTTTGGGACCAGGCTACTAGCCTCAAGTGCTCAGGATGGAGATTCAAGGGGTAGGTGATGAAAGTCCTGATGCTGAGCAGATATTCCTCAACACCTTCAGGGAACAAGGCCAAAGGCCTTGAAGTACCAAATCAGGGTCAGATTTTGAAAGGGAGGTTAAAGATGAAGATGACGTCCGTGGGAGTTAAGAGCGTCGATCCTTCCAAGGATCTGGGCTGGAGAGGTATTCTAAGAAACTTAAACAGGTTTGAAGTGTCAGAGGATTTTTAAAACATGACTAAATGTATCCTACTCTGAGGTCTCACTGAGTTGTGCAGTCAGTGAGAGGGGGTCCTAATTTCACAAAGGTGCTTCATGACTCCTGAATTCTTGGGTGAGTTACGATGCCTGTCCAGCAGTTCCCTTCCATTAGACATGGATTGGTGCATTCAATTGCTTCCCAGAGCGGTTGTTTCCTGCTCTGTGGAAGAGTTTGAAGGTATCATGTAAACCTGGACAGCTCTCTTACTGCTTATGCCTTTTTTACCAAGCAAGCACAGCCCCACCCTCACCTTCTAGCCAACCCTTAATTTTTTTTCCCCCAGCATGGAAGATTCAGCACTTTTAGCTTTGAACAACTACTTCCTCCACAACATCCTACCAGCCAACCCCTGCCCAACTAGTTCCTGTGTCTGGGAGACAGGTTGGTTCCTTCTGTGCTTTCCTGGAAAGACTTTGCCTGGTGCACTCCTGTCTTAGCCTGTGAGTCACCCATTCTTCGCTCCCGTTCTTTGCCCCACAGTTGGGGATGTTTATACCACAGCTACTGAAAGTTCACACAGGTATCCCCAAGCTGCCTTTAAATTAATTCTCTGGAGTGCCATCATTAGGATTGCTGTAGTTTCAGGGAGCACTGTGTGGGCTGAAAAACCAGGGGATGAAGCAAAGTAAATGCTCGTAATTAGGATGAGTTGCTCAGAGCTGCGCTGGTCACTGGAACCTGAGCTGGCTGTTTAAAGACATAACTGCTTTTTTGCGCATTATAATTTCACTCACACTGCCAGATAATCCCTCAGAGTTCCATAGGCAATTACCCATGCTTCTTGTGTCCAAGAGGGAGTAAAATCTTATCACCCCTGCCCCAATGGAACCTGCTTTTGCTCTACACTCGTGAACCACTTTTTTCTCTCCAGTTGTTTAGATGATTAACATAATTAAGTTATGCACACAGCAAATATTTAAGGCTTCTAGTTAGACTGAAGTGCACTGCCAGTTTCAGATCTGAAAGATTTAAGCATGCCAAAATTTGTTATTTTTTTCCAATTGTATCAGTTGATATTTTCTCTTTCTCTAAATAATGTGTTTTTTACACTCTCAGGTGATTGGGTCACAATATTCTCATTATTATTAACCACTTCAGCATAGTTTTCTGCTACTCTTGCTCTTTCGTAATTCACAGCAAATTGTATTGTCCACTTACACAGAATATTTTCCCATATTATCGTTTTTGGGATCTATATCATTAATTTGTGTCTCATATCTGTCTTTCTCCACTCCCTTTTCAAAAAAACAAACAAGTGAACAAGTTAGAAAATAAGAAACAGTAGCGAGAATACAGGAAGAGAAGGAAAAAACCCACCAAAGAGCAGAAAAACTTGATTTTCAAAATTAAAAATTTTAAGTGGGTGATAGTATTTAACTGCCGAAGAGTCCAGAGTTTTAATTAAAAATCTGATGAACACTTGTTCTTCTCTCCAAAATTTTCTAAGTGATGAAAGACCCCTCTCCCACTTTGCTAATCCTCCTCCATCTGAATCCTTTGACATGACTTCTTGTGTGGCCTTTGGCACATCACTTCACCTCAGTTTCCTCATCTATAAAATGGCTGTTAATCCCTATATAGTATCACCCACGCAAATTTCCAAGGCTTATGCTTCAACAGGGCTTTGAAGATAAGTGAGCAAAGTTTCAAAAGGACCTAAGAGATTTAGGAGTGAAAGTTTCATTAGCCTTCCATCAGATTTGTATTCTTATATCTCCAAGAGCCTTTTGAAAGTCTGCAGAATTGCAAGACTTTACTCATCAGAGTCATATTCCTTGTTCTCCTCAAGGAAAGCAATTGCTCCAGGCTAGTTTTGGCAGAAGAGCTTGTTCCTCAAAAGAAGCAAGGTGAGTCTTGGGGCTCACCAGTTTCTTCCCCAGTTTCAGATATGAAACCTTGGGTGCATGCTCCAGCCATTTCGGGCAAAGTGACATCTCTCCCTCCGTGTATCGGTAGATCTTGGCTTGTTTTGGCTGAAAGGAGGGAGGGAAGGTGCATATCACCAGCTTTGAGCTGGATTTGAGATAGGAACCTTCAGCTGGGAGGCAGTGCTGAGCTCCTTTGGGTGGTGGGGAGGTGTTCACCTCCTCAGTCAGCACCACTGCTCCTTGGAGAGGGAATAATGCGCCTTTTTCCCCATATGCATTGGGATGGAGAGGCCTGCAAGGTGCCCTGTCAATCCAGAGAATGGAAATTCCCTGCTTTTTTTTTTTTTTTTTTTTTTTTTTTTTTTTTTTTTTTTCTTTTTCCCTAAAAGAACAACAACATTAAGAAAAAAACCTCACGGGTCAAAATTACCAGGGAGATGCACTGAAAAAAATTCAAATATTGCCCTTTTTTTTGGTGTCTTTTACTTTTAAATTTGCCATCCCAAGTTCCACTTTCTCGCCTTTCTCAAATATTATAAAAAGGGAAAGAAAAAGAAGCTGTTCAACCAAAAAAGCCCCGTAGATACCAGTGGCTGGGTGGCTTTGGTTTGTTCAGCTTCAGTGGCTAAACCACTGCTCTGAAAACACTGGGAAATAATGTTACTATTCTTGGTGGGACTTTCCTTATCAAAATGAAAAGAGAAAGAATCTTATGAAGAAAGAAATATTTTCTTTGGCCATAAATGAAATATTTAGTTTTGATTTTTATTTCATTGACATAATTCAACTGAATTTGAAAATGAAACATGATTTGAAAATGGGAACCTGGAAGGGTTTTTTTCTTAAATTTTAGGGTAAATTGAGTTTTTTTACCCTTAAACTGTTGTACTTGACATATTTGCTGCTGATTTTGCTCCACTAGACATGACATTTTGCTTAAAATGAATCTTTCTGCAAAAATTCAACAAACTGTATTGAGTTTGGGAAAGGGGTCCTTAGGAAAAACCAGTAAATATCATACTAATAGTAAAAAAAGGTTAGTTGCTCTTATTCACAGCACAAAGCTCTGAAATCAACCAGCAATTAACAACAGATCCTTCCAATCTGAATCACTCTTTGTCTCTGTGATTATCAGAGTATCTGTCCTTTTTACCTCATCCCTAAAATTCAACACCTTCCATTTTAATATATTCAGTCTTTAACATCATGTTTTTCTTCAATTTCCCAGGGATGGAACAGATTCAGAAGCAGGTCACAGTGAAATTTTCTGGCTGAGTAGGCAACCAAGTCTGCAAGACTCAAGTCTCAAAACATTATCACACTGTAGGTTTCCTGTTTTCTCTTTAGTCGTACAAAATATAATAAATGTCAAGTTCTCAAGAAATATCTCTGGACAAAATTGGATCTCTGATGGATCTTTTTTGAGAAATTTTGAGCTTTCATTTCAAAATTTCTTCAGCTACAATGGAATGCCTTGGCCTAGAATTTCTGCAGGGCCACTGATAGTGTCCATACCTGCTATCAACAGCAATTGGGAAAGACAGGGAACCCAAAAAAAACCAGGAGAATTTATCTTGTGATGGAAGGTTCTTGGTATGCAGAAGAGTTTCTTTTCACCTCTGGAATTGCATGCTACATACTAATTAGAACTGTTAATTAAATACATTTTGTTAAAACATGTTGCATCAAGGATGAAGCATTTTGTTGAGGAGTTTTGTTGACACTTCTCTTGGAGAGATTTTTGATGTTCAGGACTTGTCAAAGACAGTATTCCAGGAGAAGCAGAGTCTCAGGTTCCTGTTACATGGATAAAATAGAGAGTGTCATTAAAATTCCAGTGCCATTTAATTTGATAGAATATTTGAAAAGCTTTTTTATTTTCATCTCTTTTTCTTCCTTCCAATGTGGAAGGGAAACAAATTTCAAACCTTAAAAATTGTGGTGAAATGGAATTGGTGTCCTGCGGACTATTCCTGTAACAAAGCCAACAAACTTGTCCAGTTCCTCCCTGTGGAAGCACAGCAATTCATTTATGCAGCTTTACCAAGTGTCCAAAGTGCTTCATGCACTGCTAATAATTATGGGCACATCTTGGTGGTCATATTGAATTCAATGGCAACTTTCCCACAGATTTTATCGGGAATAGAATTCCTCCCTATATGATTTAATTGTATAACTCAGTTTCTGTTATTGCTTAAGACTCCCCAGTCCGTGCCAGCATGTGAAATTCTGATGAATTTTTATATTAGCGGCTGCTGCTAACTGTTCTTAATTATTTGATAGTCATCTGAGGCCTGAATTTCATAGATGTGCAGCTCCTCTTATTCATATTCTAATCAGTGGTAATTTGGATACTTTGACCATCTGTAAATCAGACCTTTGAAGGGCAATCCCAATCCCACTGTCTCTAATGGATGCAGGTCATACTTCCAAGGCTAAACCACTTTTTCACTTAACAAATAGCATACAGCTGGTTAAAAAACATAAAAATTCTGATTTTTGGGAAAATTACAAGGGGTTTTTTTGGGGGGGGGAGTGCGGGGAAGAATCTCAAATGTAGGGAAAAATCAGAGAATTTTTCGTAAAACTTATATTCTGATACTGCAGCATTGAGCACAGCTTTGAAGACAGTGCATGATGGAGAATTGAGTGGACAGCAGAAACCCCTGATGTTCCCCACTTCCAGGAGACACACACAGAGGACATTTACCCTTGAATTATCACAGTTGCTCAGCACTGTGCTGATAAAAGTGCTGGTTGCAGCACGAACTTCATTGCCTTTCTTTTAGGGAGCCCATAGGGAACTCTTAAGTTAGGACACAAGGCACCTGAAAACATTATTTTTAAGGACATTTCTGTGCTTAACCTCCATTTCTCTAGTAGCTGATTTTCAAGTCCTCTGTTTTCTCCTTCCTTTTTGGGGGAAGATATGAATCTATAGCAGTGGGGTCACAAGAGGTAGGTCCTCCCAGGGTCATACAGCTGTGGCCAAGGGCAAGGTTGGATGAGATTTTGGCACCATTGGTTTTACCAAACCTTTTTCAGCAAGTTCAAATAACAGGATTTTCTCTCAATGGGAGCAGAGATTAATCTTGGTTCAGCTGCCCTGCTGAAGAGGTGCAGTGGCTGATCCAACAAATTGGAAGAGAATATTTTAGTCTCTTCCCACTCAGAAGTCACTCCTGTAATCGGACCTCACATCTAAACTAACACCCTGCCTCACCTCAGCTTAATTGAAAAAGAAAAAGCAGTCTCTATATGCTAGAGGCACAGTGGTTTCAAAAGTCTAGAGTGGAATACAGACATTTTTGCCTTTGGGCACCCAAATGGGGGCACCTAAAATGTCTGGTATCCAGTCAGTCAATACTGAGAAGTTTCTGAAAACCAGCCCTTAGAAATGTCAGAGAAAAGCTCCCAGATTTAGGAATCCTGTCAAAAATAAGTTCTTTCTGGGTAGTTTTGGAAAAACTCATGTGTTGTCTCTACCTCCAAATGCTTTCTGAAGTTTTGTATGACCATGAATACCCTTTGTATTTGGGGTCAGTCACAAAACTACTCCCAGGCTGACACCTTACTTACCACCTTCCCACCCTGTTGGGAATACTGGCCTTGAAATGGAAAGGTTTGTGTTGGAAATGTTGACACAACCCTAAACTGGAGTAATGTTGGTGTCAGGGAGGAGTGTGAGGCAGGAGTTCTCTGAATCAGTCCTTCTTCTAATCCTTGGGAAGGGGCTGTAGAAAAGATTAGTTTTCTATATCAAGTTTCATTCATTGAAAGGATTTGAGAGATAAAACACATAAACCATGGAAGCACAGATACAATGTGGTTGAAAGGGTTAAAGGACTGAAGAAGACTCAGTAATTCTCACAAATGAAGACCAGATGTTTTTGACTTTTAAAAAATACTCAGTCTCTTCCATCCCTACTTACCTTTCTGATATCAGCTGAGATCAATGAGACATTACTGAGGAGGCAGTTTCTTCTCCATGGTTTCTCCTGTTCCTACACAGAAATACAAGGGGGAGGGGGAATAACAAGAATATGTTAATAATAGCCAGAGCAGTTCTCACCTGCTGTAAATTGGCCTAGATCCATAGAGGAGCTCTGACTTACAGAAGATGGGATTCGTCCATCAGTGTGGCTGCCTATACTCAGTGATATTGCAAAAGCCTTTACAGACTATGTCATGTTGCTCAATATTCTGTCTATTCAAGGCTGTGCCATGTCAAATGCTGTGCTGAAAGGTGTGCCAGTGCATAATCACGCCTGCTGCAAACATGGGAGTTCTGAAATCCCGGGGGGAAAGAGCAGCACACCTAAGAATGAGAAAAGATGTGGAAATAGCATTGGTCAGTGCAACATAAACAGGTAAAGATCTTCAGCTATTAGGGGAAAAAATGAGGGATTATGTGGAATGACTGCTAGGGAGAAGAAAAATCCATCTAATTTGTTGTTTCATCTCATGTTAAAATCAGCCAAAAAAAGAAGGCTGGAGAGGAAGCAGGAGCTGGGTTGCAGTTTGCCTGCAACAGATAGGTCACATCAGACCTGTTCAGTCCAGTCTGATTCCTTCCCTATCATGACTCACTTGTGCATACTCATGAAGGGTGCTGAATTTGGCAGGCAAAACACAGTCACATCACATTTGGTAAATCCAGTTGGCTCGGTTTAATCTGCATCCAAAAATATTGTCTGTGTAATGAAAGGGATGGGTTGAGAAGTGGAGGGACATTTCAGTGCCCAAAATGATTGCACTCATCACCATTACCTTGAGCATCTCAATTAATTCTTTTTGTCCACTACCCACTGTGGACTGACGGCCTCTTTTCCTAGGGGCAGGAAATTCTAGCAGCAGCAAAGAGGCAGATTGAGTGAGGTTATGCCTCTTGTATTCAGACACTGAGCACTTTGGGAGCAGTGTGGCTGCTGGATGCTTCCCACCACAGTCACTTGGAGCAGGATGGCAGTGAAGGTGTGGAGAAATTGGCCAAAAAAACCCTGGGTTGCACTGATTGAAGCTGCCCCTCTGGCTAATGGCTGACAAATTTTTTCTAAACAATGTGAGCTAGTTCCAAAGGGATGACATGGAGGTGGCAGAGGGCAGAAGCAAACAGCATGATAGCAAATCCAGAGTATTATTCTGGTCTAGGATGGAGTTCAGCTTGAGGTGCTCACTCAGTCCTGTGACACATAGCTTTTTCTGTGGGACAGCTTTTTCAGGGATGTCCATTTGTCCATCTTCTTTCTTTAAGGACAGCAATGACTTCAGAAAGAGGGGACTTAAGCCAGAGCTGGTAGAATCTGAAAATAACTGTATCTTTAGAACTTACCTAAATACTTATTATTTTATACTTATGATTTAATGATTGCATTTTTATAATTTACTATCCACCTAGGTGACTTGATATCTGGGTGTGTTTTATCTTCCTTCATTTCCTTTTGCCCTGTTAACCCGAGTCTTTTTATTTTGTTTTGTTATGCCTTTGAAAGATACATCACAGATGATGCCCTGCCACCAAATACATATTTAACTGATGTATATTTAATATTCTTTTTCTAAACTCTCTTGATTTACTGACTGTTTTTATCCCTTGTGATAATAACTAGTCAATGTTTTACCTTGAGATTTTTCTTCCAAAATTTTCTCGTTCCCTTTACATGAACCTAAATATAGGTTGGCCAATGGCCAAGTAATTTTCCATATCAGCAACCTCTCTGCCTGCATGCAGTCAGGAGAGATGTGCCTCTTGTAAAGTGTGCTTTTCTCTAAAATCCAGAGTTCTTGTACTCTGAAAAATCCCCAAACTTTCTATTTAAAATTAGCTGGTCAAATTGCATGTTGGCTTCCTGCTTTTGATTTCATTATTTTCATGCACCTTTGTTCAGACTTCCCCACCACTACTTAATGCCATTTAATACCAAAATAATACTTTTTTTTTTCCTAAAATTGCTCTCAGTGAACTCAATGATAAATTCATGATGTCAGGTATCATGAAGATGAAGGGTGGCAAAATTTCATTCCAATTGATAGGAATTTTTCCACCACCTTTGACACTACTCTTGGAAGCTGTTGAATATGGATAGATGAGCTAAAGTTAATGGATGATTTTGTTGTAGTCTATGATCACGATTAAAAAAACACCCTGAAATGAGCAGTTTTACTTGCACCACCTTATTTAATTCTTTACAAATTAAATTAATCCCTCCCTCCCCTTGCCAAAAAAAAAAAAAAAAACTTGTAAGGAAAGTTTGCTGGTGGAGGGAAGAGGATATTCAAAGGATTAAAGCAAATCTCTTAGGATGACATGGTTGAAGTGGTTCTGTATGCTCTGTTGTAGGTAATTCTTGAGCATGCACAGCAATAAAAGGAGGCAGAAAGCAGCAGTGGAAATCTAGTTGAAAACATGTGCAGTAGGAAGGGACTTTTGTCACATAATAGCATGAAAAGGTCACGCCAGTGTGTGTGGGTGGTGGAAGACACCACAGAGACCAGCACCCTCATGGGTGATATTTAGGGGTGATAGGGGTGATAATTATCACCAAACTCTGTAAATACCAAAACAAAGGCACAAAAGGAGACAAAGGGGATTGACTCTTTTAGAAGATAAGATCAAGTGCAGAACAGGGGAAGGAAAAGCAACCAGGCTTTGAGGTGGGAGCTAGAAGGTGCAAACAAGCTTCTTCAGTGAAGGGACATTAAGGACCTCTGGTGGCATGGTCATGATGACAGATGAAGGATATGTGGTAGGTCTTTGTCAAGGAAAAAAATCTGTTTCCTCAGGAATATAAGTTTGTGCTTCTCTGGATTTTAAATAGACCATGTTAAAATACCTTTTATATATGGGTTGGAATAGTCCTTAGCCTCTTCGTACAGGAGACCCTTCAGTTGTAAATAATCTACTATAAAGGGACAGATACACTTTTATCACTGCTGGGTGAGTGGTGGAGTCAATAACACCCTAAAATGCAAGGCTCAGTATAGATGAAACTCAGGCCCATCAAATCCGAGGGTTTTCTTTGCATCTTTTAATACTAAACATTGACTGTCTTCCTCAAGGCATCACAAAAAGACATTTCCAGCAAAGACCAGGTTTCCGAACTACCATGAGCTGGGAAAATTCCAATGTCTTCTATGGAGTTTCCAGCCACATAGCCCAGCAGAGACTGGAGCTTTCTGAGTCCAAAGCGTTAATGGAAAGCAAGACCTGTGGCTATTGCAGAGGAAATTATATTAATAAAAATATTTCAGAAAATTCTGGATTCTTTCCAGTCAGACGGATATTTTTATTATGTTTAAATACTCACGTCAGGGTCTCATTTACTGCAGACTTTTAGGAGAGCAAGGGACATTCCTGAATGTCATGTTCCATATTTTTCCATTCTGTCTCAGACACGTTTGATTTCATTTCATCAAGGGAGACACTATTCTCCATAAAAGTTAATCTACTGTCACTTTTTACAGTGCTATTTTTCATCTCTAAATAGCAATAAAAGTATGTACCTCTTCTTTAGAGGATCTCACGAGTCAGTGTGAAGGAATACCTGGAGGAGCAGCATGGCAACTCCATTTGGCAGCTAGGGCACAGAGGCAAAGGGAAGTGATTTATTCAGAATCACCCAACAGTCAATCCCTGAAGCAGAGTTGGGTGCAGGATTCAAACCTCCAAAATCTCAGAGCAATGAGTGGGCACCTGTGTCTCACCTGAGCTCAGAGACAAGGGAAGGCTGGATTTGCATAAATTTTGACTCAAAGTGTGTGTTTTGGACAGAAGCGGCTTTAAGTTTTTAGCTCCAATAGTAGAGGGAACTGTTGAATTTTAAAGTCCCTCTGCCAAACCAATATAGAGCATCTAATACATATTTACATGTGCTTTTTAAACTGGGTGGGTCACTAGGGATTCCTAAACTTGGGTTGAGCAGCTGTTTGCTTCTCTCCTCCTATGGTGAATATCATCTTCACTAAAGGGTACCTGTGGTAAGAGGATGCCCTGAGATGTGACCTGATAAATGGATGGGTCCTTTTTGGTTTGACCCCCTTCCACCTCACATAACATAATGCAGAAACTCTGCTCATAAAACAATATGAAGCCTACAGATAAAAAGCTTTCCATACAAGTACTTAAACTGTGTGGATTCCAATACCCCAAGGTATCATGTATTCCAGCTTCAAGAACATTTTCAAATGTAGCAGAACCAAACAGAAGAAATTGCTCCCATTATGTGGGAAATCCCAGCATTTCGAAATTTGTGTTGGTAATTAGAAGTTGTGATGTTTCATGGAATGGAAAGACAAGCTGTTTTAAAGGAAACATGGAAACACACTTATCAAAAGGGAGGTCATTAGGCTGAACCATTTGGCACAGGTAGGGACTCAGCTGGCCTGAGGTATGCAGTCCTGACCACCACACTTTAAAAAAAAAAAAAAGTAATAAACCATTTGGAAAGCATCCAGAGGAGAGCAACATGAAGGAAAAGAGGTTTAAGAAAACATGACCTATAATGAAAAGTTGAAGGAATTGAGTTTGTTTAGTCTAGGAAAGCAGTGAAGGAAGGGAGGCATGTTATGAGTCTTCAAACATATAATAGGGTTTTTAAAAGAGGACAGTGATCAATTGTTCTCTGTGTCCACTGCTGGTAGGACAAGAGGGAATGGGCTTAATTTGTAATGGGAAGAGTCTTGGGTTAGTTATTAAAAAATCCTGCTAACTCGAGGGAGAGGAACAACACAGCCTTGATGGGATAAAGAATCGTTACCACTGGAGGTTTTCCAAAGCAAGTTAGGCACATATCTGTCAAGGATGATCTAGAAATATTTGTTGTTACGTCAGAGCAAAAGGTCAGGGTGGAAGCCGTCATGAAATCCTTGCCTCTTTACTCTCTCATCCCACTGTGAAGTGCTTTGCCTTGGTAGTGCCCACACATAGTCATAGAAATCACAGAGAACATAAAATGTCTTGTATTGTTGTGCACCATCATTCTAATTGATGAAGACTATTTGAAAAATGTCAATATTAAAAGTCAAAAACAAGGAAAACAAAATAAAAGAAAGGAAAAAAATTCCAAACAAATAAAATAATGAAGGTCGAACTTTAATCTTGGGGTCTTCTTGAAAGATTGCCAAAAAGAATATTAGCACGGTCAACTATTTTCCAAGAAACATCTTGATTTTGAGAAATCAGGTTGTTCTCATAGAAAAATTCATAATCCAAATAATATTAACAAATGCTGCTGCATCTAGAGGGCTGCTGGCCCTTTAAAACCCTTGTGGCTTTTACTCCAGCTGCATACAGAGAATATTTTTAGCAAAATCTTCACTTCCAGCATGGTGGATTTGGAATGGGAAATTGTATTTATAATACAGTGCGTTCTTCAGACCTTTCAAAGGGCAGATCTTGCAGAGGAGTGGACAGATGAGGAGGGTTTTACCTCACTGCTGTTGGAGTTTCAAAGCTGAAGCTAATGAAAGTATGGCAGCAGCTGAAGGAAGATGAGCAGCTATGGGGGAGCAGGAAAGTTACCATCTCTCTAAGTGGGACTTAATGTGTTAGGGGTGATGCAGCCTCTGATAATTTCTGTATGCTTGGAAGGGAGAAAAAAAAAGACTAAAAGCTGCAGAGAATAAAGACCTAATTATCTCTGTCTTCTAAGCCTCGCTGCAAGTTGCATGGAAATTCCTTTTGGGTCAGAGAAGTGCAATTACTCACTAATCTGTGGAAAGATGCCATCCCATAATCACCTGATGTTTGTTTACCAGCAATTCTTATTAAATGTCCTTTAATTAAGAGGCAGTTGTATCTGGGGCCCTGTGATTGTCATTGACACTTCCTGAGAATGAGAGTTGCTCTAGGTTGCAGAAGTGGACGTGCCCCTATTAAAATCATTAATGTTGGGCTGGGGAAGTTGGAAGTGAAAGATGGATCTGATGGACCAAGGGTTCCCATATGCCTTGAAATTCTCAGGTTTTTGTTAACATGAGACTTTATTTTACTGACATTACAGCAATTTCCTGGAAACGACCTTGACCCTGAACAATTTCAGATTCTCTGCCGTGTGGCAGCATACTTCGAGGTTGTGTTTTTAAGTTTTAAGGGGATCTGAGTTAGATGGCACCACACTCATCCTTGGGAATGGACAGTATGAGGCTACTACAGCCCAACACTCACTGCTGACCCTTCTGTGTGTAGATGTATTCTGCATAAATCTGTGGGGAAGCCCTGAGTGGTGCACAAGATGTTTGAGCAACTCACTGAGGATGGAGCTGTGCCAGTGACATCACTGCAAGTGACTGGGTGGAGTGACACCCCATGGGCATTGCACACAGATAATGGGGAGTTCAGTTGCAAGAGAAGTTGATGAGAAAGGACTGGACAGGAGAATGTATAGTGAAAACTATTTTTTTTGATCAAAACCTTTAAGAAGTCATTAACTACAAATTGTGTCTCCTGTCATGTTCTGCCCAAGAACTGCAGCAACAGCACTGAGATGGACACATTCAAGTTATGCAAAGATCCTTCTGGGGAAACTATTTTTCTTCTTTTGACTCCAGTAAAAAAGGCCTCAAGTATGGTTGGATGTTGGCTGTATAACCCCCAGAGCAAATAATTCATAATGAGTGCCCTATCCCATTTTAATTCATTCAGTGTTGCCTCTATACGGCAGGATGTCTAGAGGCCAAACACTGTTCCCATAATGTTGGTGCAATCCCATTGATACATTGATTTCAGGAGGTCACACCAGATTATCATAATGGCTCCTTCGGGCCACAAAAATCTATGAATACGAAAGCATGGGAGAACAAGTTCAGGAGACTGTAGAAAACTTAACTTTGTATTTTTGTGTGGAGGACAGAGGGGAGTATGAGGGACTTTTGAACATGAATGTGAACACTTTTCAGGTTGGTGCATGTTGAAAGCTGCTGCTATTTGATGGCTGTAGGGCAGTTTGTGTGAAACCAGCTGGAGGTCTCTGTACAGTCCCTTGGAGCTAAAAGTCTAGTGAAGTCAAAAGAGAGGCTTCATTGACTTCAAAAGCTCTCAAATCTGGCCCTCAGTGGATAAAAATCCACAACAACATCAAACTGTCCATTCTGTGATGCCTTCTACATTCATTTTAACCCTCACCTTTTTTCCCTGCCAACACAACCCAGCTTTATCTGAATATCCACTTTGAAGCACGGAGAAACAATGGCACCCTTTTAAAAACTGCCTTTCGAATGGGCACCAGAGTAATAAAAGATTGACAGTCTCTAAAATCAAATGTTTCAGGGAGAACTGATTGAATTTCCTCCATAAAACTCTCTTAAATACCCACATCCCTTCCCCAGGGACAAATTTTCCATAAACAGGCAACATTCTTTTGTTGTTGTTGTTGTATTTTTAACAGTCTTGTACAGTATCTTGTCAAGATGTCATCAATACAATTGCTTTGACATTTTTAGTGCAGCATTTGGAAGGCAGGTTGGGTTTTTCAGTCTGGCAAGCCAATATAAGTCAGCCTCTGATACTTAATTTCTCTATGAGATCCTTCACTTCTATTATAAACAGATCCAGCAGTTGAGAGATAAATTTCTTGGTAACAGTTTGGACTTTTTTATGAACCACCTGCAAGTTTTCTGCAAACAACATGTTTTATGGGAGCTCAAGGCAATGTTCACCCATCAAGACCTGACAGTAAGAAGTGGATGAATGAGGCCTTATCTCAGCCACACATGTAACCTTCTGTGTCCCCTGGCTTGACCTCCCTCTGCACTCATTTATGAAAATGATTCATCTTTAAAGAGCTTCCTCGCTCTGCCTGGAGGCTGTAGATCTTTCTGCACTGGACTTGTGCAGGCTGAGGTTATAAACTTCGGCATGGAAGGCACACAGAGGGGCTTAATTTTGAACATTAGGGGGAAAAAATGTGTACACTGTGTACGCACTTAAAGAAGCAGGCTATAATAGAGACAGTTAAAAAAATCTGAATTTGGGAATACTGAGAATTTTTGAAAGGGGGTGGCTGGAAAAGTGGGTCTCTTATTAAGGTCATGATAGATTTTTATTTATGATCAAACTATTTTTAAAGCTATTTGTTGTCATTATTTTTGATTCTTACTTTATGTGTGGATTTTGGTTTTATTTTTTTTTCCCTTATGGACAATAAGGAATATAAAAGAATGAATTTCTAATCATTATTGCTTTCTGGATCTCAGGCATTCAGAATGTACCCCAGATTCAACAACTGGGGAAAAATCAGATCAGCACAGTCTTTCATGACAAAATAATCTCTTGTAGCACTGTAAATAATAATTTTAAAAGTCAGCAAAAAAAGCATTCTGTTGAATTTTTACAAGTATTTAAATATCTGAAATACTAAACTTATTTTAATGAAAAACTTCCCCATGTCTCAAGCTTATTTCTGCCCTTTCTCTGTTACAGGAAGTAAACTCTTGCTCTTCTCAGCAAACCTGGACATCTAAGATTTAGCAGTAAAAATAACCTTTAAAAAATAAAAGCTGGTGTCAGCTTCTGAGTTAAGTTACGTGTTCAAGTTTCTTGGGTAGAATACTTTTTGTATTAGTTTAGGATTTGTTTCCTGTACATAAACAAGCTACCCAAACTGTAATCCAAAATGCTTGATCATCCCTGCAGAGAAAAACCCCCACCTATTCTGGGATATCATTTAAGCCTGAGCTCATTTATTCAATTGGGCAGAAGTTGGGTTAGAGCCTGATTTCACTTTGCTTGGAGGTGAAACCTCTTTTTAGGGCAGGCTCAAGCAAAAAGTTCCTCCAGCACAGATAGTTCCTGCACAGAGTCCTTTACACAGTTTCTTTCCTGAGATCCAGGCAAACCTTTCCACCTCTAACAAAGCAAAGAGACACAGCCCAAGAAAATTTAAGCTGAGAGCCCTTGAGCTGTGTCCTCAGAAAGTTGTAGGTGAGGGCAGATGGAAGCTGGTCATGCTCATATGTGTCAAAGTTCTCTGTGGGAATACAGATCTTCAGTTTGGGTAGACCCATCAAATCCCAAAAAATAGGATTTGATGAGTAAGACAAACCCCTGGAGATCTTTGTGGTGTTTGCTGTGAGATGTTGGGCGCGGGCCTGAGAGAACACTTATGGAAAGTGTCTCCTTCACTGACTTGGTATTCACAGTGATCATTGTATCCTCCACAAGTATTTACTCCATGAAACGAGAAAATTTTGGTCAGCCTCACAGCCTAGCATGAAACTAGAACAACTTCTCAAGGAGAAATAAAAACATTACAGGAATACCACTGTTATCTCCTAGCTGGGTAGTATAAATCCTGGAAATTCACAGCTTATGTTAAAACCTCAGAATTTCTGACACCCCTGTCATCTCTCAGTATGGAAAAGAAGGCTCCCCACAGAACCTCTGCTCTGAAGTGATGCAGTGAAGTACACTTGCCATCCTGGAGGAGTGTTTACTGTTCCAGAGTAAATAGGACACGCAATACATCTGTGTGTTGCAGCACTTTCTAGGCAGTCATAACACCAATACCTTTCACCAGATGATTATTTCAAAATTCCTGCTGTCTTTTTTGCTCTCCCTACATGACTGAGGTTTTACAGACCTTGTTTTAATTGTAATTTGGACATTAATACCATTGAGTCTGATAAGAATATTGGCCATTAGCTCAGAGAACTTTTGTTACTCTCCCTTGTTTATATCTCCAAGTTTTTATACACAGCACTTCTAACCCCTATAATCCTTTGTTGTTGAGCATTTTGAAGTCATCAAGCTGTGTTCAGACATGTTGCATCAATGTAGCACTAAAGACACCAGTGAATACCTGATTTGCTGTGTAGGATAAGGTGTTAGTCTGCAGCAAGGTATCTGGTGCCCCACAAATCACTGTCAGCTCTGTTCTGGTTCTCAGCAGAGCTGGGGCAGCTGGATGTGGGCACTCTGTGCTTTGACCCTTAGACCATCCTTTTGTCTCTTTTGAAGCAGAATCTCTGTCTCTCTGATCATTCAAGCAGCTCTTATCTATATGTCACTTAATATAGAGTCATAATATATATAGGCTTTCTGTGTTTATGCACTTCCAGAATATCCAAGTGAAGCTGTCATTAAACATCCAACACAAGTTGTTTCTCCCAGCTCCATAAATCACCAAGGAGCTTTAACAGTTTTTTGTTGAAATCTGGTGAAACTGAAGATACTTTAGGTGGGGTTTGTTGCTGGGCTTTTTTGTTCAATTTTGTGTTTTTTGCAAAATCATTACTGGATATAAATCTCAGGATCTTATTGATGAGTCTGCAAAAGCCACACTTGACTGGGGAAGCCTGGTTTATTTCCTGACCATCTGACATTAGTACATAGCTTTGAGGGCTAGTAGTTGAGCTCAGAAGTCTTGTGATTGTGTTTATAGTACTCAACTGGGCATATTTAATACGCTTAAGAGGAGGGAACATTGAATGTATTTGATTCTACTATTTCCAGAAGAGAGCTGATTTTCATCTGGAGGGAGGGAGGGACAGAGAGAGACAGACAGCCGAGCTCTCTTGTGTAAAAGGTGATAAATAGCCTGACTAGGAACAAGAAGGTTGGCAGCTTTACCAGATCAAATGTATCTTAGTTGTGCTAAGTAAATTAAATTGATTCAGAGAGGCTGCAGATATTAAAGATCATGGATACCCATGAATAAGGATTAAAGCTCTTATTCTTTTTCTATTCTAAACTATTCCAGCCCTTCTGTCATTGGGATGGTATCAAAGATCTACATCTACCAAAGGACTTACCTATCACAGCTTGGAATTCAGTAGCTTCTAGTTCTTAGGAGCTTTGTTGATAAGAAGTTGCCCAATTTAGGCAAGTAAGCTTCTTATGCAATGCATTGGGCATCAAGCACTCCTGAAAGGGTTTAACATGTGACAGCACAAGGTAAAACCCAGTCTGAGGGCAGCAAGGCCAAGGGTAGGTGTGAGGCTTTGTGCTCTTTTCTTCTGGGAAGCCAGATGCCCAACTCTAGATTTGAAGGCAGATACTGTCTTTCATTCAGGTTTCACAGGCTTCTTGTCAGCCCATGAACTACATTTGCAGCAGTCAGTTGTAACACTCACTTGATATCTTGGAAACTCTCTTTCAGATCTTCCCATTCTTATTGGAAGAGATCTGTGTCACCCACTTCAATGGATTTAAAGTTAAAATACAGGGTCATTCTTTGACCCTGTCATTCTTTTTCATCTTCTTTGGACATTTCATCCAAAAATGGAACACAGAAGACACTGATGACCAGAGTAATCTCCACATTTCTAGCTTTTCTAGGTAAAAAGTAAGAGCTGAAAATTCAGCTCCTTCACTGCCTATTAAGAATATTGGGACTTTGAGCAGGGGTCAAAGACAGCTGTGCATTTGTACATTTTTAAATATATTTATACATATTACATATTTATGTATTTTTGTATATTTATACATTTAAAAAAGCCAGCTATGTGTTTGATCAGCCAGCTATGGATGTTACCTGCCCATGCAGCATTAATATGTAATTTCTATATCTTCCTACCTCTTGTTGTTGATTTCCTCACAGCCATTGAGATCAGGTTTGTGCCTGTGCAAGGAAGAAATCTGGAGCACTACGACATCAGTGAATTTTTCACTGATTGGCAACACCTTAAGGAGCAACTCTTTCTCTTCCAGGACGGGGATAGTGCTACTCAGTGGCTAATTTTGGTGCTTGCAAACTGATACACAAAGAGCTTGTGAATCAGCTCTCATTTCATGTTTCCCACTACTGATCCTCTGAGAGGTGTATGGCAGAAGCAATGGCATGGCAGAAAGGACAACAGCCACAGGGCCTTTCATTGAGCACGAGGGTATTTTCTGCCTATTTCATGTTTCATAGAATGCCAAACCTGAACCATGGGAAGAATCTGGACGGCCGCTGAATGAGCTTCCTGCGCCTGACTGCCACGCAGGCTGGGAGTTTTCACCCTAGTTTGTTTAGATAGCTGCCTCTATCATCTCAACTTTCTCATTTATTGGCATGCTGACAGCATGCCAGTGGCAAGACAACTCCCTCCAGGAGTTCCCATCATTTGGATCACAGCTTCCTCCCTCTCCACCTACTGCAGCTATTAGGCACATCCAGTATACACCTCGGCATGCATGCTCTAAACTGCCTGGGTGAACCCAGGGAGCAGCCAACTCTGAATACAAAACAGGCTTCCAAATAATAATAATACCCGTGGAGCCTGAAGAGTTGCCTTCCTTGCCCAAAAGGCTTTTCAGGGGTTCTGGGAAGGGAAAGGAACGGCTTTTGAAACACGGGTTAAATCCTTCAGTGGAGATTTTCTTTTTTGAGTGCCTCCATGCTTTTGGGGTGCTCAGTTTGGGGCACCTGCAACAGCCCTGAAGCTAAGCTCCCTCTTCAGCTGTTAGATCCCACAGGATAGGGGTGTTCATCACACAGCCAGAGCTCATTTTACAGTGGCTCTCTGGCTCCTGACCACCAAAGCGTTAGTTTAGCCCTCAAAAATGGCTAAGCCTGCACAACCCAGGGGCTGGCTAATGTGGGTTTTGGCCCGTGCAGATGCAGGAATATTCCACAGCAGGACAGGACTTGTTCCCTGCACTAACTCTCCTCAAACCCAGCTGCTAATAAATGGTAGTGAGAAGGGGATATTTTTCCCTCCTTTCAAATGGACAGGATATCAGGTGGAGCATCAGGCAGTGCTTTTAGGATGGAGGCACTTTTCCTCGACTTTTCTCCACTTTTCTTCATTACCAGGAAAAGTTCTAGTTGAGGAGGTGCTGCTAGGCTTGCCAAGTGCCACAAGTAACAGGAATAAAAAACTTGGGGGATTTCCCGGCCAATTTTCACATAGTCAAGCATCTCAAATGTGTGTTTCTGCTTCTGAATCACTAACTATTTAGTACTGGGGTGGTTATTTAGGCAGCCCAGAGAGGTGAAGAGCAGAGAGAGACACCCCACTTTTTTACACAAGCCTGCCCATGTCACCAACTGGAGCGTGAGGAGGAGAGGTGTCTCTAGAGCCCACTGTGCCCTCCTCTCTTGAGTCAGCCAGAAAGCTTCAATTTTCTGTACCTTCCAGGCAGAAAATTGGGAAGTTAAAGTGCCTAAAAATTAAAGGTATTTAGCAATACACTCATTTTCAGACTACTTACTGGTCTAAGTGGAGAAAGAATATTTAAAATTAATAGTATGGTGTGGGCATTGCTCGATCTGCTCCCTGAATAAGACAGCTGTGTGAAACAAGGACATAAAAAGAGCTGTATCAGCTATACAGGGATCCATCTAATACATGTACCTCTTTCTGACAGGGGCCAAGAATTAATACATGCTTGGGGAAAAGTAAAATAGCAAAGTGAGACTTCCTCAGAGCACTCTCACAACATCTTGAGATTTGCATTGCAGCATCTTCCGGAGCCAGAGGTAATGTCTTTGTATTTAATAGCTCTTGAAGAATTTTTCTTTCATGAACTTGTCCAGTCCTTTTTGAACCCATGTAAATTTACAGCATCCACAACATCCTGTGGCAAGGAGTTCCACGGCTTAATTATACATTGTATGAAGAATCATTTCCCTTTGTTTGTTTTGAACCCGTCTCCTCCATGTTCCATTTGATGTCCCCTTGCTCTTGTTTTGGAAAAGACAGAGAACAATTGCTCATCATTTCCATACCTCTTTGATTTCACAGATCTCTGTCATCTACCCCTCATTCACAACCTGGTCCTTAATGAGCAATCTGAGGTTATCACACTGACTCTTGATTGCTTAAAATTGTTCTTCCCACCTAATGGGCATCCACATTGGGCAGAGAGAAGTGAAAGGGTATTTAGACTCAGGAAGAATAAAATGTCTGGGTGGATTTGTAATATCAGCAACCATCACCATTTACAGGGAACGATCTTTGATCTGTGGGTACTTGGGAAATTCCTCTCAACCATCTGTCTGAGGGATTATGAAGGAGTTCCGTGTCTTGCAAGTACGCTGCAAAAGCAATCAGAGGATAACACAACATCTAAATCTGCTTATCAAAACCACTATCAGGAAGAGATGACAAAAATATACTGTATGTTTACCGAAAGATCAGCTCTCTTTGTTAATTTTTGGTTCAAATTATATAGCCAGTAGACACTTAACATGTTATCTCCTCGAGATATCAGCGATATTGTATTACAACATTACAGAGAGCTTTATAGACTAGTGACAAGAGGCTGAGAGGTTCTCAACTGACATATAATTATCTAATGTGCTTGATGTGCCAAAAATTGCTACTCTACATGGGCGAACAGAAAGCACAGAAAGAGAAACAGAAAATACCTGAAGCATTTGGGAGGAAGGTGGAAAAACAACCTTTATAGCAGAAGTTGTTTCTCAGAAAAAATATCTCTGGAAAATAAAAAATTGCAATTGCTTTAATAATAAATATAATTTAAATCTTTAAAATTGCTCATCAACTTACATTAAGCATAAATTAATTGCTAACATTTGACGTAGTTCACCTTCAGAAAACTAACCTATTCGTTCATTCTGAGGCTCACAATCTAGAAAGAATTTCTGACAGCAAAAGCTGAGCCTCTGTCCGGATAATTTCAAGCTTTGGGGTCATTGGAGAAGTTCTGTGTAGGAGAGGGAACACCTGAAACGTTCAGTGCTGGGACAAGTGGTCGGAGCAGTTTAACTCACACTGGTCTGTTTGTGCAGTGCCTTTGCAACATCAAATGATTGCACCAAGTGTTCCTGCCTGGCTCCTGTGATTTGCTCTTGGGTCACCTCAATCTCACTAATTGCTGTCCTGAAGATTAAGCAAGATTCCAAGAAGCAGTTGGAGGCTCTTTCGGGTGGCTGGAGAAAGGAAGGGGAAGACACATTTCCTTCTTAAAGATCTGAACTTGGTGAAATTAAGAATAGATATTCAATATTCCTTTTCATTTAAGTGACTATTGTCTTTCCAGATGCATTTGAACCCAGTCACTGGTAGAGAAAATGTCATATTCCATATAAACCTGCAGGTGTATCCAGGAGGTCAATGTTTATAACCTTGCAGCAGTCTGACCTTTATCTTAACACTCATCAAAACAGAGTGAACATGAGACCCAGATTCTCAAAGGTATTCAAACATCTCTCCCTGTTTGATCTGTGCACTTGAGTACATTCTGAAATCTGCGCACAAATATTATGGAGTAGTTTAAAGGAAAAACAATACTTGATTTTTTTTTTTAACTGAGTTCAAATGATCCGAAATCCAAATTGATAATCCAAACTTTTTACTTTATGGCAAGTGGTTGCAGAGATAAATGCTATTTTCCATGCCTGGAAACATGTTTATCTTTCTGCAATTCTGTCCCTATCCAATGCACCTTCCTTCCAATTTTGATACAACAGACTGCCCCTGCTCCTCATTTAACAAAATTTATTCATGTAGTAGAGACATATACAAGAACCTGACATGTCTATTATGAGAAAACTGCCCTTTATTCAGTATTGCCCTGCTCTTTCCTTGTCTTTATCCTGAAGGAAGGGCTGGTTTTCATTGCCTGCCTTCTGCTTTGGTGGCAGCTTTTCTGGAGCAGATCCTTTCTTTTTCTTCCACGTTTCTTTGCTCTTTTGAGCAGCACACAGTGATCTGAGACCAGTTTTGTTTTTTGACATCCTTAAGTTTTGTGTGACTGCTGGACTGCTAAGTGTACAACTCCTAGACATTGCACCCATACAGGCAGTAAATCATAGTAACAATTAGAACACCTGGGTTTTTAGCAATTTCTCATTCTTACTTGCTGTTGGAAAAAAAGAGCTTTAACTACCCTACATCTTAAGACATAAACTTGCTTGTCCATGGCTGACTCCTCACTTTTTGTTTTTTATTTATTTTTTCTTTCTTTCTACTTTTCTTTCCCAGGCATGCATTATTCTGGTGAATTGAATTCAGTGGTTTTTTCTCAGGTTTCTCCAGCTGTTTATCTGTCTTCTACTCATTTCAGTTAAATCAGGTGTGGGCAAAATGATACATTTCTCCCTTGTAGATAAAAATGAATCAACTTCTTGCTCTGCTTATTAGGCAAGCAAAAAAAAAAAGAGGGAAAACCAGATTGCATTCTAAACTGCAACTTTTCCCTTAATTACAACTTGAGAACAAAATAAATTCAGCTGCTAGGCAAACAATTATCTTTCTGTGAAATTTTTTTATCTTCATTAGTGTTAATGTGCTTTCTGTGTGTCAGACCACCTGCTTTTCAGAAGTCTCATAAAAAGTATTTCTTAAGGGCCCAGCTCTCCCCAGCCTGCAGCTGAGTGAGCTGGAGGGAGCGAGGGAGACCTTCTACTGGCATGATGCAATTTCCAAGCAGACCTGCAGTTCTCATGCTTCAGGGCCAACATATCTCATAGGAACCATGGAAAAAATAAGAAGGAGTCTTGCTGCATAGTAGGCTGCAAAAGGAGGAACCTAAGACAGCTCTGATTCCTATTTTGGCAGAGGGTCATCAAGAATTTGGGGTGGTCTGTGACTGACACATATCTTAGTTCCCAAACCCTCACATACGTGATTTGCAATGCCTTGTGTGCTTTAATATGACTGCTGAAAATTGGTTCTATTGCTCCAGCATGGAATTTTGAATAAAAGATGCAGGAAAAATTGGGCTTTTTGTTGCTTCATGAGTGTCTGGACATCTAACCAGACTTTCTGTGGCAAAAGGGCCAACACAGATGTAGGGAAAATGCTTTGCACGAGAACATCTTTCAGATGTTTCAGAACCTCTGAAACTTTAATTTGCAGGCTGAGGTGGGAAAAAGGGAGTTGTGGCTGCAAGAGGCCAGTCTGGTGGAGTCCCCCAGTCTCTCACAGCAGCTCTGCAAACCCACTCCTTCTTGTTTACTCAGTAATTGCTCCTGCCCTTATTTTCCAGCAGGGAGGAAGTGAAAAGGAAAGGTAACGTGACCTTTGGTATTTTGAAATAACATGATAACTATGCACATCTTCAAAGGACATGACTGTTGAAGAACAGCTGGGGATGGTGGTGGGAACAGCCTCCCCCTGACATTCAGGCCTGGTGGAGGAACCAGAAGAACCTGCAGAGCTCGTGAGAAGCAGTGGGGAAAACTAGGAGTGGCCAGAACAGCCTCATTGTCCCCTTTCATTATATCTGAGATTGACCTTTATTAGTTGCCTCTGGGTATGGAATGGGCTGAGCTGAAGCTCTTCAGAGGAGGTAGAACCCAAGCACCCATGCAAAGCATGGAAAAGGAGGAGGCAGGGTGAACGGGAAAGCCAAAGGGAGATTGCACTGAGGCTGATGTTCTCCCTTGAGGGCCCTGACTAACCACTGTAGCAGCTAAGCATGCTTTTAAGCACTCAGCTTTCCAACATCTGGGTAGAACAGGAAGAGATTAGTGCTCCTGTTCGTGTGAAACAGGAATGGTGAAGCAGAAGACATCTGAATGCCCCTGAGGATGCTGGTCAGAGAAATTAAATTCTAATTATCCATCAGAATCACTGCTTAATGGAAATTGAGGGTTTTTCAAACACCAGCTTTCCTGGAGGTGAGGGGAAAGGGAAAATGAGACAATCTGAAGGAATAATTTTTATTCCTGGAGAAAGAAAATAATGTTATTTCTTGTTGCACACAAAGTAGTTTTTCAACAGACGACTCATAAAAGAAAAATCTACAGCAGAGATAGAATAAACAAAAAGCTGAAAGCATTTGACTGAAGCCAACCATGAAGGAAAAGAAAGAAAGAATAAGTTTGTGTCCTCTGAGAAGATTTTGTAAAACATTGCAAGATGTTGCCTGGCAGGGGTGATGGACAAGATGATCCCCAGGGATCCCCACAACCCTATAAATTCTGTGATTCTGTGATCACCACCAGCACTGATAAGTTCCCTCAGCATTGTGAATGTGCGAAATTTTTGAATATCAAAAATAAGCTGATTTTTATGAGAAGATGACATATGTATGGAGATTTTGGTCGAAGAAAGGATTCCCAAATAAATCTCATCTGCTCTGGGTTAAGAAAAATCTGTGTGAAGCACTGAAAGAATTTTTAATTGTAGTTTAGGGAAGTTCTTCGTATGATCCTTTTATTAACATTGATCTCATAGACAGTGCTCTATGAACAGAACCTGAGATTAAGGGCAAGATTACATCTCATAATTGGTTCTGACTTTGTGACTGAGAGCTTCAGATTCAGCAGGAATGTGTTGTGGGTTTCACCTCTCTGTAGCCCTGAGAAAGGCTGGAGGTTTATTTAGTGAGTCCACCACTTCTTTCTGAAGCACAGAAGATGAAGGGAGCCTTGACTCTTTCCAACATGCTCTCCTGCTTCTTCTTCCCTCCCCTCCACACATTGCTGAGTGCAGCTGGAGCAGGGCAAGGCAGGTGGCTGCCAATGTTTGCTGCTTAAAATCACTCAGCAACAGAAGGCTACTGCTTTCCAGCACCCGTGGAGCTATGGTATGGCTGTAGAGCCAGGAGGAGGGAGCAGTGGTTGGAAACAAGAGTCTTCTCCCCACTTCTTTTGAGGAAAATGTAAGCATGGCTGGTGTACCATGATAGGGGTGTCAATGATAACCTGGAAACTCAGTGTAAATATGTACATTTAAAAAAAATACCACAAAACCAAGTGATCTTAATGCTTTAATACAATGCATTGGACTTAGAGAAGAAAAGGGCACTTAAATAAGATTTTACTTCACTGTAAGTAATTATTTTCTGCAGGTGTGACTTATTTTCAGTGTAAGAAGAAATTGTTAACTCAAAGTCCCTGCAGCACTGGGCTTGCAGACATAAGGTTCCTGCATCTCCCTTCAGAGCAGCTGCCATGGCCTGCAGGCATGTTCAGGTCCTCTGGGATTAGGGATGGACACTTTGAAGGTGGAGAAACCTCACCTTGCTGTTCCTGCTAATGCCTCCAGTGCTGCTGTCCTTCCCTCAGGGCGTGTAGTGACCTCTGAGGCACTTGGGCAACTTGGGCAACTTGGGCACCTGGCACAACTACAATTGCTAATGGTGATCGTAAATAAAGAGCATGCACCACTCTTTTCTTGCACTTTAATGCTGGCATGTTTTACATACACGAAGGAATGAAGTTTCACACGAGCCCTGGGAGGTAGGGAACAGACCCTCACAAAGGAGCTGGGAGAGGTGTCAGGACGGGAGGTTTGTTTCTGGGGAAAGGTAATCATTGTTTTGGGAACCCTGACAACTGTGCCGGGAGGAAAGAGGCTGATGGTGCACAGGCATGTGGAGGCAAGCTCCCCGCTGACAGGGGAGAGCTCCCGGAGTGCTGGCACCCGAATGCAGCCATCAATCATGCCGAGGCCACATGAGCACCGCCAGCGCTCGGCGACCAGACAGAGGCGGCACATGACGCAACGGGCACAGGTGTGCAGCCGGCACCAGGGAAAGGCAGCAGGGCTTTGCATACATAACGCGCCTTTCCTCTGAAGTTCTCAAGGCGATTTGCAAGCATTAATTAATTCTCACAACGCCCAGGGATGGTAGGCAAGGCAGTGTCACTGGCAAATTAATTTCATAGGTAGCGTCTTTGATATCGCACGCTCATGTGCTCACTGCGCAGGATTTGATGTATTATATTATTTCCCCAACACACCTGCTGCCCTTCAGCTCTTCTACGCAGCATCCTGGATGAAATTATTATTATTTCTATTATTATTATTGCTGTTGTTACTGTTATTATTAGCTTTATTATAGCAGGACTGGTGCTATGAAGTGGATACCTGCATCCGAAGGGAAAGTCATTGCCCCAGAGAGCTCATAACCTAAACAGGCAAGATCCCTATTTGTGCAAGTCTGTGCTCGCTCTCCAAGAATGTTGGCTGTAAAATACCTCAGCAAAGTTTGTGCTGGGATTGACAAAGATTGGCCTGTCTGCTGGGTTTTTTGTGCAGCTCTGCATTTAATCTGTGTTATGGGCAGGAAGATGTTCTCGCCTATAGATTTCCAGAGCTACCTGAGAGTGGTGCAGCCACCTGAGACCCCCACTGACAGGGGTTGACATCAAGCAGATATGATGTTAATATGGAGAATTGAATATATAGAGAGGCTTTTGTCAATAAGTGACAGTTTCATAAAAATTCTCAAAATTAAGTTTTGGTTTTTGTTTCTTTTTCACTTTCAGAGTGAGCTCAAGTGGAAAGGGAGTGGGAAATGATGAATATAAATTTTTCATAGTAATGGAAACTAGCAGGATATAGAAATTTATCAGCCAGATCTATCTAAAATTTACTGGGTTTGGGAACAGGCATATTACTTATTGAATTTTACCAATCCAGGGAATTCTGGACATTTAATAGCATGCCTCAAAGCTTTTTACTTTTTTCCTCCTCTCTTTTCTTCCTGTTGATATTTGCCTTTTTGCTTTTTTTTCCCCCTTTCTTTTTTTTTTTTTCATCCATTCCCAGTCAGGTGATCCCAGCTAGGAGATACAGATTGCTTCCCTCAGCTGGCCTAAGGCATGCATAAAAAAATCACTTTCATTCAACAGGATATCTAACCTCTTCATGTGTACTGATATATCAGTCCTTTTTTATGTGTGACATAAATATTTATCTACTGGATAACAGGATGCAAGTGCCATGATTTGCAGCATTGCAGAGCTGACCTTCAGTCTGGAATTCATGTGTTTCTTCAGTAATTTATATTACAGGTTAACCTTACACTTTGTCTTTTCTATCTGTGCCCTGGGGAAAGGTAAGCAGTCCAATGTTGGTTCCAAGCAATCTGGATTTTTAGTCACATCTCTTTGGAAAATTTTGTTCTGTTTCTTGGGCCTGGAACTTTAAAGAAGAAAGAGACCTGATAGCATCATATCCGTGGTGTAATTTCATTAATTTGTTATATGATATTCTGAGATCTGGTTGAGTGCTGATGGTGTCATGGCCTTTGTTTGGGACAGGTCCTTGACTTGGGGGTTGAATTCTGGCAACTTTAATTTTTTCTGTCATTACAGATTGGTAGATGTTGCGTGTAGATCACAAATAACACAGGTGTGAGTATGCTCCCTTGTGGTAAGCCATTTTGTTGTCACACCATTTACTCCATTTCTTTCAAAGTTCATGGTGAAATAATTTGTTTTCTAATAAAGATTGTATCAGTCACACTCTGTGATGATCTTTCAGTACGATAAGCATTTTGGCAGGGAATCCCAGTTCAGGAAGCTCAGGCAAGAAAAGGAAGCAGAGATGCTACTTTTTTTTCTCACCAATAACATTGTGCTGAGAATACCCACCAAGCTCTGGAAGACCCAGGTTTAATCCCTCTTCTGCTTAAGGGGATTTGAACTTGTCTCTCCACTTCCCTGACTGCCCTAACCACTAGGGTAAAGAATATTCTAGGGCAGGGCATTCTCAGTTCCTCATATTGAAACCATTTCACTTTGCATAGGTTAATTAAATATTCATGGGAACAGGAAGATGGCAAACCTATGCAAATGACTATGTATCTTCGTGGTATAGTCTCTCATTTGGGAGCAGAGGGCCTGGCTTCCATTATCCACATCAATGAATACTTAAATGAGAAATACAAGAAACATTCATAGAAGCAGGCACAGGAACTGAGGACTTCCCCTTCCAGGTGAATACTAACCACTGAACTAGAAATCATTCTCCCTGTGACACAGGAAATAGTGAAATATATTATACAAATAAAACCACTCCAACAAGAGAACTTTAGACAGGTCTGTCTTGAAACCTTGCACTGTGAATATTCACCCATAACTTGAGACTTGGGTTCAAGTTCCTTGAGAAGAAACTGTGAGCTTTAATTACCAAGGTGTGTACAGTCCATGCCTGGTTAAAAAAAGGGCATTGCCACTATTTCTTGCTCTTGCTTGCCTGCTTAATTTTTATGCCATTTTTAGCTGATCAAAGGGTGGTTGTGGTGATGAAGGGTGTATTTATTTTGTGCAAAGTTTGATATGCACCATATTTGGATGTTGTCTTTTTCGGTTGAGTCAGAAGGATGGCTGATTTTCTTCTGCACATGCCTCACTGTAGTGGCTTTCCCACCACTGACAGATTGTGCTGCTGAAGGGAAACTTTTGCTGCTGTTAATTTCATTGCATGGGGACTCACCACTTGTCTCTTTGGTCAATGACATTCCCACCAATTTTCAACTAAACCTCCTCTTCATCAGTCATAGTGAGACTGAGGTGAGCTTGGGAAACTCCACTTAGCAGATCTTGCAGATGAGGTAGGAAGAGGAACCTTTAGAATGGGTTTATAGATTTCCACATCAAGGTTTTGATGGAAGAGGGACTGCAGGGGTTCCATGAGGACACCAGAAGCTGCATCCATGTTGGACAGAGCCAGTTTGGGCTGGCTCCAGGACAGACCTGCCACTGGACACAGGTGACATTGGCAGCAATGACATATTTAAGAAAGGGCAAAAAAAAAAAGCTACCCAGGAGATGGGAGAAATAAAAGGAAAAAAATATGAGCCACAACCCTGCAGACACCAAGCTCAGTGAAGAAGGAGGAGGAGGATGGGCTCCAGTCTCCTGCAGTCCATGGAGAAGACCGTGGTGAGGCAGCTATCCCCTTGCAGCCCGTGGAGGTCCTCAGTGGAGCTGAGATCCAGCTGCAGCTTGAGGAGCACCCAATGCAGGTGGATGTGCCTTGAAGGAAGCTGCAGCCTGTGGAGAAGCCATGCTGGAGCAGATTCCTGGCTGGAACTGCAGGCTGTAGAGAGGAGTCCATGAAGAGCAGGTTTCCTGGCAGGACGTGTGAAACCTTAGGGAACCATTAGGCTGTGAAGAACTGCAGTTCCTAAGAAGGACTGACACTGGATAAGTTCATAAAGGACAGAAGCTCATAGGAGAGACTCCACACCCTAGCAGGGCAAGAGTATGAGGAAGAAGGAGCAGCAAGGATGAAGAGGGGTGAACTGATCCCAACCCCTAGCTGTATTCACCTGGGCCACTTTGAGGGAGAAGGGCAAAAGCTGTTTTTAATTTTGTTTGTATTTCTCATTTTCTCTCTCTGCTTATTTGGCAATAAGTTAAAATAATTTCCCTAAGTCAAGACTATTTTGGCCATGACTGTAAGTCATGTCCTTGTCCTTATCTTGACCCATGAGCTTTTAATTATATTTTCTCTTCCAGTCCTGTTGAGAAGGGAGAGTAATAGAGCAGCTTGGTGAGCACCTGGCAGCCAGCTGAGGTCAGCCCACCACAAGTGTTTTGTCACATCTCACTTTAATTATTTGCAACAGAGTTAGCCTCATCTGAGCTAATCTGGGCTTTACTGTCATTCAGCGGAGAGAAACAAGATTTCCAAGAGGCAGTTTCATCTCATCCTAATGGAGACATAAATACAAAGCAGATGAAACTTACCTTTCAAGGCCTTGCTGCTCTGTGGACAGTCACAGAAGCCTAGAGTGTCTAACCCAGATGTAGGTATCCACATCACAGCTGCCAAGAGTTCAGAAGGTGGCTCCTTCTCCTGTATTTTACTGTTTCATCAAGATTTATTTGTGATTCTGATTGCCCTGAGGACTTGAAATGTTACTGCATACACCCAGCGGCAGAAGAGCTCTGTAAAGGGGAAATAAGAGCTCGGCTCATAGGGTGCAATTCCGAGCAGCGCCGAGTCCCAGTCTGGTAGAAAACAGCACTGGTGGTACTGCCCCAAATGCAGAGGCAGCACTGGTGCTTCAGTCAGGTGCTGGAGAAATTTTAGAAGCCCTCAGAAAAACCCAACTGCAGAACGACACTGACACAGCCACACTCCAGAGTGAGCCTGCTCACACCCAGCTGAGGTCTCTCTTCCTCTCCTCCTTCATTACTGCACAGGTACTAGAAGCTTTAAGACACCTGGACCTCACTAACAGCTGGATCTCAAAGGCACTCAGGACAAGAATCTATTTCAAAAAGCAGCAGTTATTTTCCCTCATCTCTGTACGGCTTTCGGGATAAGTGGTTTCAGAAAAATATCAGTGTTCAAGAAGATACAAACTAAAAGGAAACAATTGTCATGTCCATTCTTTTCATCTTTATATAATTCTTATTATTTGTTTTAATTAATATCAGATTTATTTCATGAAGCTAAAATATGTTCACATCTGGCTTTAATCCCTGCATTTTCCTCAGTCAGTAGACCACACTTGTGCATTTTCATAAACACGTGAAGGATCAGAATGAACCCGAGCACAGTGATAATGCTGTTTCATCTGGCTTCCCAAAGGCACGACGCATCATTTCAGATGTTGCAAAGCTGAGTCACTGACACTGATGTGACTAATCTTAACGATGTGCTTTGATTCCATAATGCGTCGCTGTAAAGTTTGACATGTTTGATACATTCATCTCAGCATTCCGGGGGAACTTTCTGTTCCCACAGTGAATCTACTCACTGGGAAGACAAATTGTCTGTGGAAAAAAAATCCCAGCCCAGCCCTTGAAACACACTAGCTAATTTTCCTTTAAATTTGTCTGTGGACCAAATTTTGCCCTCACCAGTCGGATGCAACTTTCATTGAATATACTATTCATGTATCCAAAGGCAAAATTTGTTCCTATCTATCAATCTACCTACTATTTTATCTACTATCTGTCTGCTTAACTCTATTAATTAGTTAATGTTTGTAAAACACTCAAAAGATGTAAAGCCCTATAGAAATGCTAAGTATTATAATTATTGTTATCTGACTGCTGTATCTCTTTACCTATCTAGCTATCTACCTTCTCTATCTATTATAATAACAATAATACTTAACACTTATATAGTGTTCTTAATCTTCAAAGTGCTTTACAAACATTAACTAATTAATCTAATCTAGTCATCTTGCAAACAACTCTTTTAACAAACCAGTGGTTGTTTCTGTAAAATAAAATTCTTTGCAAAAAGAAGAATTGTACTTTGGGGGGGTTATTTTGTTCAGGTTTGGCTATGATAAGGTAATAAATATGTATAAAAGCAAAGCAGGAAGAGGATGGATGAAAAAAGCTCCATCACTAGGTAAGATAGAGCTTATAACATGTTGCAGTGACAGACCATGAAAATGTCTCCTGGTCAACTTATTCCTGAATTCTCTGCTGTCTTAGTTTCAATATAGAGGCTTCCTGCTACAAAAATGGGAATTTTTTTCATTGTTTTTTATAAAGAGTCATGAAATGTTTCTACAAATTTCCTTTTTCTAGATTATTCTCTAACCAGAAGCAAGGCTAAGGTTGTCAAATGGAACAGCTCAAGCTGAGCTCTTTAGCCCCACTTCTGCAAAGATACTTAGGCAACTTTTTTTTGTCCTTACAGAAACTGTGATGATGGTGACACAGAAATTTCAAATTATACATAAGGGTAATGGGGCAAGGAATCCAAAACCATTGAGAGGAAGAGATCAGTTTACTTTTAAAACAAATGCACCCTGAATAGCTCTGCAGATCTTCATCTAGACTCACACTGGCACTGAGAAAAGGCAGAGTGTATTTTCAGAGACAGCATTCTGGAAGTGTAAGGCAGAGATCAAGAAGAATGTGAAGGGTTTTTTGGGTCACCTTTGTGCTTCTAAACAAACGAAGGTCACACACTCAGATCAAGCACTGCTCGACAATGGTCACCCAACTGCCTGACTTGGTTTTGGACTGTAATTTTGAAGAAAAATCTTCTACAGAGAGGAGAAAGAGAGCTGTCCTGTGCCATTTGTATTGGGACTAAGAATCCCTTGGCTCTCTTACACCTGAGATGGGAGGTACAGAGATAATGAAAGCTTATCCAGACTTCATGTGGCTTACAACACCACCAGCATCAGAAAGAAGAAAACAAAACAAAATCAAACAGAAAAAAGGTTCTGTTTTCCACTTGATGAAAGGGTAGACTTTTTATTATAATTTTTCTACCTCTTCTTCTTCTTCTTCTCCTTTTTCTTCTTTTTCTTCTTCTTCTTCTTCTCCTTTTTCTTCTTCTTCTTCTTCTTCTTCTTCTTCTTCTTCTTCTTCTTCTTCTTCTTCTTCTTCTTCTTTTCTCCTTCTCCTTCTCCTTCTCATCCTTCTCTGCCTCGTTTTTTTCTGGTATTTTTCTATCTGTCCTACTTATTTATTTACATAGACAAAATGTGCAGGGACAGTTCTGGTAAGAGCTAACATGAAAATCAGTTAGGATTCTACACTGAACTCTCCCAAGGCAGCCAGACAAGCAGCAAAACTGTGACCACTATTGCACAGATAATTTTGTTTCTATTAGTTCTAAAAAGAAAAAAAATTCAACAATTTCCCAACGTCTCTTCCTCCATCAGCTGGATTAACATAAATCATATGTCCTCCAACTAAAAAAATCAACAAACTTTTATATTGCATTCTCAGGCTCTCTTGCAGCTATAGATGCATTTTTCCAGGTACAATCTCAAAGCACCATTTCACCACTGCAAAAGATTCCAGAAGTATAGCTGCCTGTCATGGAACAGCCTGGATAGAGCTGTCATCCTGCAATAGGTATGTTTTTAAATGAAAAATGAAACAAAACAAAACAACTGTCATTAAAGGCAGTGACACGGGGCTGAATTCAGGCTGTACATCATTCATCCTGTCGTCCAGAATAGAATGGCATATTGAGTTGGGGCAATTACAGGCAAATCAGGCTTCCAATACAATCAATGCAATAGGCAGCTGTGCTGTTTGTGTTACAAATTCACAGAAGATCTGAATGTGGTTCCTGTCAGTCAGGCATGACAGGCAGCTAGGCTGAAATCCAGGTGATACGGGCTCAGCCACACACTCTCCGAGTCACCTTGGGCACAAGACCCAATCTAACCCCGACCTTCACATCTTATTTTTCCTCTAGCAGTGCACTTCATAAATACAGGGCTTTGATGGTCTTAAATGTTATACCCAGCAGGGTTTGAAAATGAAAGTGCTGACTTGAAGCTATGGTTGCAAATGAGAACCTTGCACTCAGTTAACATCTACTAATAAAGGGTGCATNAGATGGGAGGTACAGAGATAATGAAAGCTTATCCAGACTTCATGTGGCTTACAACACCACCCGCATCAGAAAGAAGAAAACGAAACAAAATCAAACAGAAAAAAGGTTCTGTTTTCCACTTGATGAAAGGGTAGACTTTTTATTATAATTTTTCTACCTCTTCTTCTTCTTCTTCTTNTGTCATTAAAGGCAGTGACACGGGGCTGAATTCAGGCTGTACATCATTCATCCTGTCGTCCAGAATAGAATGGCATATTGAGTTGGGGCAATTACAGGCAAATCAGGCTTCCAATACAATCAATGCAATAGGCAGCTGTGCTGTTTGTGTTACAAATTCACAGAAGATCTGAATGTGGTTCCTGTCAGTCAGGCATGACAGGCAGCTAGGCTGAAATCCAGGTGATACGGGCTCAGCCACACACTCTCCGAGTCACCTTGGGCACAAGACCCAATCTAACCCCGACCTTCACATCTTATTTTTCCTCTAGCAGTGCACTTCATAAATACAGGGCTTTGATGGTCTTAAATGTTATACCCAGCAGGGTTTGAAAATGAAAGTGCTGACTTGAAGCTATGGTTGCAAATGAGAACCTTGCACTCAGTTAACATCTACTAATAAAGGGTGCATTGAGGTGCAAGGCATATAGAAACCTTTAATTAAAGGTTGAGGTTGGAAAAAAAATGGATCAAGGATCTAGAAGATTTTGGCTAGAAAGGCTGAACATGTCACCAAGTGTTTGCAAAATATTAGACTCCAGGAACACACTTGCAGAAGCAACATATCTCAAAGGTGGACAGGTGAAGCTGATGCAGAAGGGACTTGGATCCTCTTTAGAGCAGCAGTAAAGGAATTATAAATTATCTTATTTTGGATAGGTGGGGTAGGGCTCACCTTGACCCCTATATTCACTACAGAGTGTCTTTGTTAACAAAGTGTCTTAACTACAGCTCCTCCTCCTCCCACCTCCTCCTCCTCTCTACTCCCTAGAAAGGTTCCTGAAATGTTTCTTAGAGAAGGCAAAAAATCCCCCCTTTATCTGAGCACGCAGAACCCCTCTGTGCAGAAACCCAAACCTCCAGGTTAGAATTCAAGGCACTTTGCAGAGCCACTGCTACTTACACGCTCCCCTCAGTGACGCAGAGGAAGACAAGAACATGTTTTTAATTGCAAAGTCAAATGGTTGTGCATGGGTCCTGTTGTGCTTGTGAGAACTTGTTCTTCCCCAGCCCCTCCTCTCCTCCCTGCTGAGACAGCCTTGCCAAAACCCGGCTTGAGAGTGGTCACAGGGAAAACATGAAGCCTTGCAGGGATTTGGGGAGTAGACACCAATCTGTCAGAGGTGTCACCAGAACTGGATGTATCTGCTGATCTGTTACCACTTGCTAATTATGGATTCGGCAGCTAATTGTCATAAATCTTGGTAAGAGATGTGGAATGAGGCAGAGTTTTTAAAGTGGCATGGCCTGGCTTGGTTTGCAAGGGCAGGAATGATCCCTCCCGTGCCAGAGCTCTGCTGCTGCGCGATACCTCGGTGAATACCTGTATTGTTGCGAGTGCCAATTTGATCCCAAAAGCATTTCTGACATTCCTTTGCAAGAATGGTGAGTGTCCAGGACTGTAATACACTGACTTGTTGAAGGATTGTGTTTAATAAGCACAGAGATACTGGCAGTCACAGCCAAGCAGATGTTTTGCAGGATGAAATCTTGCACCCTTCATCAGGCTGAACTTCTGGTCCACCCTTCAGAAAGAAAAGCACAATTTTGCCAAGCAGGATTGAGGTCTCATGCCTTGGCTGTCCAAACCCACAAATTTGGCACTGCCTCAGTGAGGGTTAACACTCTTTCCATGTTATTCAGCCAGTCAGAGTTTGAGTTTGGAAAGAAAGGGATTTAACAAGTTTGATTCAGCTTTAGCTATTCTTTCCAATGTTTCAGCCATGTCTAGTTACCTACCATCTTACTTCACCTGATTTCAATGCTTCTCTGAGTCTTGAAAGCTGCAGTTCAGGGTGGAAAGGGTAAAGCCAAGCCTTCAACATCTCAAAGGCATTGAATTTACTTATATGCTGAGCAACTTCTCAGGGAATCAAGTCCCTTCAGGGTACGTACAGTTGAATATCCAAAAAAACCTACCTGAAATTTTTTGTGGGTCTAAGGATCACAGGCTCTATATTCATGCAAACCAGTCTTTAGATAAAAGATCAGAACTAAATTTCTGTTATTGTTTGACTGGCTTTTCCTTTGGGGAGAATAGAGTCCAGGTTGCACGCAGAAGAAATTTCTTTCTTAACAAGTAACTCTTGGTTTTCGGAAATTTTGTTCTGCTTTTTATTTCCTAGTCCTTTTCCTGTTTTCAGACAGTTTTTGTAATGTTTTCATCAAGCCCAAGTTTTTATCTAGACCAAGATTACCAACTGCTTTTGGAAATAAAAACGAATATCTGTCACATATTCCACTGAAATCTGCCAAATTTTCCAGGTAGAAAGACACAACAATCTATTTTAAGACTGGTTTTCACCAACGCTGGCTGAAAACTCCACAGTGGAATGTTTGTTTATTTTCCCAGATGAAAAAGCTGATTCATAGTAATTCAAACATTTTGCTGAGATAGTTCAGTTTTGATTCAGGTGTGACAAACTTCAAGCAGGGCACAAGTAACTTCTAATGAGTCGATTCCTAATGGGAATTAGACTTGCAAGGTGCTGTGGCTAGTTGGGAGCCATCTCCTCTGGAGCCTGTCAGCACATCAGGATAGTGGCCACCAGGGAGTGAGGAACCAGAAAATGTTTAAATGATTCATGTTGAAAAGTTGTGATGTTTTCTGCTTGATGGAAAAGGAGACAGATGGAGGCCAGAACAGCATTACTCAACTCTTCCTTGAGCTTCCATGTCTGTCCATCTAGCTGTCTAAAAATCAGGATAAGTTGCTTTGTCAGGATAAAGAAAAAATTGGGGATTTATTCTGAATGAGAAAGCAATTTAAAACTAAAATATTGTGACCTGATCTACAGAGAATGATTTTGCTATACAAAATATTAGGGCTCTTAACAATCCATGGTCATTATGGTGCATTAATTGATTAATTAGAAAAAGGATTAATCCCTCTCTGGGAATGTAAAATAACTTCTTGGGTATGAGGGGGAAAAATTTGTTCTGTATATTATTAAGCATTCAGATGAAGGCCTTTCTGACTGAGTTCTGCAACCCACACTTTTTATTTCTAAAGGCAAAAGCTTTTGCGTACTGAAAGCAACTATTTATCTTGCAGAAAGCAGAGATGCACATCAGCAGACACTAAAAAAACAAGCAACAAAAATTAGCCTCCCACAAATCCAAACTTAAAAAGAAGATAATTGGAAAAAAAAAAATTGGTTGCAAAACACCTGTTTTGAAATTCGTGCCACTGTGATTTTTCTGAAAAACCTTGAAAGGAAAGTGAAATATGTTCTTTGCTTTAGAGTGAGATAATTTTTAGTTCTAATTTCACCTAAAACCTCATATGAAATATTTTTGAGTTGACATAATGCAAGTCAACTATCCTCAACCACAATTTCCCATGTTTTTTTGGTAGTGCATGCAGTCTATGCCAGCCCTGGAACATCAGGATTGATGCAAAATGTCGATGAAGTGGATCACCAGTAATTTTCCACAATGGAATGACTCTTGTGTAAAAGACTTATAAGTAATCTCAGAATATGGACTAAAGGACCAGAGAATTTTGTTTTATTGGTGCATTAATCCTCCATTTAGTGCTGAACTCCTGCCTGAGTGAGGAGAACACCAGGAAACACATTGTGGCCCAAAGAACTTAAATCTCTTGCTCTGTTCTCCCTGCTGCTCGGGGGAGGCCAAGTAAAGAGCACCCAACCATTCCCTGCTGCAGGTGGTTTCCTTCCAGCATGGTCACATCCCTTCTCCTAAGCCTGTGTGTGTGTCTGCTGTGACAGCACGTGCAGGTGGCCGCCGGCTCCTATAAATCACATCATCCACTCTCTGACACCTTCCAGTCCCTCTGGAGCTGCCTGGGTCCCAGCTGTGCTCCAACAAACACACACATGTCCCAAAAACCAGAGCTGGGTCTTGTATCTCCCATGCCTGGCAATCTTCTCCTCCCTTCCAGCCGGATCCACACCCAGCCTCCGCCAGTGATGACAAATGCAGCAGCCAGGGTGAGACGAGTGGTTAAGTTAATGATGATTTAACACTTTGCAGGCTGCTGTCCCAGGTGATTATGCATTCTTTGCGTTTGTTTGGCTGGAAATATGGAAAATTAATTAGTAGCAGAAGGGTATAACTTTGCCAGCCATTAACTGAATTATAAGTAAGTGTTTTCTTTGTCTGGCAATATCTTACCTTGTCCTTGTGCCAAAAATATCTCATAACTTGGTATTATATTCTCTGAAGACAAACTTTTCAATGACTTTATGAGTGAAATACTGTAATACCAGTAGGAGAGGATTTTTTTCCCCTTTTTTTTTTTGGTGTTGATGAAAAGGGACATAGCTATATTTCTGAAGGTCAAGTGCTTGGAACCAAAAGCTGCTTTCTTATTTAATTTTTCTTTTTAATTTTCAATGAAAAATTAGAAAAAAATATCCCAGCTAATGATGAAAAAACCGAAGAAAACAAGGAGGAGAGAATATTTTCTAAGGCTAAATACTGTTGTTTACTTATTTTCTCATAAAAATGAAATGCTGTGGGTATCTGGGGTGGAAGAGAGAACCAAATTTGTCATCTGCCTCCAATCTTTATTTTATAGTAAGAAGTGTTGCAAGCTGAAGTGTCTTCTATCTGCATATTTACTCTAGGACAAAGATTGATGTAGCCTGAGATGTGTTGCAGTATTTAAAAAAAAAAAGTGAAAGACAAAAGAAGAAAAACCTCATGTCTTGCTCTATACATGTTTTTGGAATGCTGTTATAAAGCACACAACTCCTGATTTGCCTGATGTCCATTAATCAACAGAGCTGCAACCGCATTATCTTTTCTCCACTTGGGCCCTAAAGTTTGGTCAAAGCTTCTCCCTTCCATCACTTCTGGAGGTCTGGAAACACAGTCTGCTTTGGTGAGCTGAGAATATTTTCTGCTGACTCTCCTGTTTCTCTGGAGCAGGTATTTTCTACCTGCTGGATGTTAAGCTGCTCATGCTTTTAGCCACAGGTGTAAATGCAACGCATGGGAACCAGAGGTGGATTTTCAGCATGACAAACGTGGGCCAGGCAGAGCCTGGATGCATTTCCATTGTCTCACAGAAGTAGGGAATGGTCTGAGAGGATGTCTGGGGCGTTTCTTGCTCCGCTTGCGTGCACGGGCACACGCCGTTCGTCAGGCTCTCCGCTGCAAATCGCCCACGAGTACCTGCCTGCTTTCAGAATTAATCAGTCTTGACTTGGAAGCACTTTCATCTGCATGAACTTTCTTTCCCCCACCCCCTTTCCCTTCCTCGTGCTGAGACAGGGCACCATGGATGCTGTAAGCACGGTGGAGGTGCTGTCTAGACACCCAGAGCATCTCTGTGAACGCGAGACTTGCCCTGCACGAAAGGCGTTGGCACACGAGGCTGTTGGCAGGCTCATCTCCCACTCCCTTGGCCAAGGCTCCAGCCACAAAAGCCATGTCTAGTCAGTTGAATGTGCTTTCAAATGTCAACATCTGGACTGATTAGCAAATACAAGAAAAGATCTTGACTGTGGCAAAACCCAGAAGTGTCTAAGGGAGAATTTGCAATGGTTTTAGCACGTTGGTGTGTGTAGAGTTTGCTGAGTGGTGTTGCATTGAAACACAAAGTGATCCAAATTCCTCATTGCTAGTGGATCTTTGTGGTGTCCTTTCAGGGACCATGGAAGAGCAGCTTGGAGGGGATTTCTGGAGGCCAGCAGTCCAACCTCCATCCATTTCCAGCACCAAAGTAGGCCAACCATGGATTTATCTAGGTGAGTCTTGAAAACTCCCAAGGACAGAGATTTCACAGCCTTGCTGGGCTGTAACCTGTTGGTCACGCTCCTCCTAATGGAACCCAGCTAAAAGTTTGTTCTATTCACTGTAGTCTCACATTCAGTTTGGTGTCCTCTTTGAAGCTAGGCTGTTATTTAGCCTGTCCCCTGTCTCTACTGGTTCACAGGGTTATTCCAACCCAGGTGCAGAAATTATGCTATATTTTCTGTACTTCATGAAGTCTCTTCCTGGTCTTCAAATCTTCAAAAACTTGCCTGGCTTGAAGATCTACTGTTTAGGTTATCAGTTTCTTGTAAGATGCTTATTACCAGGTGTTAAATGGACATTGAGCTGCATTTGATAATAATTTCTACTCACTGTCAGGCCAATTTTCCACTTGTTTGGTAGTTTATTCCTTCTCCAGCTTCCTAATGATAATGCTGTGTGTGACAAAATTCTTGAATATTAAAGATATGTAATATCTGCTACTCCTCCCTTGCTCTTACAGCCAGTCAGTTAATTACAGGAGGCAGTCAGGTTGGTTAACAATCATTTGCCCTAGACAAATCCTTGTAGACTCTTTATGATTGCTTCTTGTCTTTCAGTAGAGTGGAGGTGGACACCAAGAGGACGTGCTCCCAAACCCTTCCAGGGCCTGAGGTGAGATTGACCAGTTTATGGTTCCCTGGTCTTCCCTTCCTTCACATTCTCAGGGAATGGTTTTTATGTCTGGTTTTTATGTCTTTAAGTGGTTTTAGGTCCAGCAGAGCTTTGGCCTTCCTGGCATCATCAAGACTGAAATATTAACTCTATCTTGATATGAGAAAGAGCGTAGGGAGACGTAGGATTTCTTGAGACCTCTGCCTGTGGATGGAGTGGGTGCTCTTGCAGCTCACCCTGAAGACACAGGAAGACCCACCAGGCCTCACAACTTTGCACAGAAGTTTTTCAAGAGGTTTGTTTTATGGTTGACGTGTGAAGCCATACAGTTCCTTCCCCTCTCTGTGTTCTGTGTGTTGGAAAGCCACCTCCCCTCGGCATGGTACTCGCAGAAATTGCGTCTGGCTGAGGGGGAAGTGGGCTTGCAAACCCTCTTTTGTGCAAGGCACAAAGGAAAAGGGGTGGCTTGTAGTCTGCAGCAAAACGAGAGGAGGCTCTCTGCTCTCTTCAAAGGGCTTCCTCTTCCCCTTCTCTCTCTATTGTGAATTCTTTAAAAAGACCACCCTTCCCTTCTGCAGAGTGAAAACATCAAAGGGAATGGTGTGGTGGGGTATTTCCTTGTGAACACTGACTTACCTTACAAAGGTGAGGAGTTCACAGGAGGTTCTCTCTTGTGAAGTGTGTTCTGGCTGCCTGGCTTTGAATGCTGAGCGCACTGGGAAAATGTTCTTACATCTTCAGGCAAGCAGCTTTGCTGCAAAGCCAAATCTCTTCCTCTCCCTCCCACTTTTTACTTACCCAATAATATTTTATTTTATTTTATTNAGTTTTTTACTTTATAATTTTATACTAATTCATTTCATGTTTTATTTAATTTTGCTTCATATTTATTTTGTTTTGGACAACACTAAAACTTTCTAGGTCTTGAGGGTTTTGCGAGTTCTTATTTTTCCATTGAGGTAGTCACAATAACTGAAGCACAACAGAAAATTGAGATTTCCCACAAAAATTTGATTTTAAAAGATTCAATCTTCTATTTGTTAAGGTACATTTACATGTGAGAATGTGAATCTATCCCATCCCAGGATATGGGGAAGAGATAAGTTTGCTCATGCTTGTTTCAGTATAAGATTTTAATTGTTTTATTGACTAATAAGCTCAGCAAGAACAGTCAACAATCAACCAGCTGTACCAAATTCTTCACTGAGCTGGAGTTTAAGTTTAATGTTATTAAAATAGCTCCAAAAGCCTCCATTTCCTCTGGTTTCGGGCAAACTTGGTGGCAATTAAAACCGTAAGAGTTTTTTTCCCTTTTGAGTTTTTATCCTAGAGCTGTCATCCAAAAATCAGAGGCTAAAACCTGTCTGTAGTCAAGGACAAGGCAGGAAGACCCTCTTCAGCCCATCACTCCACATCTTTTAATGCTTGCTCTATGGTATAAGAATTTATATATAATTAAAAATATATAAAATATATATTGTGTGTATATATAGATACATATAAAGTGTAAAGACAGACAATGAATAAAGATTAATTTTATCCATGACACTCTTGAGGATGAATCTCCATGGTTTACCTTGGAGGAAATATATTAGTTCTTACCTCCCATGGGTTTTTGGAGGTTCCCAGCCCTGCTGCAAGGATCATTCACCTCCTCAGGAATCTGCTGCCCCAGCACTGCATCGAGTTGGAAGGCAGACTCAGGCTGATTTTCACAGTGGCAAAGTTTTGAGGAAGGGAAAAAGAGGCTGGGAACTGCTGGGAATTGCTAATCAACTCTGAGATTTACCAAAACCACCCAGGATTTCAGCTCAAGTCCAAGTTATCCTGGAGCAGCCAAATTGGGATGTCAGCTTCAATACCACATGTCTGAGTCCCAGTACCAAAGTGACATTTGGAATTTGGGTATCTAGACCTAAAAAGAAAGAGAGCATTTCTCCTTCACAAAGCCTCACTACTCCTACATATCACAATACCTATCTTATTCACAGTCCAGTGTTAGGTCAATGGTTGGACTCAAAGACCTGAGAGGACTTTTCCAACCTTAATTATTCTGTGATTCTGTGATTCCAAACATGAGCTTCATCCAAGAGGCCTCAGAGTCCAGAGGTTTGTTTCACACTAAATCCCAGCTGCAGCTGAGTCTCACAGCAGAATTCATATAAATGTGTGGATGACACTGGAAGAGAATTGTGCAGTAGCAGGGGGGAAAAGCTAAGAACAACTCCTCTCTGTTCAGGGGGCAGTCATGAACCTTACCAGTCCATCAGGGTAAAGAGCAGAGGAAATCCTTAATCAGGAGCTAAATGCAAAGGATCTGATTTTAACCCACGCTGTGCACGTTGGCTAGAGCATGTGAGTATTTCTTCAGCATTTTTGAAGTCAGAGGTGCTGAACAGAGAAACAATTTCTGCTCTTGTCAGCACTTTGGTCTGTGTGTGGTTTCCCCATTGCCATTAGCTCCAGGCATTTTGGAAATTGTATTCCTCCTGCGAGGCAGAGTGGGAAGGGCTGATGAGGTGGGTTAAAATATTGAGTAATGAAGATAATTAATCAAGGGTCTTCTACAGAATTTCTATTTGGAGTTGGGTTTTTTTTTGTCTCATGGCAATGAGCAGCCTGCAGTGGGCTCCCTGCAGCAACGTGGGTGCTCACAGGTTTCCAGGTCAGAGTACTTGACCTCAAGACTGCTGTCTCTTCAGGCTGGATTGCTTCAATTTGAGAAGGTTGTTAACTGGGAGGCAATCTGAAGGTTGCCTTGTGCTGAGGTTGTTGCCATTGAGGAGTGGGAGATGGTCCCTGGCTGAACAGATGTGTAGAGTAAGAGGATAAGTAGCAGGAGGTGAGAAGTAAAGGTTACAGAGACTCAACACCCCTGAGTCTTTACCTGGAGCAAACTCATGGCTTCCTAGGAAAAAGGACAAAAAGTATTTTTGTGGCTGTCCAGCCATCCTAAAGCTATCCAGCTCATCCTGAGCCAGTCCTCACCAGTGACTTCATCCTGTACCTGCTGCAAGATGCTGAGCCCTCCTTGTACATTTGAGGGGCTGCAGACAGTGACTGCAGGACTAAGTACACAGCAGCTGCTCAGTTTTAATTTTAAAGGTGAATGACAGAATCACAGAATGATTTGGTTTGGAAGGGACCATAAAAATCATCCAGCTCCAACCTCACTGCTGTGGCAGGGACATCTTCCTCTAGAAAAAAAGAGAGATAATCAAAATGGCACAGACAAATAAAACACTCTGAGGAGCAGAATACAGCCTTCCTCTTCCCCTGGTGTTGTTTAGTAACTTCAGGTTCCATTTTGGGCTGCTGTTCAGGAAATTCAACTAACCCTGGTAGGAAAAACAGTGAAGCATAGCTGCAAGATAAATAAATTATTCAAGGACCAACCACTCCTTTAGGCATTTTACCCCTTGGGGCTGAAAACACTTGAACAAGTCTCATGTCACTTGCATATGATATTACTGCTTTTCCCCAAACACTTTTCCTTCCTCAGAGAAAACAATTTTAATTAATTCTCCCAAAAACATTTCTGCCAAGTCTAACTGGTCGAGTGTATACATCAAATTTCTGCAGCACTCAGCCTGTGTCCTATAAAACTTGTCATGACTGATTTTTACTCTTTTTGCACTGTTTGTAAAGAGATGGATTCAAAGGCATTCCTTCTCATGCAGGTCCAGATTGAAGCACATGTTTAACAAAAAGACCATAGTGATGTATTTTGCTGAATTGGGACCTTTTATAGGACAGATGAACCAAGCCCTTTTTTGTCATTCTGTTTTTGAGTAAACATTTCTGCAGTGCAACATTAATTATGGATTCTCCACCTTGATTCAGTATCGCATTTAGGCTGCTATTCCCTGTTAAATCATCTTCCTTGACATGTGAAATTCAGGCTGCCTTTGTTAGATTAAAGTCTTTTTATCTGACCTGCCTTTAAGCTTCATCTACTTAGTCATATCACTGGGTAGGTAACAGAAAATTGCCAATATGTCACCCAGTGGGTAAATCAATTCATGAAAGGAGGCCTAGTGCTTTTAGATTGACTGCAGAATGGCTCTTTTCTTTTTTTCCAAGCATATCTTCCTCAGCACACCTGGGTATTCCTCCTGAGGGCTCGGGAAAAAAGTTTGAATTGCCTTGTTCTTTATTAGCTACATCCCGTCTCCTTTATATTACAGGTGAACGTGATTTGCTCCACAGTGCAGTGTATTCCTGGGAGAGGGACTGAAAGGAAAAGGGCAAATTATCCTCACAGTGATGTGGGAAGCAGGAAAAGAGCTGGCAGGAAAATTATCACTAGTAAAAATCTGGGATGTTCTCTGCATGTGTTTGAGAGGCAGCACCCTCCCCGGTGGGGTGAGCTTGAGGCACAGGTGAACTCTTGGTGGAGAAATAAGACCAAAAGTCTCTTAAGTGACAAGATTTCTTGGGTGCTGGTTCCAGAAGTTTTTAGGAAAAAAAAAAAGCACTTATTTTCAGAAAGCCCCCAAAACCATCTGTCCAGGGATATGAATTGGTTAGTGAAGTGCTGGAAAGAAAAGGAGCATTTTTTATCTGTCCATTGCAAAGTGCACCAAAAACCTCTAAGGGCTCCTTGGGAAGAGACTCAAGAGAGCAGGGTGGAATTGGATGTTTTCATTGGACAACAGGTTTTGCCTGAAATATTTGGGGAAAATGAGGCAAGAAAGTTCATTTAATGTCTTGCTCTTATCTTTCAACCTTGATACTTTATTTATGCCTTACGAAATAGAGTGATTGTTTGAATCACAGAATGGTTTGGGTTGGAAGAGACCTTAAAGATCAAGCCATGGGCAGGGACATCTTCCACTAGACCAGGTTACTTAAAGACCTGTCCAACCTGGCCTTGAACACTCCCAGGGGTGGAACATCCACGACTTCCTTGGGCACCCATGCCAGGACCTCACCACCCTCACAGTGAAGAATTTCTTCCTAATATCTGATCTAAACCTGACCTCTGCTAGTTTAAAGAAATGGAGACTGAGACTCCTCCCTGTGACTGGTGTTGATTGCTGTTCCACTGAACAAGCAGCTGTGAAATGTTGGTGTTCTTCATCTTCTCAAGATGACAATAAATCATGGGACACCTGAACAGAAGAGTTTTGGTTCACACTGCCAGGGCTGCAGACTGCAGTGTACTGAGAGCAGGAGGCATCAATCCAAGGGTGTCCAAAGTGTACTACAAATCCTCCTGGAGAGTTTTACAATGGAGAACGAGCTTTACCAGAACCACACGTGTATTTTAGTGTGATGTGATGGGTAGAAGGAAGAAGAAGTGATGAGAATCATAATCTCCCTGGTCCCTCCAATCTGTCACAATGCAGTCTGTGGAACAAAACACTGGGAGGCTCAGTTTTCCCAGGCTATATCTGGACACTGGAAACAGAAATCCCGCGCCAGTGGAGGTATTTCTGCCAAAAAATGTTTAGCAGCAGCAAATTGAATTCTCAGTTTCAGAAGACTTTAATTTTTTTGCACAATTTAAAAATAATGTCTGTCTATGTACTTGGATTTATTTTTTAAGGAAAAAGAGGTCTTCCCCAACCATAGAATTTTAAAAATTTCCCAGAAAGCAGACAAAACATCTTTTTGGCTAACAACTCAAAATTTTTGAATAACTACCTCTGATTCTGATCTAATGCTTCTTGCAAATGCTTTGAAAATGTCAAGCAGTGTATTCCTTGTGCTGTGATTGACATGTCTGTCATGGACAACAAATATAAAATTTTTGAAATTATTCTTCAGAAAGATTTTTGGGCACTGTGACCCTTCTTGTTCTCTCCCTTAAAGTGGAAATCATTAATAACTCATTCAAATCTATGCAATTTTTTAGTATAAGTGAAAGGAAAATCAAACTGCATGTATCTGATATACATTAACTTAAGGTCTGCTATTAAACCACAAGTTGTGAAAGACTATGGGAAATCTGAACCCCTGATGATTTTTTGCTAATTCTATAAAGAGTCTATTTAATTTCCTCAGGAAAACAAGGCAAATCTTCCCTTGAGGGCATATACGTTTTTGAATGGGCTACAAGTGAGTCCCTAAGGGCTCAGTTTTCACTGATCACAGTTTGGTCTGTTGGATATTGCTAAGGGAAATTTAGTGTGATTGTCTGTGATCACTGGCATGTGCTCATACCCATTAGGAGACCTATTCAGCCCACTGACATTTGGTTCCTAGGAGAATAGGGTAGCTGCTCTCAAAACATTTTGAGTTTGCAGTATTTTTTTTTTTTTGTTCCTTTCCCTTCCCACTCCTTCTCCCCCTCCCTCCCTGTGGGTTTTTTCAGGCCGAGGAGCAGATGTTCAAGATCAGAAAAGAGCTTGTACAGGGAGCTGCCACACTGGGCAGGCAATGCTGTATTCTAGGAAAATGCAACGTAACAAAACCAGTCCTCTTCCAGTTTGGTTCATTTTCTCTATTACTCTTTTCTAGGCAGTTGCAAGGGTGACATAGGAAAGCAATAATATCATCTCCATCTGCATCTATTGTGCAGAGAAGTGGGCTTTAGAGACTTCCCTCTGAACCACAGATGCTTTCAGGGAGTCACTGGTCTGGCCCCAAAACCACCAGTGGCTTCAGGGCTGGTGTGGTGCAGTGTTGCCCTTATCACTACAACCTGCCTTTATAGGTCATTCCCAAAAATTTCTGTCTCTCTCCTGGAGATTTGCAGTCTCAAGGGCTGCTCTCACTGACATCATAGATTAGAGCCAATGTAGACTTGCAAGGGGAGCTAGTAGTGGCATTTGTGTAGCTGGTGACAGGAAACATAGAACAAGTTATATTTGTGTGAGAGGTGAAATACAGATATTTCACTGTTTGATCACTCAGTCCTCTGGATGCAAGTAGGAAGCAAGGGCTGGTGTTCTACAGTCTCCTGAATTACAGGCTGCATATTCACAGAGGTGTCTACTGGCTATAAAATAGAAAATTTGCTTTCTTATCTTCATAATTTGGATCTAGGTCTCACTGCAACATCCTTTTCTCTGAGGTTTAATGAAGCACAGCTCTCACAGTTGCTCTTTTGTCAAGATGTGTTGAACTGCAGGTTAGGACTGGGGCAAACATCCTCTAATAAACCCAGCATAAAGCTCCATATATAGTAGAAGAAAAAAAGGAAAAACAAAGGAAAACCCAGCAATTTAACTTTTGATAAAACCACCAAAACCATCAAATAGTTTCTTCATTCTTTGTTTAACCTTACCGCTCTGACTTAGTGTTAGATTCACAGAGACCCATATTTTTTTTCCACTCCTACTTCACCAGTTTTAATGATTTAGGCTTTTTTTTTTTTTCAATAAAAGAGAGCAAGATGTGGAAGCCAAAACCAATGTGGCTAATCCTTGCTTGTGCGTTTGCCTCTTGTAGACTTGCCAGATCCCAGTGCTTTGCCTAAAGACTTTCTCCGTTAGGACAGACTGCAAAGCAACTTGTTTTCTTCTCGCATGTGCGTCAGCGAGACGTTTAGGGCTGGTCTCCAGAATGGGTGGGGAAAAAATCCAGGTGTGAAAATGTATGCATGTAGATGCTTGCAATTAAATTGTTAGCACAGTTACAGACAACACTTTTTTTTTTTTTTGGTTGTTGTTTTTTTTTTCCTTCCAGCTGTAGCTTTGCCATTAGCTGGTTTCAATCCTGCATTTGAGTGCTGTTGAATTTCCAGCATTTATTTAGGTGCTGTTTTGCTGGATATTTGGTCCAGTAAGCAAAGAAACACAATTGTTTCTCACCCATATGCAGCTGGACCTATGCATTGGTCTCTGCTCCTTGCAGAGGCCATGGCAGCCTGACACCATCCATCCAACCCCTGGAATCTGGCATGATTTGGTTTTGTTCCTGAAAATATTTAGACCCGATTTGATGCTGAGGCTTTTCTTCTACATATACTCTCCCCCCCGCCTCCCCCCCCCATCTTTTATCTTTAATCCTGTGCTTGACAAAGGTTGGGTAATACAGCTGAAATGAGCTAATAAGCTGGGAAAAAAAAAACAAAAAACAATCCAACTTTAACCATTAAATGGTTTGGTGGGTAAAGGAGGAGTCAGCTGTTACCTGAATGAAAGACCTGCTAAAGACTTGCAGCAATAGTAAAGTTCAACTCCGGAATTTTAGGTCTTTAGTAATGCCCAAAACTACTGATGCAAGGGAAAATAATGCAAATGGAGATCTGCTTGGTCTTCTCTACCATTCTGGGAAAATGTTTCCCAACCTTTGGGAATTATAGGAAGACGCAGGGCTTGGCTCTTGCAAGTGAGGTAGCTTGGCTTATCATGGTCTAACACAAATCTAAGACAAATGGGAAAAGCTGTCTATGCCATTAAAGTCCAGTAACAAAGTGCTGTGGAGGAGGCTTAGAAGAAACATCTAGAGAAGAGTCTAGGATATTTCTGCAGTGGCTTTCTTTTTATCCTCAGCATCCTGAAAAATGTGGACACTCACTTCATGTTTGAGACAAATACGTGATCACAATTTCTACATGGTTCTTTGACATATTATGAAACATTCTGAAGTTTAGTTTGTGAGACCTGACTTTGTAGGTCATTGGGAGAAAGGTCCTGTCTGCAAAAATTGTCTGTTTGGAAGAGAACACCACTGCAAGAACAGAGAGACATTCCTTAAACATAATGTGGTTTTCCAGTGGAATTACTTCTCATCTTCAGAGTATCACCTGTTGCATAAATACATTGCTACAAAGGTAACAACTAGGAATATTTTTTTTTTTTAAATCCTTATGTTCCCAAAGGCAAAATAGTTCTGTGGTGTGAAGATACGACTCTTACCTGACACAGTGCCATTAGTTCAGCTGGAGAGAATTGCCTGCGGGCAAACATCAAACCGTGATGGATTAGGTTATGGTTTTTTCCACACAGGTGTCTCTGAGTAACTTTTTGTAAATCTTTGGAGATGAAAAATCAGGGAATAACTTAATCATGTTGTGTTATTAAAAAGATTTACTGAGCAGCACCCAGTGGATTAATTGGGTGGTCCTTAAAGAGCCTAAATTTTGGAGGGTTGCTGTGGTTGTAAAACCTCTCTTTGCATGGTGGTTTTACATGGAGGGATTTTTTTCTCCCCTCCCTCTATTCCACCAGTGTGGAGGTGATAACACTGCAAAGCAGAATATGTTGTTGGTGACTTATCATAATTTTAAATTGCTAGTAACTGTCACATACTACATGCTACTACAAACAAAGCTGATCACTGCAGTGTGTTGGAAATGAAATGCTGCTAATTAGGAGACAGTGAGAATTATATCAACCCCATATGACTGTCACAAGCAAACCCATGGAGCAGCCCAGGGAATGGTTATAAAAAGAATATCACGGTCTCAACATTGCCTGAAGGGGAAGTCTCATAAAGCTTCACTATAAAATTTATCTGACAGATTTCCAGGCAGTAATTATACCTCTGATTTATATGTGTTTAATATCACTTATGCTATATTATTTTTTTTTCCTCAAAAGAGTCTTGGAAGCTTTTTGTTGTACTATCATTTTGTCTTTCTTGAAAATGGAGCCGGGTAGCTGTGGTGTCACATCACTTTCTCAGCATTCACATTAGACAAGGTTTTGGGTTTGTTGGGAAGTTTTTTTTTAATTTTCAAAGCATATTACAAATCATTTTTAAGCAACAGCTCTCCAGGTTCCCTGTCCACTGTGCACTAGAACAGGCTGACAGAGGAAGTGGTTGAGTCACCATCCCTGGAGGTATTTAAAAGGCATGAAGATGTGGCACTTGAGGACATGGTTTACTGGTGGGCTTGGCAGTGCTGGGACAACAGCTGGGTTTGATGTTCTCAGAGGTCTTTTGCAACCTAAACAATTCTATGCCTATACAAGATATTTAAGCATTTCTTTGCTGTAGTGAGACCTATGAAGAGTCATCAACTTAACAGAAAGATATCTGTGAAATATCACCCGGTGCAGTTAACTCAGATCTCTTGAGCTTTGACTATCAGGTCACGCTGAGCACTGAGACTGCCAGGCCATGAAAGATGTCAGGGATGTGCAATTCAGCAGTCTGCCTTCCAACAGGGCTCAGCTTGGGATCCCAATCATCCTCCAAGTGTGGGTTAGCACTCTGGTGTTCTTGCAAGCCCCTGGGCATGTGCAGCTGGGCTGGCCATTGACTGCCTCAGCATGCAAAGCTCTAGGGCAGGAGAGGAGATGCAATCTCGGGATGCAAATGAGCGACTGGTAAACCCTGGGAATGAGGTGGGAACACCTCAGTGATTCTCAAGGGGCACAGGCTTGCAAATGCCACTCACAGGGGTAACATGAGGGCTGTAGAGGGAGGGAGGCACTGTGAGAGTGAAGCAGCAGCACAGAAATGACACTAACTCACCTTGCAGGAACACAGAGTCCTGAATGCTGTGCTAGGATGTCTCCAGGACTTCTAAGAAACAGACATGGTTGATCACCAGGGCTCAAAGAGCTGTAGTCACCAGATTTGACATTCATGTGAGCATTAAAGAGTTTTGAAGGGGGTTTGGATGCAAGAGGAGAACAGAGAGATCTCCACACTGCAGCCACCTCTGTTTGCTATCTGACATTTGGCTTCACATCTGGGCTTCTGGATTCCTGGGCTTATTTCGGTGAGAACCAGAGTTCCAGATAGTAATGTGAAGTTTTGGACTTCCAGAGAAAGGTTCACAGGTTACTTGTCTCTTTCCAAGAGAACACTGACAATTTTTTGGCAAACTGAGGAAACTGTTATGTGTGGACCTTAGATCAAAGCTGAGTAAGGTTGCTGCCATTTGTGATTAATGTTAATCTGATGACCAAATCCCTGACATTATTTTAAGGCTCTTGAAGTAGTTTGCAAGGCTGAAGTGCTCCTTGGAGTGCATTATTTTTCTCAGATAAAAATGAGACTTTATTAGCTTGCTACTATAATTTTGATGATTTTTAGCCTACAATCCTCCAAATCAAAATAGGAAAGTGCAATTGTCCCTACCAACAAATGGTGACATGAAAAGAGACAGAATGACTTTTCCAGGCCAAAGAATCTCATGTTAGACCAAATTTAATCATATCACTGTCCACGCAATAAGAAATTTCCTCGTAAAGGTGGATGAATTTGTACGTTAAAAATATCCTCAGAAACTCCAGCTAATGCTAAATAAATTGCTGCTGCTTCCATCTTTTGGAGAAGTCAGTCTGGTAAATGGAAGGATGCTCAAACACCCCTGCTCTGTTTGGTATTCTCACTTGCACTGAGGTCAGGCTCCATGGAAGTATCAGAGATATGGCTCTCACCCACACATGGCAGCTGCCTGAAACTCTATAGCTGAGGTCAGTATTGTTTTCATGCCCCCCACCTCCCCCATTTTTTGGATTTACCAGTAAGATGTCTAAATAGTTTGTGAAGCACCTCCTGAATTAGTACACCATTAGGCCAAATGGAGACCGTAATAAAAATTTGTTAATCAGCCTGGTATATTAAAATACACTTAAATTGTGCTTTTCAGTGTTGGCATGCATGCTTCAGTTGCTCATACTCTGCTTCAGACTCTCCTGCTGAGGAGTGGCAATCTTGGAAGAGGGACCGTACGGAGAGAGGGGAATTTCAGAAACTCACCAGCTAATTTTAATCCGCACTGCAGGAGAGTCAGAGCTCATGTAACTTTGAGGCCAGGCTGCTGCAGCTGAGCTGAGCCTCTGTCTCAATGATTTTGCATTCATGTTGCCAGCAGACTTTATTTTGCACTGGCGAAACACCAGGTCTTTCCGTAGTAAAACCACCCCGTGACATTGCTTCTGGAAGACAACCACAAAACCTAATCCCTTAATCCCACTTGAGAAAGCTGTTTTAAATGGGAAGCAGAGTTGTGCTCACTTCCATGCTCACATGACAGATTCTGATCTCAGTTCTGCCAGCACAAATTGAAACACACACTCTAACATGGCAAAATTTGCTTCGATCTGGCCCAGATACTGTAATTCCCATCTGTGCATAAGATGTCTCCATGCTGCCCTGATAGATGCATCAAAGGCACGAGAGACAATCTGTATCCCATTATTGGTAAAAGCATAGACTGCATTGGGAGTTATAATTTCAAAAAACCCTTTTTCCTTTTTTCTTTTTCTTTCCTTTTTTTTTTCTTTTTGTTTCTTTTTGTTTCTTTTTTTTTTCCTTTTTTTTCTTTTCCCCCAGAACCAGAGACAGGTGAGGCCATGTGTCTGAGGTATTACAGACTCATGTACAGGATCATAGGGGAATAGCTTGAAGCTGAAAGAGAGTAGGTATAGACTGGATATTAGAAAGAATTCTTTATTGTGAGGGTGGTGAGGCCCTGGCAAAGGGTACCCAGAGAAGCTGTGGCTGCCCCTGGATCCCTGGAAGTGTCCAAGGCCAGGATGGATGGGGCTTGGAGCAACCTGGGGTAGTGGAAGGTGTCCCTGCCCATGGCAGGGGGTTGGAACTGGATGATCATTGAGGTCCCTCCCAACCAAGCCATTCTATGATTCTTTGATCATGGCTGCTTGCTTTGGAACAAATTCTTAGATTTTTAGCACATGGCTTAATTTGTAAACCATTCTCAGACGGATATTTTCTACCTTTTTTTCCCAAATTAATATTCTATATTGCATAAACTTTATGATAAATTCCATTTTGCTCCAGAGCAGTGATGTAGAGATCAAAAACCATGACTCTTTTACAAGTTGTGCAAAGTGGAGGCTCCAGACAGTTTGCCCTGCATCTTGAATGAGCAGTTACCAATCAAAAACATCATCTGTTCATGAAAAACACTTTGGAGGTCTGGATCACATGCCAGGGTTGTAAAGCAAAAAAGCTGATATAATATTTGAAAATTAAAGGCAAGAAAAGGATAATCAAAAATCCCACTGTCTTTGTGTCAGGAAAAATAAAATCTTTGTGTTCCATCTCGCCACCTTGGCATACGTGTCATTCATGGAGTGGATTTCCCTCCTGCTCCCTGTGCTTTTTCCATCTTGTGTAAGGGGCTTGTGTTGCTCACTGTGTGTGTTGGGTATCATGAGAAGGCAGAGAAAACTAGAGAGTCTCCAGGGAGAGTCAGGAAATGTCTGCTGTGGTTCATAATGGCTTCACCAAATCAGTGATGACATTTAAATAGTGTTTATAAAGTGTATTTAAGTCCTCGGGTGAAGTGAAAAGACATTATCATTAATATATTAATATCCTGTGGCTTCTTATGAGGCTATGTTTTTTTAATCTTGAATAGCAGTGGCTTATAATAGTTTTTCCAGAAATATTCATTTTTTTTCTTTTTTCTCCTCCTCCTGTGGAACTGACACTTTTTCTAAACAGCCTCCAGCTGTTGTCGTTGTGACTTGGTGCTGACACTGCCAGGGACATAGCAGGACTCCAAGAATGTGAATTCCTCATCTCAGGAAGGAAACAAGAGCTAACACCTTACTTCCACCAATATATGCTTGCTTTATTATATTTATTGCTTCAATTCCATCGTGTTGGATTAATTTCACCTTATTCTGTCCATCAAAATTGACTAAATACTCATCTCCTGATAGCAACTAGAAATTTTCACCTAATTTGAAGCCATAACTTAGATTAGGAGGAATCCTTTCCTTTCAAAGTACCATTTTAAAGCAGATAGATTCGAACCTAACAGTTTTAAAAAGAGGTTATTATTTGGATTAATGATGCAAAATGGTTTCATAACTGGTTTCCACAAGGCAAAACAGACACTGTCATGGAAAATAGCACCTATTAACACTAAGGGCCAGATCTGATCAAACAGAAGGCAGGGGAATGCTGTGACTAAACTGGAAGAAATCCCAACACTTGGTGATGAAACCCAGCCCAGAATCAGATTGCTAGAAATGGGAGGAAACTCACTGGTTCATGCTGCCTCCTTGAGACTGCTATGGTTTTTCCTTAGGAAATTATGTTTTGAGTTCTTTATGTGTGCTAAAATGCACTGAAATTCATGACTGCTTTTATCAGACTCTTTACAGAGTGACTTCAATGTGAAGAAAGGGCTACTGACACAGGTCTGCTCCAGGACAGCAAATGTGGAACTTTTCCTCCTCAGTAATCCCTCATTTTATCCAGAGGTCGTTACAAGATGAAACAATATTCCACAGGTTTACGTCTGCACTATTTATTCCTAATAAAAGTATTATCAGCACAGAATCACGTGCTGAGACTTGTAGATTCACTTATAAGTTTTGCTGTCCACAGATGGTCATTTTCGTTACATTAATTATCCCAAATCCACGCTGGGGTTGTTGGGTTCTGTCTTGTCCTGTTCTGTTCCATCCTGCCCTACCCTATCCTATCTCATCCCAGCCTAGTCTAGTCTAGTCTATCCTATCCCAATCCCATACAATAGGGAACTCCCGAAATGTTGTTACTACTCTGTTCTTCATGTCTTACAGATAACTGAAACTTTTTAGTCTGATTTTGTAAAGAAACGACATGGTGAAAATTAGAAGCTATCAGAATTAACCCTTTGCAATAACTTTCCTTGCTAGTAATTTTTAAATAATGTCAAATGTGATATTGAAAACCATGGGACCAGGAAAGGCCAGATTTGTGGGGGGGAGAAAAAAAGAGGGCAAAATTAGGGCAATTATTTTTCCTTGATAAATGAATTTATAAAATCAGGAAAGGTATTTGTAAAAATTGTTAGCACTCATACATTTTATTTTCAATTTTTTTTGCATGATATTGTCAGGAGTAATAGACAGCTTTTGTTTTAATTATTATTTTGTACTTGTTCTCTTGATATTTGACTTTTTATGACACCAAAACATTTTCTGTTAGTAAATTATCAATTAATATTTTATTATTAGTTTTTATTACAGATCCTATATCATATTGATTAAAATATCCAAATGAAATTTAAGAACTGAAGCTACAACTTGTCTTAATTATGCAGATGGGTATATATACTATCTTCTCTAAAAATTTTGCTCTGCTTCACATTTTCCTGATTTTATTTTTGGAAATCCTTTAAGCTGGCCTGTAAAATATGGTGGAATGAAACAAATAATCTCTCAACCTTGCATAAAAAGTAGAAAAACATGTGTACTTATGCTATGTGCACAAACCTGCCATTTGTTGTCACATTAAATATTGAAAATTTGAATTTTTGTTAGTAGAGTAAATATAATAATACAGGTATACGTCCATACTCAGTTCAGTAATTTCCCAAGATTTTTAAGTGTGAGAACTTAAGATGTAAAATAATAAATGTGTATTTAAATATTTAAACACAGGAGTTCTTCCCAAAATGCTGAGAATATTACATTTCCCAGGTATGATTGTGCTCACTCCTGACTTTGGGAAACCAAGTCCCTCATTAAGACAATTAAACTATGTGAGGCCAAGTTTTGGTCTCGTTGCTTTTTGTCCGTAAATCGGCGTTACAACTCATGTCAACACTTTGAATGACCACCTCCTTCAAACAAAATTAAACTAATGGCCTCAGGACCTGACTACTGTCATGGGAAAACAATTTTAAAAAAAACCCTTTTCCATGCTTTTATCACCACTGTCATTAGCTACTGGCTTGTGTAAGAGCTCATAAAGCCCACTAGGCACTGACTTCTCTGTGTTCCACGATCACCTGAGGAGGAAAACCCCAAAAGCTGCTTCTCCCTCCACATTGCCCTGAGTCCCTGCACTGCTGGGTGCTGGTGCTCAGTCAGACCATGCATCAGCTTCTCTGCTGAGGAAAGATGCCATTTAAAGAAATCAGCCTCATTATGCCCCAATGACAAGCATAATTAAGAATGTCTGTCTGTGAGAGACACAAGAATAGAGGGAACGCTTTTGTTCACCTGAGCACACTACCATCCTTGACCCATCCAGGAAATTTAAGCCCGGGTTGAATTGGACAAGGACAGGTGTAATTGGGCCCCAGTCTCGGCTGCTTCCAGCCTTGCAATTAGCCTAATGAGGTTGTCTGTGGAGGGGTCAGCCGCTAGCGGCCAGTTTGGCTGGAGCCTTCTCAGGCTGTCAGCAGAGGGAGAACAAGGAGTCCATTGGGTCAGAGCACGAGACGAAATGAATGCTGGTAATTGATCTAGTGACAGCAGGGTCTGTCCTGAGATGAGGGAAGTGGCCAGCTGCAGTGAAAAGACTTGATGCCAAAAAACCTCCAAAGATAAAAAAAAAAACAAAACAACTCCACAAAGGACTTGTATGTTTCTGGAGACTTGAATTTAGACAAATTTTAAAGGGCACCCAGCCATGTGGCCATTAAATGTGGGCATTTCACTCAGCTAGCTTTAACCATGTTGCCATGTCTGTGAATAGAATAAAATGGGCTTTTCTATGAGCTTTTTAAACCCTCCCTCTCAACCCATTCTCTGCCAAAATCCCCAAATGCGTGTGCAGCCCATACATATGGATCCATAGGCAATGTTGACAGATGTGCCATTATGTTCCCTTGGATCTTTCCAGGAAGGTTCTGGGTGTGCCCTTGAAAATGCATTCACAATTAGTGGTGTGATTCAGCATGTATATTTTGAGCTTCACTATTTCAGGTGGGCTGAAATGTTTTAACCCATCCTTCCATCGCACTGTTCTTCTGAGGGTTTTTAATTAAATATAGTCTTTAATCAATTAAGTGGCAGCTACAAGGAATGTGTTAGTGGTCTGAATGTGTCTTTAGAAATATCCAAACTTGCAGAAAATGCAAGTTCAAATAGCAGCAGGGAAGAGATTGACTTTCATCCTTGCTTTGAATTCCACAAAATTTCCTGTCTGGGACTACTCATCAATATCTTGCCTAGACATAAGAGACAGCCTTTCAAAAACAACTCATCCCTCCTCCCTTTTCTATCTGTGTGGTAATTCAGGATAATAGAAATAATAGTAATAATAAATATTGAAGCTGGAGTTAGAAATGGCAGCTCCAAAGCTTGAAAATCCATGTTTATTGCTGGCAAAACTTACATGATAGGAAAGGGCATTGTTGATAAATGCCCTTTCATTGCTTATCATCACTTTGACTTCAGGGCTGGCATAAAACATACGTGTCCCTAAGCATAATTAAGCTTAAGATTACTTTTAATAATGATAACAATAATAGTAATTCTTATTAATCTTTGTAGTTAAGGCTAGAGACTATTTTCTGTCACCTTTTTACAAAGATATAGTTAATTATCTTCACTGACCTTAGTTGGACATTTGAAATATATGTAGTCTGGTAAGGTAACAAGCCCAAAATCTCCTTACATATATTTTTTTATGAATTGAACAGTCCTTGTACCTGTGAGAAATGAGAACAGAGACACCAGTAGGCTGTGACTGGGGTTGCCAAAAGAAGGTGGAGGTGCTTACCCCAGCTGTTCTCTTCAGTCACTAGAGAGAAGCAGGTGACAGCAGTAGGCAAGTGATTCAGCCTTCAGGGAGCTGGCTAAGAATAAAATTAATTGAGTTTCCTCCTGGAGGAAACTCCTATTCCCCATCCTTCAAAGGGACTCTGGGGTGAGCAGCTCAGTTGTAGATGCTGAATGTTGAAGGAGTAAAATAAGCTGGTGTCTGTGACTTGTGTGTGTTCAAACTTGGAGTCAGTGGTGTGGTCAAAACCAAGATTGATTTCTTTAATACTCAGTTGAATGACCCTAAAGCTAAGTGTCTTTGCTAGAGCAGATGAGAGCTTGCTAGAAGGACCAGGGAATGAGATCCCAGTTTATTTCCTATTTCATACCTTTTGCCACTATATTCCACATGGAGGTTCACAACCCCCAAGGTGCTGAGGTCTGACACCCCTTCTCGCACACGCATTTCCAGCAGGATGGCAAATTTCAATAACAGAGTGTGAGCACCCAATTAAAATCATGAGCTGAACAACCACATGGAGTCTCTGTGGGTTTAATGGCAGTGATGACAATGCCCTGTAACTGGTTACCTGCCTGGCAGGGAGACCATTTTGCTGGACAGGGAGAGCTGGACAGGCTTGCTCTGAGAGAATGCCATGGCTCCACAGACCCTGTAGCCATCACCCCTCTGCAGAAGGGAGTGTGTGATAATAGTAATAATAAAAAATAAATGTCGTCTTGCAGTATTTTTCTGTTTCTCATCCTTATGCCACAATGCCAAGGAAGTTAGGGACAATGCTGGCCAGCAGATTGATGGATTTATGACTACTGCTGACGCCTTTTTTCCTCTTGTGAATCAGAAGTTTTAAAAAGCAGGTGTGTATCTGCTGTACAAATAGCCCATGTTAACAGAGTACATCAGGATCTTATGTGCATGTTGAGGCCCATGCTGAACTCAGTTCAGAAACCAAGCACTTGTCCTCTAGTACAAAGCCTCACACACTAGTCAGACTTCAGCATCCCTTTTGTACATTAAATGCACTGAATACAGTCTCTTTTCCTTATCAAACACATATAGGAGTTGGAAAAGAAAGTGCTTTTGGGGACTCAGTGTCTTCCTATATTTTATCTTTATTTTTTCAGGTTCTACTTAGAGCAATTCCACTCAGATGCTCTTTTTTTTTTCCTCTAAAGCATTATTTGCTTTTGGGGTACAGACCTTATTTGGAGTTCCATCATATTTTGAGGTAACATATTTGACTTAATCTCTCTGGTACAACAAATTAATCCAATGAAGTTTTCTGAACTTCAAAAATATATTTGCAGCACTGTACTGAATTGGCTATGATAGAGTCAATTATCTTCACAGTAGTTGATATTGGGCTGTGTTTTGGATTTGTGCTGGAAATAGTATTGATAATACAGAGATGTTTTCATTACTGCTGGGCAGAGCTTACACAGAGTCAAGGTCTTTTCTGCTCCTCACCCCACCCCACCAGCAGGAATTCTAGGGGTGCACAAGGAGTTGGGAAGGGTCACAGCTGGGACAGCTGACCCTGACTGTCCCAAGGGATATTCCAGACTACATGAAGTCATGGTTGATTTTTAAATCTGGGGGGAAAAGAAGAGTGGAACATTGTGAGTGATGGTGTTTGTCATCCCAAATCTCTCTTACATCTGGTGGGGTCTTGTTTTCCTGGGGATTGCTGAACACCTGCCCACCCACAGGGAGTGGGGAATGAATTCCTTGTTTTGCTTTGCTTGAACACATGGCTCTTGCTTTACCTGTCTTTATTGCAGCCCATGAGTTTTGTCACTTTTTAGGCATGGATTTTTTCACTTTTTAGTCATAAGTTGCCAGCTGGGGTTAAACCCTGACACTGGTGCAATCAGGTAGATCTTAGACAGATACACAAACTGAACAGTGAAACAGCACTTGCATAAACCTCACTCCAAGTTTTGTTCTTTTATTAATGCTTTTATTAATGCTTTTATTAATGGAAATGAGCTGAACTTATCCATAAGGTTTTTCACCCACACGTTTAGAGGGATTTCAAAAATGTAATGCAATATCTTGAAGCCCACACTTCAGTGATGAAAAATGTTTGCAAAAATTCGAGAACAGTAAAAGCTTTTCTATACCAATGTCACCTTGTTAATTAAAACCCAAGTAGGTTTAAGAAGAAAAAAACCTTAAATGCTTAGCCAAAAGTATCTCAAAATTGGAAAACCAAAAAAGGAATTAACAGAAACTAAAGAATGCAGAAGAAACCTAATACAGATTTAGAAATAGTTATTGAAGCCAAAATATATGGACATTGAAATGGATTGGTTTTCACTCCTTAGGAACATGCAGACAATATCCCGAAGTAGCCATGGTAATGAACACTCTTCCAGCAAACTGCAGCTCCTGGGCAGCCAAACCATGGGCAATGGCAGCTAAGAGCTGGGTCCACTTTTAACTTTTTGTTTTCTCTGCATCTCACTTTCCCCACTGGATATCAGACTGTTTTCTTCCACTTTCTGTGAACTTTTCTCATTAGTTTAGAATTCTTCAGAGAAAGAGACATTCTGTTACGGGCTTCTTCTGTGCCTGAGGCAAAGGGACCCCCATACTTTGGTCAAAGGTTTTGCAGTTGCTGTAAGAACAGCGTAGTTGAATCCCACATGGAATTTAGTTTGTGCACAAATTAATCTTCCTGTTGTGACACACCTGACTGCCAGTATATATATAACAAAAAGAAACAGCTATGATCTCTCACTCAGTCTTATGTTCAGATTTGTCCAAAACAACAAAATCTGGTCTATTACAACCACAAATGGACAAGAAGGAATGATTTTAATGGAGCGACATTTAAACTGCTTTTCCTCAGTTTTTGTAGTGGAAGATGTCTGAAGGAGCTATTCAACAGATATTAAAACATCAGGTTGACTGTCCTAATAATAACACACCAATAGCAATCTCACTTTGTGTCTGCTACTCATTCAAGCTAAACTTGCAGAATTTGCATGAGGGAATGATATTTATTCCTTGGGGAAAACTAAAAATAGAAACTTGAGCATAGTGACTCTAATAACCAAAACCGCAAGACTGAAGACTTCAGCTTGGCATTTACACTGTTCTCAGAAAAATTAGTGTATCTCAAGAGGAGGTGGTTAAATATACTGTACCTACCATGAAAACACAACCCTCTCTCAGCCTTTCACATGAGGTTAATTCTGTTATGACTGGTGAATCTTTTAAATCCCTCGATAATTGCACTGTAGGTAGAGGTAGTTCAGGCTTCAGGACTTAAAAATTCTGATATGACTTAGGACTCCCCCTAAAAATACAACTAAAGAACAATTGAAATCTGGCTCTGGATTTGTATAACCTACATCAGCATGCTCTTGACCACAGCTTAGTCATCCTCATATCACTCTGTGCACCAGTTCTGGTTACTCTGGAGTGGCACCAGTTGAAATTTGCTCACCTACATGTATTCACATTAAACTCCTCTCAGTTTCCACCCCCTAGTTTGCACATGTATCCTACTCAGAAAGCCTTGCTCTTGTTCAGACTGCAGATTGGCTGGATCTCACTCCCTGAACAACTACCCAAAATTGTGTTTAATTTTCTTTCTTCAGTGGGTAGTCCTCTCCACCATTATTTATTGTCCATTGATGACAGAGTGATTGGTTTCCTCCTGGGCTCTTCCATAATTCTGCTTGCTAAATGTTACTGAAAATACTGCAGCAAAATAACATCTTTTCTTCCTAAGGCTCTTTTGATTTTTCAGCATTTAGAGAGTTTAGGTAGGATTCTTCTCACCTGCGTTTGAGAGGGTAGGATTCAGTTCACAGACTGAAACATCTATTTTTGGCTTTTGACATACTGGTGTCCCCAGGAAAGCTGAGTATCTGAGCACTGAGGATCCACACTGCACAACCAGGCTGATAGAACATGTAGGTACCTTCCCCTTGCTCTTTCTGGTCTAACTGGGGACATTGCAGGACAACAGGGAGCCTATGAGCTCCTCCTAAAGCCACCAAACTCCCTGACATGTCAGTTCAGCTCAGGCTGAGCCACACTAATGACTCCTGCTCATTTGAGTGTACTGGATTAAAATAAACAGTCTCCACCAACCTAAAGCATGTAACAGCTTAATAATGCCTTAGTAAGTCCTCCTGGCCTACTCAGTTGAAATTTGAAAATTGCAGATAATTACAAACAGCACAAAAGGAGTCTTATAACAGGAAGTGCTGGACAGTATTAATAACAGGTTTCATTAGCAGATCCACCTATACTGTATATGACAGCTGCAATAGGGAAAAAAATATCCCACAGAAGATTAGACACTCAGCATAACAGGTATTAGGTAAATAAGTAAGCAAATTGTCCATAAAACCATATAAGAACCTTCCAGCTTTATAAAACCCACATTTTAACCTGTAAATGATGGACTTGGGGGAAAGTCATGTGTGCTAATAGTTATTAAAGGAGATTGTTACAAAACCAGAAAACAGTAGAATCAGAGAATAGTTTGGGTTGGAAAAGACCTTTAAGGTCATCTCATTCCATCCCCCCCTGCTGTGGACAGGGACACCTTCCACTCCACCAGGCTACTCCAAGTCCCATCCAAGCTAGCCTTGGACATGTCCACTGATGAATATTTCCAAAGCTTCTTTGGGTAACTTGTGCCAGGGCCTCATCACCCTCACAATAAAGAATTTCTTCCTAATATTCAATCTAATCCTGCCTTCCTTCAGCTTAAAGCAATTTCTCTGTGCCCCATCCCTCCATGTCCTTGTCAAAAGTCCTTCCCCAGCCCTCTCGTAGCCCCCTTTAGGCAGTGGAAGAGGGACTGAGGTTTTCCTGGAGACTTTTCTCCTCCAAGATGAGCAGCTCCAACTGTCTCAGCCTGTCTTCATAACAGAGGTGCTCCTCCAGCCCTCCATGCTGAGAAATATGTCAGAACTCTACACAAGGCAGATAAATCATACTGCTGTACAATGGCTTGTAAACTTGTAGACAGGAAAGAATGGACACCTAAATAAAGACCATAGTGACTAGGGTGCCTCCTTTAAAAACAATGAGCTTTCTGATCACACCAAATCCATCAAAACATAGTCTGGTCAATTTGGAGGTACAAAATGCACAGAATTGGAGTTTCTCTGTTTCTTTCTTTGCTTGTTAGAAGCACTGGCTGTACCCATTTCTATTGGATAGCAAATCACGAGGCTCATGTGTTTGTCAAAAGGCCTGGTGAAGCACCAGCTGTGATCTTGTGCACTTTTTGCAAATAGCTCCCCAAGACTCAGAATTCCACTGTCAGGCATGCTCTAGTTCCTCAGCAACTTCTGCTTCCTCTGTAAAAACCAGTAATGAGAAGAAAATGTTTTGGGACGTGGGTTATCTCACTTGATAAGTGTACAGCTGCCAGCAGACTGGAGCCTTCATTTTACACACACCACTGCTTTTATTCTGACATGTTCTCCTTTACTCCCCTGTGGTTTCATGGGTCAGGGACTAGGTGGAGGTGCCCTGTGTTTTCAATTTGCTGAATGAAATAACAGTGGAGAAGAAAGACTCTGTCAGCCATATCTGGTGGATAGAGCATGAACAGAGAACACCCAGTGGGAGCACTGTGGGTGTGTTTCATTTTGCTGCACATGTAGTTTATAGCTCACTTGAGGCTCTGCAGCTCATTAGTTTTGGGTGAGTCTCTCCTACCAGTACAAGCAGCCTTCATTTCATAGATGTTTTTGTGTATCCAGTTTAAGTCTGTGTGGATGCTGCAAGACTGATGGCATGGGAAGGTCCATAGGCAAACCTGACAGGATTATTCAGGTAATACAAGAGGGCTGGTAGAGTGCTCTCTTACTCCTCGTTAGTTTCAGAGAAGAACTGTTAAATTTGGATTTTAAAAAAGTTTTTGACTTTCAGATTCTAGGAAGCAAAACAAAACAGAGGCTTGGGCCAGGACTCAAAGGTTTGGAAAATTTATGCTTGAACTTCTCTATTTCAATCCTGAAGGAAAAAAAAAAAAAACAACAAATGCAGACATGATATTAAAGAAGCAACAAAAAATGAAGACACAACAACACCAGCACATAAAGTATGGAGTATTTGTAACTGGGAGCACTGAAATTATCACTCTCCTAGATGTCTTTTGGCTTTGATTTTCAGAGTTCTGAGGTTGTTACCCACAGATAGTACAGCCACAAGTGGCCAAGGCTACCCACACCTTGTCCTGACCTTCAGGTATCACTTGGAGTGTGCTACAGAGCAGTTAACTACCGTGAAAAAGTATAAATTGACCCATGTTTAACCTGCATCAATATTAAGGTTGAAAGTTGCTCTGATAAGAAGAAAGTTAACAACTTCCACAACAAAATATGGAGCACCCATGGTAATAGGGAGTGCTAAAGGGGATCACAGCTGAGGAGAAAGGAGCCACAACTCTTGGGTAGCTTACGAGTGTCCAGGATGCATCATGGGCTGCAAGGTTTTTAATCCATGGGTGTGTATCCTTTATGGGTATGATTTTTCCCTTCAGGTATGAGCCCTTTGTTCACATCTTGGTCATGTCCACATCTTGGTCAGTCATCAGAGTGATGAAACATTGAATTGTGGACTTGCACTGGCACGAAAGACGCCATGAACTCAATCTGTATTTTTATCGGAGAGAAGGCTGAGCAGTGATTTCAGCTTGTATACACCTACATGACAAAGATATTTTTCTTTGTCCAGAAGTCTAAGAACATCCAATAAACAAAAACAGGAGAGTGAAAAATTCAGATGGAAAAGAAGTAGGGTTTAACCATGAACCCAGCAAACTGAAATAGCAAATTGATCCTTTAATAAAAATTTCCCTATTGTTGGGCACTTAAAATTAAAGACTGAATATTTTTCCCCTAAAGGACATGTTTACCATCAAAGTGGACTTTAGAATATGGCCTGGTCTGTGTGGTAAGTCAGACATCCTTCTTTAGCTATTCAAAAAACCTCTAGCAATTTTCTACTCTGAGGGGATGTCTCTTTATCTCGAGACTTGGGTGATAAAAGAGGTAACAAATTTAAGAGTTTTCATTTTTCTTTCCCTGTTTCTGTAGCAAGCAGACACAGTGGATAGTACCAAAAATGCCTGAATCCTGTTCTTCACCTTCCCCAATTATGCCTTTTGCCAAGGGCTGTAATGAAGTCATGGGATCAGGGAGAAAAGTTTGAGTAAACTTCAGGCAGTGTTTCTTCTTCCCCCTCAGAAACAATTATTCCTGAAAACCATAATCTTGACCAGTATCTGGGTTGGTCTGAAAACCAGACTATGCAGATGGAGATGACTGAACAGAATTGTCTAAGGTTACATTACAGAAGACAGGGCCTCTTTTTAAACTTATACGTGCAGAAATACATCTATATATATTAAATTTTAATTGCCTGTTGCTTGTCAGATCCAGATTGGATCTCTTTGTTCCCATTTTTATTCTCATTGCTCATGTTAGACCAACCCCTTCGCTTGGGTGTGCTGCCATGCAGGTGTTTGCTGGCACACCTGGGGGAGGGATATGCACAAGGCTGGAGGTGCCAGGAGCAGAAATGCCCAGAGCTTGGCAGGGGTCAGGGTAAATACCTACTGAGTCACTCCTGCAGCCTGCTTTGGCTACCTGGGGTCCCTGCCATGAATCTCTTGCATGATCATAGAGGCAGTAATCTCTCTGTGTCTCACTTTCCCAAGTGCTCCCCAATGGGGATTGCAATATAGCCTTTCATTTCCTTATGGATGATCTTCCATGTGAGCACGTACAACCCTCGGCACAGGAGATAACTGTAACAGGGTTAATATTCTGACTTTATGAAAAGGCACATGGGGATGTCTCAGGAACAAGATGACTTGAAGGCTGCTTTCTCCTTGAAGTGATGCAGCCTGGAATCCCTGCAAGGCTCTTCCCATTCACAGCAGAGCAGTGTGAATGGCTCAGGAAAGCATGCACTGAGTTAGAGCCTCCTCCTCCAGGAACTCCGAGTTCCCTTTAGGAGAAGCTGTTCCTTTTGCTGCTGAGCTAACATGATTAAACAAGACAGGTCTGGCAGGGCTCTTCCACATTGTCAAATCTCGAACAAAAGGCGTAATTTTCCTATTTCTTACAACTCCAAACAGCCTGCTTATAGAGATGACAATTACTCACAGGCAGTGAAACTCAAGACCTTTCCAGTGTTTATATCTCCACATGATCCATACATTTACATGGCAACGGCATGGGACAAGACATGTCTTTTCATTTTCCCATCATAATTCATAGCAGGACCCTGCCAAGAAAACACTGGAGCTGATTACCAAGTGTGACTACGATCGGATCATTTAGCAATTTGAGTTTCCACACCTTTTGTGTGAGGCTGGGCTTTGTTTTACTTAAAGCAATAATTGCATTCTAATTTCATAATATAGGTCGTGGTTGCTTCATCTCTCTGTGCCTTCAAGGAAAAGAAAAGCTGCACAGAACACAACAAACATTTTTTAATTAATTTTTTTAAATGAGCTAATAAATGTTTACCTGCTTCACAGGTGTGCTTGCTGCAAAGTGACTTAATTATCATTCCCACAGTCCCTGTACAGAGGATCATAAAGGGATTAGACATTGGTGTTATCCCCAGTAATAATGAATTACTCTTTTATGAAGAACAGAGTTCAAAGGAACATTTTTAAGAGTAAAAGTTTTTCAAATAAAATGCATTAAAGATGGAGTTAAGGCCTAATAGATTTTAAACCAAGAAGAATTTCAAAACAGAGCAGAAATGGATGACTACAAACAGTCTTGGACTCCATCCTTCACAATGCTCAAACTTGTCTCCAAGGTTGCCCCCAATGAGCAATGGGCACTGCTCACATCCATGTAGGATTGATCCAGAGCTTACTGAAGACCTTTTCCTTTCTTCTCCTCCAGAGCACGGCACTCCATGCTTCAGCTGGAGTTGTAGGGTCACTGAGTTTATCTGGTCACATAACACATGCCAGGTCATGACATGTCCCAGCTGGTCTAGTTTTCATTGGATTACTCACCCTCATCTCCAGCACAGCAGCATGGGTTCCCACAGGTCTTCAGGCCCAGGTGCTGCGTGACAGATCCAGTCAATCCTCTCCTTCCTCCATCCTTAAGCACAACCTGGAGGTGCTGAGAAGAGTGAAGGGGGCAGCAAGAGACTACTGTGTGTCTAATATTTAATATATGTTTAATGTTTAGTACTTGATCCATCCATTTCCATGGGCTTCAGGCTGGGCTTGGCATTGAGTCCTTTCCTAGAGTGCACAGGAAATCAAACTGCCTGAAAATAAAGTCCAGATAGCTTATATTTAAAACAGAGAAGGAGAGCCATATCAAAATTTGACCATATGGCTGTTTAAAGGTGGTGACACTTTTCTTTTTTCATGGGAAACTATGGTTTGGATATTGATTTTGCCACCTCTGAAGGCACTAAACAGCAGTGATTTTTCTATACTGGTCTCCATCACAAACCTCATCTGAGTCAGCCTGCGAGTGTTTTCCCCAAACAGACATAGCCATACTTCTCTCTGGGTATACCCCTATTATCTAGAATGTCTGGAAATCAGGTAAAACCACTTCTCATCCTGCTCCCAGCTGACCTTTTTCTTTCTTTCCTTTTTTTTTTTCTTTTAAACTGCATTGGCATGCAAAAGAGATTCAGATACAGAAGGGTCTTATTATTGTTTTGGAGTGGCAACCATAAGAACACAGAATCACAGAATCAGAGAATGGACTTTAGAGCTCATCTAATTCCTACCCTGCCATGGGTAGGGACACTTTCCAGTATAGCCATCCTTGTCTGCACTCAGAGATGTAATTCAGGTGTCTGCCATGCTCAGCTGGGCAGATGTGCCTTGAGTTTTCCCTCACACAGTGTGGTTTAGTCCCTGCAAGACACTGTGGACTGATGTTTCTGTACATTTTACCTTCCTGCAGCCTTTTCTGTGTACACATATGTGTAGAGATCATGCATGGGGGCTTGCTTCACTCAGGGCTGCACAGCTCAAATAATGCTCTCTATAAAGTGTATTAGTGTGACTTAAGACTTAGTAGCTCTTCTTACATGTTTCGTGACCACTTCTTTTAACAATGTGCTTTAGCACTTCTATGACTTTTTTTTTTTAAATTCTTCAAAGGGCTGTATCCATAATCCTTCCCAGAACCTGACAGGGAAGGTAGCTGTGCACAGTCATCTCTTCTTGCCAATCAGCAAGAGGTGCTTATGTGAGTTTCCCAGAGCACAGAAGGGGCAGTGTCAAATTTAGGATTAGAATTTCAAAACACCTAGGACCTTCTTTTTTTGTGTAGGTCTACAAACATCCACGGAGGATTTGATGTTCCAGACAGAGAAGGGCCAGCCTGACCACAGCCATCTAGCTCACAGCCTGTTGGATGTAAAGACTGTGCTCGTGCCCCTCTGCAGGCAAAGAGGAGTGAAAGAATTCTTCAGAGCATTATTTAAACATGCAACAGACCCCTTGTTTGAATCACCCCCTTGTCTTTCTCTTGTCTGTACAGACAGTTTGCAGTGTTGGGCTTTCTAGTGTAGCTGTGTAAACACAGGCAGTATAAACACCCCTCAGTAATGCTGCATGACTAAATGCAACCATTTCCCTTCACCCGTTGCACAACGCTCAAGCTCAGCTGCGTATGTAGAATAGGTTTTAATTCCAAGTAATTGCTGGGCTTTGGTTTTGACATACGGAGGAGGATTCATTTGCCTAATCACAGACATTTTGGACATGTATATGTGAGGTGTTGCACTATCACCAGCTGCTGCAGCTGCGGGGTAGTACAGGTCTACCCCAAATCCTTCATCGTGTCATGGAGCTCTCTGGACTTCCCCAGGGTGCTCCAGGAGTCCAGGCACCCGTGTTTAGGCAACTAAGATCCATCTATTTCTAAACAGACTCTTTGATGTCATCCAAGAGCATCAACTATTCTTCTTGGAAGATGGATATTTTTATTTCTTCATCGGTTTTCCACGTGCCAGTATCTCGAACTATGGGAATGAGCTTGGTTCTTATTTGCCAAATCCTCCAAGCAACTTCATGTAGCTTCACGGTCTGTCAGTGATTACACTGTGAAAATTCACAAAATAATAGAAATTTGTCCCTGCTTTTAAATTCACCATGGAATTGAACCCAATTTTCTTTCCATTTAATAATTTGAATAATATTTTTGTCATTGCTTTTTTTTTCTTTTGGGCTTTGACCTTTTCGGGGCCTAAAAAATAACTAAATGAGAGCATGGGTTTGTGTTTGCCTTGTACTCTGTTGAGTAAAATGTTTTATGATTTGAAGAGAGTTAGCATGATCAATGTGGAAGAAAGTCTTCTGTGGGTATCTCAATGACATTTTTCTGTCTGAAAGAAAGCTAAAACAGCCCCAGAATTACCTCTTTTTGTGTAAATATACTTCCTATAGCAAGTACTGCCCTGTTTAGCTGTAGTTAGCATTTTTGAAGTTGTTGTCACCTGTGACCATGGAAACAGGGGAAAAGAGACCAGACTGAACAGAGCATGGCCGTGTTGTGGGTTGGCTATGTTGGGAATGCCCTTCAGCTCTCACTTTGACTCCTGATAAATCTTTATCTGATGTGTCTTTACTTCCTGATGTATCGCGAGACAAGCAAATAAATGAAAGATGAAGGAAGGGGAAAGGGCATATCATTACTTTATTTACTTTAATTGTCTAAATAGTCATTCAATCTCATCTGTGCTAACTAAGGCTTCTTCTAGAGATCCTTGAGATAGAGGCACTTCCAGAGGCTTTTTGTCCTTCTGCCTCAGGCACTTACTCAGTGACCTAAATGGCTGACAAGGCTACTTATGGATGGCTATAAAATAAGAAAGATGAATCCTGCCCTTCGTGACCTGCCAAGCAGAGACAGCAAGCACTCCCTAACCTGAGCATCACAAAACCTGAATTCCACATCCATTTTATCACCACTGTCCTCCAGATGAAGTCAGAGTTGTTAGATGACCAAACTGAGGTGGATGGTGAGTCCACCTTATTGTTGGCCTGCAAGGAGTAAGTGGTGGGGTGGCAAGAAATTTAGCTTCTCCTTCTTTTTCTCTGCTTCTGTGCATTGACACAACTTGTTTCTCCACAGCTCCACTTAGTTTTAACTTTTGGAAACAGATAGTTTTCTCCATATGTGATTCTGGGCATTCAGTTTAGTTGCTGAACTGTCACAGGGCATCTGAAACATCTACATAAGACTTCATACAAAATCCAAGGGAGAACCACAATTTTCTGGAGAAGCAACAAAAGGACAGGCAGATGATCCCAATTAATATAGTTGGGAACAGATGTTAGGCAATGGAAAGGGCGTGCTGCTACTTACAGGTTAAGGCACCGTCATTTATGTGATTTAGATGATTTTGGTGTCCAAGATCTCCTTATAAATAATACACACCTAGTGCTTGATTGAGATGTTTAAGAGTAGCTTCAATTCTATCACTAATTTGATATTATGCATCTCAGTTTGAAAAACTTTTACATTATCACCCTGCAAGAGATTGAAACTGTTACAGTACTGAGATATTTGCTATGGCACGGTGGACCAGGAAAACTGTTTTGATGTTGCTGTCTAGTTAAAGCAGGAATCTGTTCAGGAGCATCTGTGCCTGTGTGGTTTGTAAGTGTCTCTTGGAAGCTGACCACAATGACCCTTTCTTGCCCATACAGAGAACCACAGAATCATTTGGGTTGGGAAAGACCTTTAATATCACTGATCCCAGCTGTTATCCCAGCCCTATCAAGTCCATCACTAAACCACGACCCTACGCATCCCGTCCACTCAAATTTTAAACCCTTCCAGTTTTGGTGAATCTACCACTTCCCTGGGCAGCTTGTTGAATGCTTGACAACCCTTTCTGTGCAGAAATTTTTACCAATATCCAATCTAAAATCCTCCCCTGCTGCAATAGATAAACGTATCTGTTCCATCACTGGGCTAATAATTTTACAATGCAGACAGACAGAGGGACAGGAAAAAAAAAAAGAAAAATTTACATCTCAAGTGCATAGCATAACCAGCAATCATTGTAATAGAATTACTGACATTATGGGCTGCTAAAGGAACAGTTAGTAGCTTGTCTCACTTGTCTGTAATTTACTCTGTGTCTATTTAGCCTTGATGTATAACTGAGGTCAATTGTTGTGCCACTTTCCTATCTCCCTGCTGGTGAGTTACAGAGAGTAATGTGTGCCTCATGACTGTCTCTCCTGGTCAAGCTCGTCTGTCCTGTCGTTCAGCAGTGCCACGTGCTAATAGATAGTGCTGAGCAGTTAATATCACCAGCTAATTGGCAAAGCACGTGTGAAGCAGATGTATTTAAATATAGAACGTGGAGGCTGAAGGAGTAACTGAAATGTATAAGTGATAAGGATTTATTATTAGAGCAGATTAATGAGCCCACCTTTCTCTACTCCCCCCTTCATCTCTCATCCTCTTCCCTGACCAAGGGTATTTTTAATTCTTCCATTTCAGAAAGGTTTTATTTCACTGTTGAGAAGGTTCTGATGGAGAATTTTGTCTTGGCTGTATGGCACAACCCAGAAGGTCAGACCCATTTTGCTGCTGAGCAAAAGACTTGAGTATTTGTGAAGACTCAGGTCTGTAGTAAAACAGTAACAACTGATTTATAAAGCATAGGTGAAGAAGGAGTATGTGAAAAAGGGACAGACAGAGGGAGATGTGTATTTTTCTAATGCAGGTCTGTTGTCTCAAAGATCTAAAATATTAAACAGAAATATCCTTTTCCCTTTAAAAGACCTTTGGCTGAAGTCTCAGCCCTCTGCCAGGCATTGTTGACTCAAGGGCACTTTCCACTGCCCTCTGTGCTTCAGGCCACTCTCCTGCCTGAATCTAACCTGCAAAGGGAATGGAGGTCATTTTTGAAATATCCTCACTCCCACATTTAGCTCCTATGTAAACTTCCATCCTAGCTGCGACTGTGCCCCCAGAACTGAAAACCAAATTTTGGAGTTTTATCAAGGTGCACATCCTTAAGTTTGCCCTCAGATGGGGGAGGTTTGGGGTTTACCTCTTTTCTGTGGAGGTTGCTTTTCACTCTGAGACACCTGGATCACTTTGTAAGCATCTCTGGTGCCCTTGAAGCCATTGTGTGCGTATTTGTGTTCTCTGCTTTGCAGCTGGAAAAACTGAGATCCAGAGGTGATCCTGATGATGATTCTGATGATCCTGATGATGAAAGTCTAAACTAGAAGTTAAATATTGATATTGAATGAAATAAAGAGTAATTTAATTAATCTAAATAAATTAATTTAATATTAATTTAATATTCGTTAATTAAATAATCAATATTAATATTGCTATTGAATGAAATGAAAATCAAACAGAAGAAATCATAAGGAAAGGTAAATTTCCCCCATTCTATTTTCCCCAGCCCAACACTGTCTTCCCCAATGTTTTACCAAGTAGCACTAGGCAAAACAGAGTGACCCATCACACAAAATCAGTCATGCACACGAGCATGCCCATGGTTTTATTTGTTCCTGGCTTAATGTCTTCTATCAAGAGTTTGTGATTGAACAGCTATTGGGTTCACTGGCAAAACAAATTTTCTTGAATTCAGCTTATAGCCAGGTAAATGGAATTCCCTTGCTCTTGAACTAGATACTTTAGAGTTAACTCACTTCTCATTATCAGGTTTTCAATTCCAAACAGGTGAAGTTATTATTTTATTTATTTATTAAATAAATACAGTTGATTTTTACTACATTTTAAGTGGAAATATGGCTCTTTAAGCTTTTCCTAATCTGGTAGACCTTAGGATGCTTTAGCTGCCATGTGATGCTGAACAGACATGAGTCCCAATAAAACACAGAACCCTTCACCCCCAAAGTTTCCATGTGAAGGAAGTCTGTGTGCATGGATTAAACAGGGAGGTGTAACACACTCCTATCTATCTGTGGTCAAGGCAGGAAGGGACTTGGACACCTTGGTATCCATTGCCTGCTCTACACACAGCCTCAGCAGATTTCACCAGCCTTATGAAATAAAAGCCATATTAAAATAATTATTAAAAAAATCTGCAAAATCTTCTGAAAAAAACCCCCACCAACCAGGTTATATTCCTCTTTTAGATAAGTGTCTCTGTCTGTGTAGAAAACCACAGAGGGATCCAAATCATCCTCAGTTTTACCCATGAGACTGCATGAAAATGAAATAATGGCAGGATTTTCCCAGCAAACAGAAGTTTCTTTGGGTTTATCCCATACTTTAGAAATTCCCATGGTTCAGTGACATGATTTGGATTGTTATCCATCACAGGGTTTGCTTAAGTGAGCTTGGGTTTTGGCACACCAAAGCTCCCCTAAGCTGCAGCTTTTGTTTTGATTGTTTGGGTTCTGTTGGGAAGATATTTACAGTTTTTCTAACATTACCCTTCACAAACAGATTACCATTGCAAATTGCATGAGGGGGAAGTGGTGAAAAATTTTGGGCAGGATTAAGGTAATCCCAAAACAAGCTAATAAAATACACATATAAGTGTTCTATTTTTAAAAGGAGACAAGATGAGACAGATAATCTCTTTCAATAAGTTTTCTGGAGCAATAAACCTTTAAACCCAATATACAATATAGATGTGTGTTTGTGTGTGTGTGCCTGTGTACATGGGTATTTTCTTAAACTTTCCTTTGCCAAGATACAAAGCCCAGCTTGTCAGAGTTACATCATGTTTATAATCTCCTCTTCAGTGAAATTTGTCTGACATCCACCTTCAGCTCATGCAAGCATAAGTCTTCTTTGGCAGATTAGTGTTTGGGTTTTTATGCTTGTTTTTTTTTCTCAGAATCTATTTTTTAAATTATTATAATTTTATTGACTTTTTAATAAAGGTAATAAAAGGGACATGCCAGAGAAATGAATTTAATGTTTATATTAAATTTAAGTCTTGCCCTCTTGCTGTCTGTAACCATGTCATCAGTAAACAAAGGCCAGATTATTTTGTAAAGCAGATGCTATGGCCTTAATTATTTTTTTCTTTTGAAACATGTGGTTTCTCCTATTATTTGATTAAGAGCTGAATGTTATCCTCAATGTTGTGAGTGGCAAAAGCCCTGCTGGCTCAAATCAAATGGAAAGAAATGTTTGATGCATATGACTGCAAGCACCACCTGTGTTTCTAAATCAAGGGACAGATCTTTTACAGATTAAAAAAATGCCATTGCTCTATGGGGCAATTTATCCTGCCCCTAAGGCAGCGTTGTCATAACTCCATGGTGCAAATTGTTACAGCCTGAAAGTGGAATTGCTACAGCCCTATCCTGTAAAGGAGGTAATTTATATTGGCTAAAAACCTACCCCAGTGATTTAGATCCAGATCTTGTTTACAGCAGGGCTCATGGCAGAATTGCTGGTGGATTCAAACGAAAACTGAAGCCAAATGCCACCGAAGCCTCCAGGACTACTACAATCGACTTGAAAGGCAACCAAGAGAATGGGTGCTTGTATGAATTCACTGTCATGGAAATGACTTGGGGGAGATACCACCCTATGGCATCACGTGCTCAGGCAATTTTGCCTGTAGGATCCAGCTGGATTTAAGACAAGATCAGATTCTCTGCTCTTTCCACCTCCCTGCTTCTTTCTATCTGGCAGAACATTAATTTGTGTCATTTGTGAGGAGTTTCACCACAAGCACTCTTAAATCTTTTGGTCTTTTTCTTTTTAATTATGCCTTCCTATTTTTAACTGCCACCTTTTTAATCCTGAAAAGATAATAGACTGATCTCAAATCCTGCTTCAGGGTTGCAGCTAATTGCATATTTGGCCAAGTACTGGACTTCCTTTCTTATAATGTTTCTCTCAAGTGCTCAACAAAAGCAATTTGCGGTGCATTTTACTAGCCAAATGTATATAATATTACATATTATTAGAATGTTATTAAAGCAAAGACTTCTGTTGTTCTTCTGCCAAGCACAAAGAACTCTTTTCCCTTGTATAAAGAAGTTTCAAAGCTAAAACTTCCTGCCTCTTCAAGCTTCCAGTGGTGTCCTGACCTCAGTGTACTGGGAAAGGCTATTTTTCTCATTCCAGGAAGAAGCTGTAGATATTTTCCATTCTTGTGACTTAGGGCAGGACAAGGTGTGACTGCACTATGTGTGGATACCTCTGAGCTAATTCCCACTGACTTGTTTGGTTAGTGCACACAGGAGAGTGCAGAGAAAAGCACAAATTGCAGAGCCTGAAAGAGGAGCATGGCTGTAACTGCTCAACTCCCGGCTGCCAGCAATGCCTGAGGAAGCTATTTTAAAGCTAAACTTATTAGAGACACTTCTTAACCTTGTCTGAGCTCTTCTCTTACTTTTTCACCTTCTTCCAGCTCACTTTCTAGATGTAGTCTCTGATTCTTGATTTTCCTGAAAACCTTGTGTATTTCTGGTGTCAATGCTGGAGCAGCAGATGCAGGCACTCATTCAAGACTCAAAAATAATTTAGAAAATTAGTTCCTTTTCCAGATCAAGAATTGAAGCACACAGACATTCTTACCCAAAAGCTGGTCTCAGGGGGCAGAGAACAGGAGCTGTATAGAGGGACTGCAGGTTTGCAAATTACATTCCCATGCCTGGGGATTTGGGAATGGGACAAAGCTCTGGCAAATGCACCATTATTTGCAGCACAACCTGCTGTATGCCCTGTATCGAGGATTCTTTGCTTTTCTGGCCTGGCCTTGTCCCTTCACCTGCTGTATCCATTAGGTCCATGTCTCATTGCTGACTCTATTCCTCTTCCTAACCCAGTCTTTCCTTCCAATAAGCACTGCAGCAACAGCTTCCAGCCATCCCTCTCTTCCAGTGGAGTTACAACGATGCCTGCTGGAAACAGGGAAGAAAGAGAGACTGGAAAGTATTCCTGCTTCAAATGAAATCCATACCCACACCAGTGTTTGTAGCAGAAACTTCACATCCTGCTGAGGAGGTACCAATGGCTTCAAGTTTGCATCAGTGAAGAACTCCACAGAGCTCTGCTATTTAGTGTAGAAAGTGATATAGAATTCCCACAGTTCTGAGTCCTCCATACAAGAAAGACATCAAGGAGTGTGTCCAGAGAAGGAGCTGGGGAAGGGGCTGGAGCACAAGTCTGATGAGGAGCAGCTGAGGGAGCTGGGGTGGTTCAGCCTGGAGAAAAAGAGGCTCAGGGGAGACTTTGTCACTCTTGACAACTCCCTGACAGGAAGGTGCAGCCAGGTGAGGGGCAGTCTTCTTTCTCAGCTAACAGGTGGCAGGATGAGAACAAATAGCCTCAAATTCAAGTGCCAGGGGAGGTTTGGATTAGATATTATGAAGTGTTTCTTCCTTCTAAGTGTAGCCAGGTACTGGAACAGGCTGCCCAGGGCAGAGGTGGAATCACCATCCCTGGAAACATTCAAAACTATGTAGATGTGGTGTTTGGGAACGCGTTTTAGTTGTGCACATGGAAGTCCTGGGTTAACAATTGGACTCGAAGAGGGTTTTTTTTTTAATAGAAGTTTTTTCAAACCTTTATAATTCTATAATTCTACTGTGATGCCAGCAGGCTGGAGACATTGGAACTGTGTTGGAAAGGAGTCACCCAAAGCTGGTGTGACCTTACCCATACTGTTTATAGACAGCAGCCCTTGGACTGAGCTCTCCTGAGGCTTCTGCCGGGGGAGCTGTGAGTTTGATGACACAGACATGAATTCCTGGTGTCTACATTTTGCCTTTCAGCAGCACTAATGGGTCTGTGTCACTTCCAGCCTAAGGCTGGCTGCTCTCCAAGCTGGGAAATGCCTGGACAGCACGAGCCTGGGTTCAGGGAGAAATGCAGTCTCTGTTTGCTCACCTCCCACATCAGGGCTCCCTCACACACCACAGGATAGGTGTTGCTGAGTCCTGCTTTTTTTGGATTTTGTTGTAGATAACTAACAGGAGAAAGGCTCACAAACCCATCTTTCTCTTCAATCTATACAAGACTTAAGTGGAAATATGATGTATTTCGCTCATCACTCAGGCTTTTAAACTAGTGTAAAATGATGATTTTGAAACATTATCTTTTTTTTTTCTGCCACTTTGCCTTGACCTGAATTTAGGCAACCGACAGATCCTTTCCACTCTTCCTGTTCCCTGCAAGAAAAAATGAAGGTTAGGATTTCAGCAATTCTGATGTTATTGTACTTAAAAGATCCAGTTGGAAATGCAGTGAATGACTTGTTGATGACATTCCAGTGACAACTGAAGTTAATAACGGTCATAAAAAGTCATTTACTTCAATTGGCTTATTGCAAATGCACAAGGGCTGTTAGCTTCATTAATGTAAAAAAGTAGGAAAAACCCCACTCTGTTTCCTTTCTTCCTTTCTTTTTGAAGTTTCAAATATGTTACAAATAAACTGCTAAATAGATTTAATATTTGACATAAAGGACCTCTTTCCCAGATGTCTGACATAGTTTATAAATTACTACGCTTATAGAAAGTGTGTTATTGCTATACCTTATTTTGTTTTAATGGATGGATGTTATTTCTTGAGCAGCAAGGAAGAAAATAAGTCATCAATAGCCAGGTAAAGTCCTGTAAAACATAGGTATCAGCATAGATTCTATTAATATTTGAGCAGTGCAAGGCTCAAAGAGGCGCAGTTATGTAGAGAAAAATTTAGTATGACCATTTTAAGAGTCTGTCTTCAAATATTTTTTAGCCTATTCCTTAATTTTGTTAATGTTTCAGAATTGTGTGTTTTTTGGGGAAGAAGACAAATCAGGCACCTCCATGTTACCTCTTCTCTGAAGACAGCAAACTTTATTGTTGCAGTAAGTCACTCACAGGGATGAGAAACGATGTCTTTAATGCCAAAGATTTCATCCATGACAATGAGGATTCCTTTTTCCAGTGACTGCATTCTAACCTTCAAATCCCAAAGGTCACAGAGAGGTAATGTTTTCATTAAAACATACCTGCTAAGGTGACCTAAGCCTTAACATAAACAAAGTCTTTTAAATGCAGACACCTGAAATACCTTGGTTTTCAATCCTGGCTCCAGTGTTTGAATCTCAAAGGTGAAGAAGGCATACCAAATTCCTTTGAAGCCTGGTTTTCTAACCCTAAACTACTTACTAGAGGTAGATTTTCACTTGAAAACAATTAATCATGCATGTGGAAATCACATTTTTAGCAAATTTTAAATATGTGGTATTGCACATGTATGTGTGCCTTTCCAATTTGCAAAGGTAGGTATTTTTAAAGTAAAAATATCCCAATTTTGTTTTTTCAAATGAATATAGCTTATGTTTTTATATGATAGGTAATATAACTTTTCTATCAATTAAGGTAAAGCAGGGAAATCTCAAGAATGACCCTTTTAATGCAACAGATAATCTTTTACTGACTACCAACTGATCGTGCCAGAGTTTGGGGGGCACAAATCATCATAAAACTATGTGTGTAAATTGCATAAATTAAGAATCTTAACCCCAGGTCTCCCTGGTTTCTGTAAGGGTAAATCAGTAGTTTTTGAGGACCTTTAATATTTAATTGAATATCACCTAAACCTCTACATTGAGCAGAGGTCTCATCTCTGCTTCTGGCTGACCTGCAGTCTGTACTGTGCTTCCTTCCTTCCCCTCTGGGAGACAGGTGCCAGATTTATGTTCCTTCTGTTTGTATAAGGAAGCAGGATAGGTCCAACCTTAAGGATTTTCTGTTCCAACATCCTCACTCACCTCCCCTCCAGCAATTTCTAGATCTCCTTTAATTATTCTGGTCTTGTGCTATAAAGTATAAATTCTCTGTATGCATGTTCCTGTCCTCTTGTCAGCACAGGACATTCAAAATCCATGGTTGTTGACAAATGGTGAAAACAGACAGCAGGAGAGAGTAGGGTTTCAAGGTTCTTTCTGAGATTTTCACAGATATGTTAAAAATTTCTAAATAATCATGGTTTACAAGGGAAATATTTACAGCTGCAGCACAATTTGCTCACACTTTCCTAATAAATGGTGTTTCCCTTTTGTTAAGTCAAGGCTGAATCCTGCAGAGAAGAAAACCTTTTTAATAGTAATAACTAGATAATTTTACATTAAATATTAAAACTAAAACCAGCCATATCACTGAACTGAAGTGCCATGTAAAATATAGAAGCTGGTAAAATATTTATTATACAGTTAAACAGTGTAATGGTTTAAGGAAACAATAAGGCTAAAAGAAAAAAACTGAATTTTGCCCGTGTCCTGAAAAATGTTCAGCTCTCCTGGCCTGTATGTTTGCTCTGTAGAATAAAAAGGTAGTGTCCACATATTTAATGTCTGCAGAGTTTCATGTTAGCAAAGCCACACATAAGTTGGATCTACTCGAGGGAGGAAAATTGAGCAAAAAATTAATTCCAGTGTAAGTAACGCAACAATTCAAGCCTGTGTGCATTAAAATAGCAACTTAGGAAAAGACTGAATGAATGCATGTGTGACAAAAATGCCAATAACTGGTTGCAGGAGTGTGAAACTGCCTTGGCTCTTGTTTCAAAGGTGGTGGCAACCTGTGGGCTTCAGTGGGAGTTTACACCAGATCCTCAAAGATCCCTCTGAGTAATCCCAACACTGATGAAAAGTGCTCAAATTAATTAAATGGGCAGCGCATGTGTGGCTGATTTTCCTATCTATGATCATCCATGGGTCAATCCCACCAGCTGCAGATCCACCTGGGTCCCAGATATGAATTTCTAATGGATTTGTTTTGTTGGATGAGACTGGAAACAATGAAGATCTGCACTGGGATGCTCAGTCCTCACTTTTCACTTCTACTTCCTCAGAGTAGGAGAGGGCAAACAAGGTAAGCGATTTAATCACTCCAGGTAATCCCCCACTCTGTGATGCTTAGATAGGTCAGTGGCACAGAACCACCATCACACAACAGCTCACTTAAATTTTCTGCAGCTCTAGAAGGAGCTGCTGAGCTGGGATTTCCTCAAGAAGGGGCTTTGTGAAGTGCTTGAAGGAGCTCAGGTTTGAAAACTGAGGGCCACTTATATTCCACATAAACTATTGGCTTTAAAAAGTAACTTTGGTTCATAAAATGGTGTCCCATATGTATTTTGGTTTGATTTTTTTATAGCTTTTCATGTTCTGAGAAGGGGGGACGAGACTCTTTGCTGGGGTCTTTTCTTATATATTTCCTACATTTCATGCCTGCAGTCTTAAAAGCTCTGAAAACAGATGCCTTGCTTTCAAAGCAGCTTTTATTTTTTGGCAATGCCAGATATTTTACAGTAGAAAATATAAACCATAAACAAAGCCAGTGACTTTTGATATCTTCTGTTTCCTTATCACCCTTTGTTATGCTTGTTAATCAGGGTGACTGGGAGTATTTTAAACACTTATAATGTATCTATTTCTCCCCCTCCCTCAAACATCTGTTTATTTTACAACAACATGAAGCTTGGGGAAGAAAATTGTAGCTACTATTATGTATTTTTTTCAAAGTGAAGAAGTAAACATTCAGCTTTTACATTTGCTACGTCAAACGGATGCTATTTATTTAGTCGCTTCAGGCAGGAGGCCTGATCAGAAGAGAATTTCTTTTATGGCCTAAGGTGGTAAACTATTTTAATAAGAACAATGCTTAAGGAAAAAAAATCCTGGAAAACATCTTCAATCAGTTGGAGAGGACAGAAGGAAAATCCCCTTTTGTGGTAAGGAAAGGTAAAGAGCTCCATGACACATCCAGCTTGGGCTACCTTAACCTTCCTCTGTTGGATGAGGGAGATGTCATCATTTTCTCACCTGGAAGTAAAAGTGAAACATCAAAAATATCACACACCATGTCACAAACTTACCAAGGAGTTTCTGCCTTGTGTTTCTCCCTTGTGTACAAGAGGTAAGGACAACCAGGTGAGTGTTCTGGGGACATCACTCCGCAGGTGACATCCAACCACTCATCCTTTTCCACCCATTTCTGCTTCTTTTTCTTAACAGTGTATGCCCAAACATCCAGGTGCTCCAGAGAAAATAAGAAATGCTGAAAATTATAAATGGGGAATTGTTAGCAAGTGAAATGGCCCAAAGCAGAGGTGTTGTCTGGCTGAAAATCATCCAGGAATCAGCTCAAGCCTCACTCAGTTTATGAGTACAGACATAGCCCAAGACCTTCTGTTTTTTAACTGTTTGCCAACATCTAAGCTAGAAACTAGAATCAGCTGAATGCAAACTGAAGTAAACAATTGCAAACCCCAAGACTACTGAACCCATTATCAAGAACCATAAGATTTACAATAAAAAAAAGACATAAATGTTTTATTTCTGTATTTTCAAGGTTAAGCCTTGAGACAATACATTTATCACTTAGTTTCTATCTTCAATGTGAGTAATTAATTATGAGTGCAAACTCAGGACAGACTGATTGTGCACAGCCAAACTCAAACACACAATTTGTTACACCATGCAAATATTGTAAGAATGTGATAGAATGAGAAAGTTAAAAAATTCTTTGAGACTGGCATTGCTATATTTGGATAATAGAAAATATTCTGGAAACCATAAACTGAATTGTCAAATAATAAAAATACTGGAGTTTTACTCTTTAGACTTCAGATTCCAGTGTATTTCAAATTTTTTTAACCACAATGAAAACTTTATCTTACAACCACATTTACCATAAATTTTTTTGGTTTTCATCTGCATACAGAACTCTCCAAACAAACAGATACAGTCTGCTGTGCAACACATCCCTTTGGTGAGAAAATGTTGCCTTGACTAACAAATAATAACCAACATGTTAATGGGAAAAGATAAAACAAGACTCTGAAATGCTCATTTGTGTCAAAATTAATTTATTTCCCAGGGCATAGGGAATCCCAGCTGAATTGGTTGCTGCAGTGATATAAGAAACATGCAAACTGTACCCTTGATTAGAATCTGGGAGAGAGAGATAAAAGGTTTATCTCGTGTGACAAGAGCTGTTTGATGGACTATTAGATGACACTTTTTTATGTCTGCTAAAATCTCACAGCTTTTGTTGATGCTTTGTCACTAAACTCATCCCTAGCCTCAAATTAACAATCTTACCTTCCAGAGGAGGCTTTCTGGCAAACAAAAGTGATGACAGCAGATATGTAAATATCATTAATATTTTGCTTCTAAAATACATGTGGATGTGTGTTTGTGTGTGTACATGTTTAGGCACCTTTGTGCACTGTAACATATTCATCTGTCCACGTGGGTTTATTTATGTGTGTTTGTGTTTCTCTCACCCTTTAACAGATTTTCAAGTCAAATGCTTGTGTGCTTGTGAGTTGGCCAATGTTGTATAAACCATATATTATTAGAACATATAATAATATATATTATCAATACATATATATATATAATATGTTGTATGAATGCATTGTTATGACCCCTATAATTTTGAATACCAAAATACATCTTCTCAATATATAATATCATATATGATATTATGGAATCATAGAATCACAGAATGGTTTGGGTTGGAAGGGACTTTAAAGATAATCCAGGGATTTGTGATCATCTCATTCCAACCCCCTGCCATGGGCAGGGACACCTTCCACTAACTCAGGTTGCTCCAAGCCCCATCCAGCCTGGCCTTGAACATTTCCAGGAATGGGGCAGCCACAGCTTCTCTGGGCAAAGATATACAGTATATAATATAAATAATACATGTTTTATCTACTATACTATACACATGTCTATCAATACACATATATTGTATGCACATGCTAAAAATAGATGAAAAATATAAGTTTAGGTAGAGTTTGATGTATTTTAATTTCCATTTAATGTTTTGCCTTGGACAAGAGGCTCCAATGAGACCCTGTTGTCACCTGTGGAATTCAGCCACGGTTTTGTTATGAACTGAGGGTGGTCATAGCCACAGGGGCAGACTGAATGAATCAGGCAAATATTTGTGAGTGAGAGACAACAAACAGAGGAGCAGACTTTGAGAAGTGTGATGGGGATCAGGAGTGCAGTGATCCTTAATCAGATTTCCCAGATTACTGCATCACATTTTTGGGTTTCGTTCAGCTAATTATTGCTGCCTCTTTTGACATTTTTTTAGCTACTTCCTACAGCGCATGGCTATAACTCACTCCCACTCACTCCAAAGTTAGATGTGGAAAGGCCTGCAGGAAAAGACCTTTTCTTCAGAGGGCTTCATAAATTCTGTAAGAAGAAAATAACCTTTCCCAAGACTAATTCATCCTTTGTTTCACATGAAAAACACAAAACCGGGGGAATTTCCCACACAAAGAAATGCTGTCAGAGCTGATGTGGTGCATGGTCATCCCATGTACTGCACCCCTAAGTGCTTATCAAAGCAGAATGAACACTGCCAGCACCTCTGAGGCATGTGCCTTTTGCAAAATATCATAACCAAATATACCTGCAGGCTTCTTCCCTCCACCCTTTCTTCCCTGAGCTGGAGCTCACATCCTGCTTTTCCAGATCATGTACAGGTATGTGACCCAGAACTGCACTCACTTTTCACTGCTGATTTTCTTGAGCTTTAGTGGTTGCATCACGCTGGGCCAAGAACATGATACCTGATCAGGGAGGTGGTCTAAGATGACTTTCCACCTATCTGATTCTTCAGCAGGCTAGGAATGGCAGTGGATTCCCTGTGTAGCTTGCAGTAACTCAAAAGCTGCTCTAGATCCCATCAAGAGCACTTTTACCTCCTAAATGGGGTTATGACTCACAGTCCTTTTGGGTTTTGATAAGACTGATGACATTGCCTCTGTCTTCCACAGAGGCAACCAATCTCCCTGTTTGTTCTGCTGTTTCATAGCCTGAAGTCAGAGGGATTTGAATTCCCAGGAAGGGCTACCAGGCTGTGGCATCATCCAAAGATCTAATCCTCTCTTGCTGTTGTCTCAGAGAGCTGATCATCAGCTGTGGAGCCTGGAGGACAGCTGGGCATGGGGTGGCTTCAGCTGGGACTCGGATGGGAGGTACTGGGAACGTATCTGTGTTCTCCATACCCATCAGGAGCCAAAATCTGTGTCTGAGCTACATTTCCCTTGTGACTGGTGGAGAAAAAGAGCTTCTTTTAAGAAAAAGTTTACCTTATTATAAAATAAACATGTGCTAAAGGCTGTATGAATCAAATCTCTTGGTTATAAGGGGATCTCAGGAAGATTAGGTGGAAGGTTGATGTCTAAAATAAGGAAAGTGAACTTACCCCCATAGTAAGTTGGAATATTAGGGTGGTTACTTGGTCATAGCAGTAGAGCTGATGACCAGAACATGATCATCATTTATGATGTTAATTTATATCATGTGTTTATTTACAATAATTCATCTGGGTTAGACTGTAAATTTGTGTTCCAGGTGCTCTGACATTCTCCAAGCAATATTTTGCATTTGGTTCCTAGAAGCATCAAGGACAAATGTCTATATAATATCTGTGTGTATGCATGTATTTTTATATATGTGTATGTGTATATATGTACATGTTGAAGAGCCAAAAAATAATCTAAAATGAAAACATACCAGAAATGAACTAACAGAAATTACTCTACACAGAGCAAATCTGTTCTCCATATCTACCTTAATCTATACACTTCAATTAAATCTACTTCTCTGCACTAATTCACTACGTTAAAGCCAACTCACTAAAAGTACTTATTTCACAGTAATCCAGCTATTAATTGGCATTTCCTCCCTGCTCCCCCATCCCAGCCATCTTGCTGTCTTCCTAGAATGATTCATCATGAATGGTGAAAATTCCCATGCCATGTTCTAGTGCAGAGCAGCTGGAAGGTGGGAATGGTGTTTGGAAGGACTCATTGTCTGATTTACATTATGCCAGAAATAAGCACTTCTACTCAGGCTCAGCCTTGTTAACAAATTTCTTCATCAGCAGGCAAAGCAGTCACTGCTGCCAAACGATGCAGTAATGCAAACTCAGCAGGATTAGATCTTCTTCAAGCCATAATGCCACTGATTTTATTTTATTTTATTTTATTTTATTTTATTTTATTTTATTTTATTTTATTTTATTTTATTATTTTATTTTATTTTATTTTATTTTATTTTATTTTATTTTATTTTATTTTTTATTTTATACATAGTCTTGATTTATATCTCAGGGTGAATGAGCACCAGAAATGTTGCTTTGAGTTTGTACTGCCGAGTGAGCATCAAGATTCCTCTTCCAGGAAAAACCCACCTGAGCTATAGCAGATTTTAAAATATACTGAATATTAAAATGACAAACGCTGATTTCCTCTTTCCTTCAACTGGAACATAAGCAGATATAGAAGGGGGTTTAAAAATATTGATTTTCATGTTAAAAGGTGGTCTCATAGGGAGAAAATAACTGCAATGATAAGAAAATGCACTATGGAGTCAAAAATGAAAAACACCTGTGGCTTTAAAAAAATTATTTTGTAAGCCATCTTATTAAATATTATTATTTTTTCTCAAAATATTTGCAGTGTCATTTTTAGAAAGTAGAGAGACTACTTACTCACTAGGAGTGAATATTAGAACACTTAGAGCACACGAATATTGCAGATTGTGGTGTCACATGGCAAAGAAAATGGAAAAAACCTTGGGACGAGAGTCTGGAAAATCCAGGGAATGCCATGGGAGTGAAATCTGTGCAGGAGGAGAATGATTCTGCACTGAATCTCCACATAGTTTCTGCAACTTCCACTGCAGCTGCACTTGCAGAGGCCTTCAGTGGAAAACTGTGATTAACGCTGTCCTGTGCTTGCAGTTTTCACTCTCAGAGGAATTCCAGCATTCAGAAATTAGTCCTTGTTCGGAATCACAAAAAGGGATTTTTCTTTCAGATTTTTCCAGTAACTGATATGAAATAATGATAAAAGACTTGGCTCAATCAAATAATTGAATTTCAGTTTAATACTTTTTTTTCCTTCAAAACAATTATTGCGTCAAATTCATTTCAAAGTTACTTTGAAACCAGTTGACAATATTACAGAAGAATACAACTGATTTTTTTTTCTGGTGGAAGTAGTTACAACTCCATATAATTGTATTCAAAGCTTCTATTTTGATTTCAGCATTTTGTGATAGGGGAAGAAGATGGCAGAGTGGAAGAGTTTTAAGCTGACTTCAGCTTTGCCTGAGGAAAGCAGAGACCCATGGGTCTCTGCAGGAGAGCAGTTCCTAAGACATGTGTTTAATCTGGATTTATTCCCTATGAAGCTCCATGAAAAGACATGATGGATTTACCTTTTTTAAAATGTTCAGAAGAAGTCACTGCTTTTGAATAGTTGCTTCACTGCTTTTGTCAAGGATCTAGTTTCTAACAACGTATTTGTCTTTATTTGTAGCACTATAATGGTTCCACAGCTTTTGTTTATTAATTGGGAAAAGCAAGAGTCATTTGTACAATTTCAGCTTTACAAGCCCAAGGACAGAGCCAATTCCTGCTCAGCCCCAGCAAAGTAAATGCAGAGAAACTGCCCTGTAGGAGTTGAGTCATCTTGGTGTAAAAGGAAAACCAACATCCTCTGAAGGGTGGTATTGCAACACTGGCACAAATCTGCCTGTCCTCATGTGGATAAACAGCAAAGCAACACCAAACAGCTCAAATACCTCTTGGTAAGACACAAACACTGCTAAATGTTAGTTGGATATCTTGGTTTGTTTTGCTTTGAAGAAATTAGGTATTTTTGGAAATTGTGTCCAGAATGTAGTTGGAGCTGGTTGTTTATCTGTCAATTGGGATGTTAATTAATGCTTTTTGGGGCTGGATTTCCCTGCAGTGACGTCATAATATGTGCTGCTTTTCTGGAGGAAAATTCAAAAAAATTCACAGTCAGAAGTTTTGAAGTCTGAGCCAGAAAGAGAAAGCATTCAGCTTTCAATGGGGCTTATTTTGTGAAAGTCAGATATTCTGAAGGGAACAAAAAAAAGCATTCCAGCCCAAAATTTATTTACTTATTTATTTATTACATTCTTCCTAACCAATGGCGTTGGTGGCAGAGTCAGGAGAAAGTCCTGCTTATGGTAAGAGGCATTCAAATCCAGGGGCTGGATTTTGATGATCCTGGTGGGTGCTTTCCAACTCCAGATATTCTATGATTCTAAGTGCCCAAGAAAGAATCGTTCCAATCCCTGAAGCTCTCACAAGCTCAGCAGGTAAAGGCAACATCATTGCCTTCTGTTCACTGGAAGAAGATGAATTTACACAGAAAACTTGCTGAGGAGGTGCAGGTGGAAGTAAATCTTCTGAATGACCTCTTAGTACAGATCTGGGAAGGGCTCTTTGCCTTCTGTTTAAGCTTAGCAGAAGTTTTGCTGAATTGGGAGCAGGACTCCTCCCCCAGAAATGCTGACTTGCCCCGTACCTCAATTTCCCTATCTGCAGGATGAGTAATATGCTATTTACATCAGATTCTTATTTACATCAAGTTAGTCATTAAATGCTGCAGAATTTTACAGCTCTCATTAAAATGCTGTAAAAGAACAAGATTAATCAACTACCCATTACTCAATGTGTAGAATTACTCACAGGGCAGGTTTCCTCCTGATCAGATGCCCACCACCCTTTTAACCAAAGTAATATGACTAACAGAAACCACTGCAATGTTGAGAGTGAATGACAAATACTCTGACAAATATTCTGTGTATTGTGAATGACAATATTCTGTGTATTCTTCTACATATGGTTAAAGACACGACTGGATGGAAAACAGCCTTTCTGCAAATGTTCCTGAGAACTGAAGCCACTCCTTGCAAATAGGCACGAGCAGCGAATTAAAAACACACGCCAGATTTTGATCTCAGTTCAGCAAGTTTTGCTTGGGCACAAGTCCATTGGCTTCCTCACCCAAGCAAGCGAGACACAAATCAGGATGACATATTCATGCATGTCAGATAGAGGTGTGCAGGGTTATGTCCATATTAGTCACGAGATAACAGGACAGATGCATGTTAGGGTGGAACAGTGTTAGCAAATTATCTCACAAAAGGCTATTTGTCTTCCTTGGGACGTGTGCCACCACTTCAAGATTTATTCAAGTCTGAATAAATCTACATTCCTGACTTCCTCTCATGGAGACTTAATCCAGCTCGGTCAGCGAGGAGAGGCAGGTTGCAATAAATTGGTTGGAGAAGGAAAAGCTTTCAGAAGGTTTTGCATTTGCCCTTCTGTGTTGCCACATTTCTGCACTCACACTCACCAAGCTACCCAGCAGCACACTGGGGGAAAAGTGAAAGAGGGGACACATGGGGTTGCCTGCAATCCAGCTAGGATGTGGCTGGCTGGATTCCCGTCATAACCACTGGCCAGATGTTGAATCATCGGTGATGTGTTTTATCTTACACAGAAGTTAAGGGCCCAAAGAGATCAGCTATTTCAGAGTTGACTTGGAAAGGAACTGAGGGGGACCTGCTTGTGTAGAGTGTGCTGGTATATTTGGATGCAGACAAATTTCACTTGAATTGTGAGCCAGAGCTCCCCACATCTGGCAGCCTTCAGCAATGGCAAAGTGCAAAACTGCTTCATTTTACCTGTTTCTGTACTAAACAGTAGTACATGATGACGAGTCTGAGCCCTCTGTGACTCAGGTCCTCTCTCTGTGACAGTAAGAGCAGCATCAGCAGAGAAACAGCTGGAATTTAAGCTCCCAGATGGATTTGCTTAAACCAGACTATTTTGCCCTGAAGTGCACTTAGGAGTACTCCCTCTGTCTTTCAGCAGCAGTCACAGAAGCCTGCACCAAAAACTTGTAGCAAGCAGCAAACCCTTAAACAACTTCAGCTAAATATGCAAAGCTGGCTTGCCTACATCTTAAATTAATCAGGCACTGACTCGAGGTGAGGAATGAGGATAGAAAGAGAGAGTATTAGACCTGCTTTCCTCTCCCCAAAACTCAGTCCAGTCGAAGAGGTGACCTGAGTCACGTCTGCCTGTGCTCCCCACCTCTGCCTGCTTTAGCTTATGAGCTCTTTTGTAACCTGCCTCTGACACAGAGGTATTTACAAAACAAATTTCTGATCACAGGATCCTGCTGTCAGCAAACAAATTCTGTTTGCTGCACTGACTCCAGGACAGCCATAGGCTGAGGAAAAAAGCTCTGGTCAACTCCTAACCCTGTTTGCCAGAGCAGGACCTAAATTGTGAAGTTCACATATTGTTTAATGCCGTGACCTCTGTGCACTTGCTAATCCCTCATCCACTGCTCTGCAGCTTCTTTCTTTTCCACAGCCTCCAGACTAATACCCAGAAAGATGCTTGGATTTCCAAAACTGCAAACCATGCAGCTGTCACATTCATAGAGGATGTTATGTTGAGTCAGCACACTGCCCCAGCATGACCACAGCTATAGGATCTCTCCTTCCTATGGATAATCACATCTTTGCCTGCATCAGGCACCTTCCTGCTGCAGCAGGATTTTGATACCAGAAGCAAGATTGCTTCTGCTCTCAGGGCAAGCTGAAATTAGACCATAGAAAAGATTTTGGAGCCTGTTGTCCTTGTAAATAATGTTTCAAAAATCAATGTTCAAATCACTAGATTTCCCCCATTGTGATAATTTTTACAGTGCTATCTGATTTTATTACTGGTCTACTGACATATTTAATTTTTTATGAACTCGTGAATGTTCTGCTTTATCCAGAAACACCCAGTGCTTTATTGGGGCAGAATTAGAGCCCAGGCTCACAGAGAAGAAGAGACATAAATCCAGTGTGTATCTCTACTCTGACATGTCTGTGTCTTTGTGCACACACAAGGAATCTCATCCCTCTTAAAATTAGTTTAGTTGCTCCACTTTTTTTTTTTTTTGTTTGCATATCAGGCAGTGCTCAGGGTGCAGCTGATGTGTGGAAGGTTCACACCCTTAGTCACTACTTGTATAGATAATTGACATCACTTGACACTGGCACAGGCTGCCCAGAGAAGCTGGGGATGCCCCATCCCTAAAAGTGTTCGTGCCTGGTCTGCTGGAAGGAGTCTCTGCCCTTGACCAGGGTGCTGGAACTAGATGAGCTTTAGGGTGTCTTCCAACCCAAATTATTCTATGATTCTATGATAAATATACACTAAAAACATACACATCTATGATTCTATGATAAATATACACATCTTCACTGTGATGAAGATGATGGAGCTGCACTAGTGTATAGGCAATAGGTAATTCCTCCCCTGTAAAGTTTTTGTTTCAGGTGGAGAAGGAAATGGGACGACACCTGGAATGACATTCACCAAATCTGAAATGAAATTTCAGACTTCTCCATGTGGGTTGAAGAGGATATTCACTGAGAGAGAAATCAAAGCCAACAGATATACCGACCCTGTGTTAAAGTAACCCAGATATATGTGCCCAAAATAAATGTGACAACTTGTCAGTTCTGTCATGCAGAGTTTCACTGAGAAATATGATATCAGAAGTTCAGCACTGTGTGCAAGAATAAAAATAATTTCTAATTATTAAGAAATATTTTTAAAAATTCACTGTGTAGTCTCAATAGAAAAGAATTTGTTTGCTCCAAGATAGTGCCTTTTGTCCTTCCATCTTAGAAAATCTTTCTGTGCTCTAGGAAATCTTTTCTATCTCTCCTCCAGGTAATTCTGCTTTTTAAACCTCAGTTTTCCTCAAATGTAGAAAAAAACATCAAAACCCCAACAAAATCCCACAACTCAATTTGAATGCTCTGAAACAAGAGTTCAAAAAGAAATATTTCATTTATAAGTGTCTTATTTAAAATCAAGCCATTCTTAACATAAATAACTTTTCAATAAAAAAGGGTCAGGCTCATACCTTTCCTGATAAAAAAGATTAATTTTATTTAGGTAGGTAACTGCCCTTTAAAATGCATTTTTAAAATTTAATCTTAATTTTAGTACAGGGTACAGGGTGAAATAGCTGTTCAGACCATGAGTGAGTCTGATGGAAAATAACTGAGGGCAAATAACACTGAAAAGGAAGGAGAAGTTTTGAAATTGGATTGTGTAAGATGTCACTAAGAAGTATTAAGTAAAGGCCTTCCCTGAAACACAACCATACTAATATTTAAATTAAATACCTATTAAATATAAGATGCTCACTTCACAATATGGATTCTCCCAGGGCTTTGATTATGAGGTGGCAGGAAGAAGCCTGTAATTAATATTATATGGTGATACTTTTCAGAGCAGATTGTTCCAAGAGCTGTAATCACTACTACTTAAGTGAGCTGTCCTTCAGTAGCTAAAAATGAGTTTGGACCCAGAGCAAAGGTAAACATGCAAGCCTGTTTAATTTTTGGCAATATTTTTTGGAAAAATTGAAATTATTATATTTCTGAACAGTTTTAGCAGTAACAGGTTAGAATCTAGATATTTTTCATGTACCAGGTCAACATTTGTTCTGTATAATGGAACAAAAACATCTTTAAAGAAATGATCCCTTCCAACATTTTTTCTCAGTACCTTTGGCCTGAGGCATCCTCCTTGGAGACCAAACCATTTGAAGAAAAGAAATAGCCTCTAAATGGAGCTGTGAAAATTGCAATAACATCTGGCATGATGAAACAGAAATTAGCAATTATCATCTCCCAGCAGAGCAATGGGAACCAGATATTCTCTGTCCATCAAGGGGAAAATAATTAATGCTTAAAAAAAGAACCATATTAAGTTTACCTATTCAAATGCTCTGATACAGGGAAATTTGTCTGCATCTCCATTTAACTAGTGGTTATACAAATAGGTGTGTAGTACTTAAAATGAATCTGAGATACTTGCTCCCCTTACATCCCATGGCAACACATTCCATAAGTTAATTATATGCTTTCTTAAAAAAAAATAAAAAGGCATTTAATCCGTTTCACGGTGGCTGTGTTGCTCATCAAATGTCTAGAACAGTTAATGTCTTGGTAAGACTATCAGCTCAGCAATTTTTAAACCCAAAAGGGCTTATTTTGTCATCTTGTTTGACCTATCAACTGCTAAAGGCAAAGGGACTTCTCTGAAGTTTTTCTTGCTTTAATCTTTACTAGATCCTGACTTTGCAGCACAGAGCAGTCTATGTTTGCAAGTGGCTGGTGGCAAAATTTGTTGTTCCAATACTTAATTACTCTCATTTGTTCCAGTCAATGTTTGTTTTAGTTTTCACTTCTACCTTTCAGACCTTGTTATACCCATTTCTGATAGAATAATTATCCCCTCCTTGTCCATCATCTGTTTTCTGATGAAGTGTAACATCCTGCTTGCTCAGCTCCCTGTCAGATGATTCATTTAATAATTTGCTCTTTTTCATTTTTCACTTCTCTTGTGCTCTTTGTACCATCACTTTATTTTTATCAGCACTGACTTAAAGGTTTCTTGGAACTGTGATGTCAAAGAATCATCTCAGGCCCACAGTGCTTATAAATGATGCTTTTTAGTGATTAAACTGCTCCAGTCACCTCTGCACAGCAGACCAAAGCCTTCTACACTTCTTCTCTCCAAAGCCAAGACATGGAGCGTTCCAGATACCACATCTCTTCCCCAGCCAAATTAATCCTGGACAAATAACATTGGTCTGGGCCAGATATCTAAAATTTACAATCCTTAGCAGTGTTCTGTTAACCTTGCCCTCTTGTTTGGGCTGTTGGATTTCCCCTGAAAGAGAAATGCTGCTGCTGTCCAGAGACAGCGAGTCCGTCAGCACTGGCAGAGGAATTTCCTGAAGATCAGCTGTCTGCTCCTTCTGGGGGTATTGCACGACTGGATTCATCTTCACCAAGCCAGAAGAATACCTTTTGTCTGGAAACTTTGCCCTCCTGTGGGAACTGGATCTTGAATGATTTCCTGTTCCATCTAGGGAATGTCCATTCCACCAGAACAGGGACCTAAGGAGGTACTGCTTAATGCAAGAAAGGGAAATAAAGGGAACATTTATCTGAACTGCAATGTTCTGAGGGCATAATTTGGATTTGATGTGGTCAGAGCTCTCACAACAAAAACTGTCCTTGTACTCCTCAGTATGTCAGGAGCAGTATGTCCGGGGGCTTTCAAGATCCAAGACATGGAACACCACTGTCAGAGAGATCCTGGAAGAGAGATCCTGGTCTCTGAAGAGTTTGCAGGGAGTAGATGGGACCAGTTTTAAGTCAGCTGAGATTATGAGACCGGGTCCTTGATGGCTCATTGCAGATAGGGACTGGAATGAGCTCCAAAACCTGATGTCCTCCTAGTGTATAAAAGTTCACATCTGACCATCAGAGTTTTTTCAAGCGAAATGAAATGTAGAATATAACACCAAAGACAAAGAGCAGTTGTGCAAAATAAAATACTTTTCACATTTGTGCCCGTGGTTTCATTTTTAATTATTTTTTGCTATATTTTTTTGCCTCACCTAAACTATAGGGAAATTAAAAAGAAACTGTAAGACACATGTTTAAAATCCCCAACAAACTATGAATTGGTCCTTTAAAAGAAGGACTACCCCAACAGAAGACTCTGTGTATCATTGATATGTAACTTAGGTTATTTTAGACTATTCTAGGGCAAAAACTCACAGTGATTTCTCTGAGCTGGCAGCACAAATGGAAAGATAACAGTTGTGACCAGAGCTTTATGAAAACACATAAGACAACTGTTTTCATTCCTTCATCATGTGGCAGAGAAGTGGTCAAGTAAACTCTTCATCAGTTCGATTTGACTAAATCTTTTAAAAATCACTGTGATCTGCAACATAACTAGAATAAAACTACTCTAAACCTCAGCACCTGCTGGTTAACTCAAAACAGCTGACCTGCCGATGATGCTCCTTATTTCTCACTTTTTCACTGTGCTTAAAGATACTAAAAACTCATGCTAAAAAAGCTTTTCTTACCTTTTTCTGTCCATGCCAGGGGTCCCACACTCAGTGCCAGAAGGGCTTTGCTCTGTGGATTAAACTTTGGGTGATGAAGGTCACTTTGCTCTTCTGCCAGAGGCGTACAGAGGTTGTCCCAACGCGAAGCACAGGCACAGTGAGGCTGGGTGCTCACAGAGCATTCATCCTGCTCCAAATGGGATAAGAGACATCCTGAACCTTCTTCTGCCTGCTCTGGCCAGCAGCTGGCTGTGCACTGGGGTGTGTGCCAGATGAGAGTGTGTTCCACACTGTTCTCCTGCATCCTTGGCAGCAGGAAAACCCACCCAGCTCTGCCAGGCTCTGTTCTCTCCCTGTCTCCGGAGCAGTGGCTGCACTGGACAGAAGGGTTGGTCCAAACAAGAATTTTTCCCACTGGAGTTATACAAGTGGGTTGACTGGAATGTTTTGTGAATTTATGCTAATCAAAGAGATTTGTTTCAATTGAGAAAGAAAAAAAAAAAAAGCAGTAGGAAAACGGGAAAGGGGTTTTGGAAAAAATGTAAATGTTTTTTATTTGGATGCTTTCAAAGTAATTTGAGGTGATGTTTCATGTAAAAATATACTTCAGTTTTATTTAGAGTAGAATAAACATCCTTTCCGAGGGTTCAGAGCTGCAATATTTCATTTCAGCCTGAAAAAAATAGACTCGAAATAAAACTGCCTTTGCTCCTGTTCAACTTGCTGTCACCTATCATTTTTATGTCACTTAAAAAAAAATCAGAAATAGTATAAAAAACATTAACGGTGAAATCCTGAAATGGTGGGACCCAAAAAAAGCCTTTCTGTGTTTGACATATCTTTCCACATCTTCTTTATTTAAGTAGAAAAACATTTGGCTTAACATTTCTTGTTCATCTGACTGTACTCATATCTGTGGAGAAGTGCATGATTTTTACAGGAACTATATTCTACTAAAATGAGAGTGATACCTCCAGGTAATGGGTAGACATTAAACAATTTCTTCTTCTCATGATGATTGGTGGAAATCTGTAAACCAGCCCAGCCTCCTCTGTGAAAGGATGGATAATGTCTTTTTTTTTTTTTTTTTTTTTTTTTTTTCCAGAGTNTTTGCAGAGACCCATGAAACTCATTTCCAGTAGCTTTCCTCTTTTCTTTTCCCTGCTTGACTTCAGAACAGGAGGTCAGGTCAAACTTCTGGCTGATATAATAGCTAATTACACCCCCTATTTGGCCTAGGATGTGGGGTGAGGCATAAATTAGGACCTGATAGCTCAGCTGGTGCCATGGTGGGTTATTAGATGTGTGTCAGCGAGCAAAGTTGTGATCAAAGCCCGCAGAGAGGCAGCCAGAGGTCGTGAAGCATGGCTGGGGACTAATTGCTGGGCTGTGTGCTGAAAGGAAGTTTGCAATGAAAGGCCATTAAGATTTAGGTTTTCCAATCTGTGGAGCAAAGCTACGGAGAAATGTGGATTTTTGAGCAAGCAGGGAGATGAGGGCGTCCAGTGCGAGTCCCACTCTGGGTGATGGTGATGGCTCACCTCATTTCTGAAGAGTTTTCCTAAGAAAGGGCAGGATCTGCTCCTAAACATCAGTCCAGACAAGGGCTAATGTACTCATATCTTCATTTAAATGGGTTGGTCAAAAGAAAAGAGACTTTTTAAGGAGCTCTCACTGATGGAGGAATTCAGCTGGTTGCAAACGAGCTGGCAGAAACAAAACTCTGCTTGCAGAGCAGAGAGTGGAGAGGGCAGAGGATTTAGTCAGGCACTTGAAAAGCACACCAAGATCTATGAACGACAGCTCTTCCAAGAAAAAATTTAGAGAGATAAAATTATTGTTGCTTTTTATTCTCAAAGGTTTTCTACACTCCCTACACAGCACACCCAATTTTCCCAATTTTGCAAATGGGGAAACTGAGGCAAAATGAAATAAATTCACTTTTTAATTTATAACATCCAGATTCCCACAGGTCAGATATCCTGGAGTCCAAATAACATAATTAAAGCTGATTTGAAGAAGAATGGACGACTGCTTCCCTATTTTTTTTGCTACTGTTGTGATCTATTAGTCACTTTTTCAATTTTGTTTCCCTTTGGGTCTTTTTCAGAACTCTGAAAATTTCCTAGTTACATCTTTCTCAAGGATGATATCCATCTCAATTTATCTGTCCTCTTCCTTCAAAACTTTGAATGAAATAAAATAAAATAGCATAAAATAATAAAATATTTCATAGCTGTTTATATATTCAGCATAGATGAGGGCAAACACTTTCATTTTCTAAGCATCAGTATAATTTTTATGTATGTGAGCAGTTTAAATAAAATAAGTATTTAAGTTATAACATGACGCAAAACCTAAATAACAGAGACCAAAGGTTTTCATGCCTGTTTGGAAAGGTCATCTTGAATATAAACAATGACAAATTGCTAAAGAAAGTCTGGTGACTATGGCCAAATATAGATTGTCAGAACTAAAGCTGGAATTTCCACACAGTGAAATTCCCACTCTGTCAACATATATTTCCAGCCAGTTTGAGACAAAATGTCATACCTTGGGGAAAGAAAAAGAATCTCATGAGTGCTTTGGTAAAAATGTTAAAAGGTATTTGTGTCACTTTGGCTTGCAGTTACTCCCAGCTATCAAAATCAAAGGAGTTGTAGCTTTTTGTCCAACATTTCTTCAGGAGTTTTTGGCCACAGCCACATTTCTCATGAACCCACGTGTCCCAGCTCAAGGATCAGTTTCTTTATCCATGAGCCAACATCCAACCTGTTGGCCTGTGCCACCTGATCTGAAATGAGAACAGCAGGAGGGACAAATACTCTTGCAGCTTGAGCTTAGGAAAAAATCCTTGCACAACCTCCTACCTGCTGGGAATCACATTCCACCTCTCTCTCTCTCCTCTTTACCCTTACACCTGGCTCACATCTTCCTTTTTCTCTTCCCCACCTGTTCTTGGGAAAGGATGTGCAAGTGTCTCTGGCAATGGTAATTATTGACTGGTATCGTGCAATTACCAGGGCATATTACCAGCCTGTCAATGAATTCACACCTTTTAAAGGTACAGTTATCATTTAAAGGCATAATATGAACCTTAAATAAACTGTGGCTGTAATTTTAATTTTTTTTTATCAAAGGAATTTTAGTTCCATGTAAATGAATTAATTCAGGTAAAAAAACACTGAAGCAAAGATTAAAATCTCTGTGTGGTATTTCACAGGTGAAATACAAGAACAACATTTAATAGCTTTCCTGGCTGCTTCCAACGTATTTTCTTTCATAGAAAATCACTCTGCGTGAAAGTAAAAAGGGAAATAAAAAATGTGTTATTGTTGGATTTGTCTTTTTCTTTACCTTGGTATTGGAGAAAATGAGAAGAGAAATCTGTTTCGTGTCTCTTTATGTGCTTTTCATACAACTTAACTAGATTATTAGAAATTTTCAGTAATAATCTGTAGATGAAAGGAACGTTAACTCTTGAGTCTTTATTATGATTAAGGCTTGAAGTCATTTGAGAATTGTATGTGGAACATGATCTATTACATCTCATGGCAAATAGGAGCTCATATATTTAGGCTACAGCTAAAGAGTAACATCTGCCTATGTCTTGAAGAACTAATTGCTAGCAAAAGAGAAATGAATATGTTTGTGACTTTTATGGTAAACTCAGCAGTAAAGGGAATAAAGTCCTGATGTGGAAAATTGGAAAGTCAGTTCTTCTGCAGAAACAAACCATTCTTCTGTGGGGAGTAATGGAAGAGATCTTTTTCTTTTTACGTCCTGAAACAAAAGGCAAGCTCAGAACTATATGATTTTAAGTCAAACTTTCAAATCCATAGTTGATAAGTTGGTTTCCATACTTGTAGTAATACTGCCAACAGCAAAGGTGCTTTGGCAGCAAATCTGCTTCTGTTGAAGTCAAAGGTAAAATTCTTTAACCTGTAGTATCCATCTTGGTACTTGTGAATTCCAGAAATGAGCCAAACCCTCAGATTTAAAAGTGCCATGCGAACTTCCCTAAATTCAGGCTTGTTACTAGGCTTTAGGTTATGCTTGCTGGGGAGCCAGACTGATGCCATTTGAAAATTTCAGATCTGGATCCACTTTTTGATTTAACACACTCTCAACACTTCAGCTTGTTCAGTTCCAAGATTTCAGTTCACATCTTTCTATTCTCAGTTTTATAACATTGTACATGCAATTGTTTGAAGTCTCTAAAATGATTAATGTGCATGCAACTCTATGAAAACATTCTTTGGTCTTTCTCCAATGTGCAGTTTCATACATGAGAATAAGAAGCAAAGAAGAAATATTATCCTTTGCTTGCACTGCAGCAAGTACCACTAGTCATGTAAATATTACCCCAAACACTGCAAAAATTACTCAGCTCTGTTCGAATCATTGCTTGTGGAGCTCAGCTTCATTTTACTAAAGCAGCTGTTGGAATCTTATGTCTTTAAATAAATAATTCACTTGTGTAAGGAAAAAAAAAAATCTGTGTGAGTTCTTCAAGTGATGTAAGCTGCTATTGGAAGAATTGTTGGGAGTGTGCAGGTTTATTACCCAGAGCCTTTTCATGAGTAAGCTTTGGTAACACAAGTGCTTAATCCAATTGAAACCTCTCAGAAAAGGGAGTTTAGGTGTAAGAAGAAATAATGGCTAACAGACAGGTTAAGAAAATCATATATATCTGGAACTGAGTCCCATTGATATGAGGTTCAAGAGATGTTCGGGTGCACAGTGCTATCATATGCATGATAAACACAATCCATAGGCATTCTGGAAAATGATGGTTTAGAAAAGACTTCAAACCCAAATGAAGATTATTTTCTGCATGAGACCTTTTTTTTCTGTAAAAATTCCTAAAGTGCAGGATACAATCCTACCATGTAGAAGGTGATGCTTTTCAGATATATGACACCACTAAGACTGATGCTGAAATAATATGTACCTTTCTGGTATTAAACCTGGCTATGGACAAACTGGAAAATGTTGTTTACTACAGAATAATTTGAATTCAAGGTCCAAACCAAAAATATTCGCTCACTTGTTAAGTTCTTTAGACTTTCTGCACCAAACCCTCCTGCAAGGTGATTGTAGCAGCCTCTTCAGTGATTAAATTTTTTTTAATATACAACTGCTGTTGATCATTTAGTCTGACATTTTTTCTTCTAGTACAGATATATGAGGATAATCTTTCCAGCTGCTTCTTCTAGAATCTGCAAGGATTTTTCATTCCCCTCCTGTTCTGAACCTCAGCCCAGAAAGTCTTCATGTAATTCCTGATCCCACTTAGATGGAGACAGAAAAGTGGTTTCTTTTCTGTTTCTAACAAGCCTGTTAACTCGCTGACAGCTCCCAAAGCCATGGCTTATCCCTAACCCTGCCAATATCACCCCAGAGATGGTGATTATGTGCATAGGTCAGAAAAGGGTCTGGTGGGAATGGAGAAGTATCATATATCATGTCATATATCATATAACAATCAAATCATATCACATCATATCATAGTATGGCTTGGGTTAGAAGGGACCTGAAGGATCATTAGGTCCAACCCCTGCCATGGGCATTGATTTCCAGGCTGAGGTTGGATTTTGCATGTCTACCCTAGAATAAAATAATGACTGGACTTTATCACATAAGCACATGTGAGCAGGAGGTGAGCTGTGTGGATGGACAAATGATTTCCCAGTCTGCACAAGAAGTGGTGCAACACTCAGATGGAGGACATGGAGAAGTTGGAAACTTATAAGGAGGTCCTCCTAGTCAAACAGAATTCAAAGTTATAGATGAATCTGCAAAAAAGTAAATTACCATGGACTGACATCTGCAGCCAGTGCAAATCCTGGACTATTCCCAGGTAAGACTGCCTGGAGCCAAAGACAGCTCCAAACCTCCAATACAATCAGCAATTCCTGATCCCATTCTGCTCAAGCTCTTCTTTCCACAAAAGAAAGAGCAGATCAATACCTAATTAGTTTATGCATTTATGCACAAATCTCTAATGTCAGACAATAGACACACTTGTGGCAACGCATTAACATTGACATGGACTCCACTAAAATATTAGTGAAGTGCTAGAGGTATTGAGGACATTCAAATTACACAACTCCAACTATAAAAAAGATCAATAATTTTAAGTGGACTCCAAGTATTAGCACAATGCAGCAAGTGGAACAGACTTTTTGGCAGAGCCTGTAGTGATAGGACAAGGAGTAATGGGTTTAAAATAAAAGACGTTCAATTTAGAATAGATATAAGGAAAAAGTGTTTTTACAGTGAGGGGTGAGACACAGGTTGTCCAGAGTGGTGGTGGGTGACCCATCCATGCAAACATTCAAAGCCAGGCTGGATGAAACTCTGAGGAATCTGATCTAATGGAAGATGTTCCTGCTTTTTGCAGGATGGTGGAAATAGGTGACTTTTAAAAGTCTCTTGCAACCCAAAGTTTTCATATGAGTTGAAGTCATGCAAAGCTTTATTTGCTTCAGCAGATTTCTCCTGTGCCTAAGTGATGGACAGTTTTTTGTTCTGTGTGCTCTGGGCTTAACCCACTATTGATAGGTTATTAGCTTGAGCAACTTAGTTGGAAAGCGTGATTTTAATTTTCTGTTCAACGTGTGTCATGTCTCTTCCCTAAGAGAAGTTATAAATCTGGATTAAAATCCTGTTGAATGCACTGTTAGGGTGCCATTCTGGACTTACATTACTGGAAAGGAGAATAACACTCAGTGTTAGGCTACTGGAAGGACAACAGATCTTTATTTGGTGTGAACAAAATTCTGGCAAAATATGTGAGAAATACCCCACGTTATGTGTCCCCTCTCCATTTCATCCCTCCCTTCCCACCCAGAAATTCAGCACCCTGGTTGGAAATTTCCATTTTCCCAAAGCACCTGCCCTGCAGGGCTGCACTGGTTTGAAGCATATCTAACACAGCAATTGAGAGGCTTGTTGGGTTCACACGCACCGGAGAGAGCAATTTTATTTTCATACTTGATGTTCTCGTGCACATCTGACCAGGGTAACCGAGTGCACAGGTTGTAATCTTTCCAAAAGCACTAGGTTGATATCAAAGACTTTGCAGCGAAGCAAGGAATTGTGGCAGTACTTCAAGGAACAGGTTTGCAATTAACTGTTAAATACAGATTGAAGGAATGCCCCGCTTGGTTGCTGCAGGCTTTCCTTGCACGCCAGCAATGACTGAATCTAAAGCACAGAGCATGGCAAGATGATAACCTGTTAGCAGGGGGAGGAAAACAGGGTAGAATTATTGAGCAGTTGATAATGTGCGGGCTGTTTAATAGTTTCAGAATATTGTACAGAAGTAACAGATCAGCCCCTCTGAATTACAATTGTGTTTATGAAAAAAAAAACTAAAAGGGAAGGAAAATAACCAACTTGTATGGTGTACGTGTGAGATTCCTTTTGAAAAGCAAAGCAAGCTGCAAACTGCTCAGCTCATTCAGCCATTGAAGGACATTGCAGATGACAATGCACACAACTTGGAAAACAAAAGAAAACAATATACAGCTGCCAGAAAAAAGCAAACCGCAAATCTCAAAACCTGAGATTCCTTTTATATTTTGCAGTGTGGTGTGGGTCTAGTGCACTCAGTGGTTCTAGTTCTAATACAAGAGCAATAGACAAAATATTTTGATTCTGTTTTCTGTCCCATTTGTTAATTATTAGATTTTCCTGAGGGTCCCAGAGCCTCATAGTGTGAACAACGATTGCATTTGTCTGGAAACGAAACCTTTGGATGCATTTGCCCTGAGAGGTTGCGGAATCTACTTCGCTGGAGATATTCAACAGCCATGAGGACACAATTCTGAGTAACATCTCAGGGCAGCACTCCTGCTTGAACAAGGAATTTGAAGTAGATGACCTCCAGTGGTCCCTTCAAACCTTGCCAATTCTGTGATTCTGTGTGATTAAGAATCACAGAGAAATAGGAGCTGAAATAAGAGTGGGCTAGGGATTTGTAAATAATCTTCATGACCAATTAGCATCAGCAGAATTTGTAAGGAATTGCTCAACACATGTCAAGTTTTGGCACCAAGTTTTTATGTCATTTGCTTAAGCAAATATTTTTCCTGTGCAGTTCATGATTTGGCATGAACCTGAAGATCGGGACAGAAAAAATAGGGAAGTTTATAGTGAAACGGTTTGGTGATTTGTCTACTTTCAGAACTTGGAAATTGTACAGATAAAGGAGGGTCAGAGCTGGCCCTGCTCCTTACTTCAACTAGCATGTTGGACTAGATCATTGTCAGTTGAATTATCCTACAACCATACAAAAAGTTGCATATAGGACTGTCTTGTTTTGCCACTGGCTGAGATAATGGCCTGAGCCTTACCTGAAAAATGAGGTCAAATTTGAACCACATCCTTCAAAAATCAAACCCCACTGCTTTGACATAGCTCAGGAATTTTTCTGACATTTTTTTCAGGAAAGTCTGCTTTGAGGCAGGAATCATCCAAAGTTATAATTGATGGACAGATTTTGTTTAATTTTTACCACAGACAGTCTTCCAGTGCAGTGTTTTGCAAAGATCAGGGTTTGATCTCTAATTTTCATCCCTTTTTTGCGTCTCTTCCATTCCCAAGATCTTAGCCCAAGCAGTATGTGCCAATGTCAGTAAGCTGCATCCACACTCAAGACCTGTATTCAAAACTAGCTATTCACTGCATGACCAAATGTCAGTAAATGCTGCTATTTGGAATAAGAGCCTATGGAAAGGAAACTAGTTGCTAAGTGAAAGACTCTGTTCAGATTGTACTTTGTACCCTTGATTTTTGTAGAAATAATTGTGTTGTAAATGAGTTGTCAGTAAGTTTTGTTTGAAACCTTTGACTTTGTTTTATTGTCATCAGAGTAAGTGTTGAAGGGCATATTTACCATTTGCCTTTGACATTTTAAGTGTACCATTTACATTTTGTATTGGAATTATATAAAATGTTCTTGTAGCTTTAGAGGTATTTATTTTGTTTAATCAGAGAAGGCAACCAATTCAAGCCAGAGAATTAATTGTAAATTGCTAACAGCTAAATTCAAGTTGAATTTGAGGGGAGGGTTTGGACTACACCTCTTCTGTCTATCAGATCAGATGCTCAACTGCTTGTAAAGGTTCAGACTTCAAAACTACTTTGCATTTTTGAATGGAAAAATACAAATATTCCATGTGGAGCTAAGGTCTGCTCATGAAGGAAATGATTAGCACAAAGCTTTCATTTTGATTTTGTATCAAGAAGCTCTGCTGGATTAGCTCCTCTCCTGTGCAAATAAGAATAACAACCTGGCACTGGTTAGAGCAGCCCTTGGGCCATCCTGCCCAAGACATGGGAAAATGAAAAGAGGAAGAAGGTGGAGAAAGAAAAACCAGGAATGGTATGGAGAGAGAATCTATGGGCCAAAAAAAGTGAAAAGAGATCTTTAACATGACATCATTGTCCTTCTCCATTTGATTGAAGTGACTGTGTTTTGGGTCATGCACCAAAATAATTTTGCCAGGTTTTCTGTGTGCAAATGTACATATGGAAGAAGTTTTATGATTCAGAATAAGCTTTATTTCCTGAATTCTTTATATTTATTTCTCTTTATATTTACTTTTCTTTTTCAAAAAAGTGTTGATTTTACCATCAAAAGAACCCAAACCAAACACAATGCCTGGTAGATTTCTGTGAAAGATATGACAGCGAATGAACTCATGTTTTATTCTTAGAAATTACTGGTCTACAGCATTTTCCCATTCCAAATTATATCTTTCTCTCCTTAGTTATCCCTGGAGGAATGTATTCTGCACTCTTTTTTTACATGGAAGTAAAATGATGTAGCAGGCAACTCTTAAGTCTTGGGTGAACTGCATATATGGATGAGTTTTATAAACACAACCCGACCTGTGAGCCCTAAAAATTTGTCCCTGAGCAGTGCTGAAAATGCAGTTTGACAAGAAGTGACTTATTTAAAGGCTGGTGAACAAGAAGATGAAGTGCTTTGGCTGCAGGATCCCATGGTCTCACCTCCTGCTCAGGTGCAGCCTCACAGAGATGTGCCAGAAGCATTCCCAGTTTGGAGTAAAACCTTCATGGGGGATGCTGAGAGACACTTGACCTCCTCCTTCCTTGTGCCAGCAGTTTCATCTTTGCTTATCAGATCACAAAAACCATGAGATGTTTTAAAAAACTTGTGTTAACTTTCCCAAAGGATCTTTTACAGCCAGGCAAAAATTAGATTGGAGATTAGGAACAACTTCTTCACTGAAAGGGTGGACAAGCACTAGAACAGGCTGGCCAGGGAACTGTTGGAATCACCATCCCTTGAAGTGTTCATGAAACATCAGGATGTGGTGTTTAGGGACATGGTTTAGTGGTGAACTTGGCAGTGCTGAGTTAATGATTGGATTGATGATTTTCATGGTTTTTTTCCAACCTAAACAATTTTACGATTCTCTCTTTCTATGAAGGCATCATGGCCATGCAACCAATTTTTAGCAGACTGGGCTTGGGTGAAAGCAGTCACCAGAAGCTCCAAACTGTGGTATATATGCAGCTAAATTGACATAAGACTATCAGATTAAAAACCATATTTATCTTTTTCTCTACACAGACACACACAAACACACACAGACGTGCATGGCCAAAAATAATTAATGCTATTAATTTCTCTGACCAATTTTCTTTAACTGTTTAACTACAGGGTTGTCCAAGGGCTAAAGCCAAGAAACTCCTGCCTAAAATGCCTGTGCAACATGTCTGCATTTCATAGAGTCTGAAAAGTGTTTTGTCAACACTTAACCTGAGATAAATGAGAGCTGGAGTTTTAGATCATGTTCCCAATCACTTGCTAACTGCAGCCAGTCACTGAATTGTCATGTCCGGGAGATTGCTTTCACATTCTTGTGAATTAGTGTAGCAAGTGTCAGCATTCCTGAAGAAGCCTTCAGCCATTTATGAGCTCTGTCCTCCTCTGGACAGGAGTTCAGCAGAAGGAATTCCACTTCTTTGGGGGAGAGAGTCATCAGTCATAATCATGCCTTAGTCTCTCACCAGCAGAAACAGCAAGAGGAGTATCTTGACTAGGCTTCCTGGAAGAAAATGAGAAAACACATCTAAAGATTAGAAATTACATCAGAGTACAAAGTTTGATCTCTTCTTGAATCCAATTTTTCCCCAGTTCAGAGGTACATCGACTGATTGCCTTGGGTCATAGCAAATAGTTCTATTAAATAAGGTCCTGCAACATGTGGAGGGTGAGATGCACCAAGGTTTAAATATCAGTGGTGTTCACATCTACACATGAGCCAGCCTCCCTCAGCTGCCTTTATCGTCAAGTTGAGAAAATAAAGGAAGCATTTGGGCATACTTTTTAACATCCAGAAGTAGCTGTAAAAAATGAACAACTTAACTCCATTGTTTGTTAATGGAATTTGAGGAAACTGGCCCAGATGGAGAAGCCTACATTAAAGATGCCCAAGGTAGTTGTATGTACCATCTTATGCAAGGAAAAAGTCCCCTCCTTTCCTGAAGTTGTTCCAGTTATTGTGTACATCTCTTTTGTGAGCAAGTAGCCTCCTATGCTGTGGAGGAAGTGTGGTTAGACTGTGCAGAGACATGGAGAGGGAAAAAATTGAAGGGTTGGAGAAAGGAACTGAAATAAAGAACAAACCAGGAAGAACCTAAATCTCCAGCACCATAATCACAGCACTCTGAGAAATAATTGGGACTCCTAATAGCTGCTTCATGCATACTGGAATGTTTTTGTCCTCAATCAAATGATCATCAGTGCTAAGTGTCATGGGTGATATTGGAAAGAGACTTTGGAACAGGACCCAGCACGTTTCTCCCAGGTGAATGCCACGAGCCCTGCACTAAGATCAAGACTTTTCTTTCAGCTTGACCTTGCTGCTGCAGGTGTTGCCCAACATCAGGAGGAAGGGCAGAGTACTTCTTTGCCAAATATCTTCTGGTCTGTGTACTACAGACAAATTTTCTAGGAGATGGAAGTATCAACAAGCTAAATAAGGAAATGAACACTTAAGTTTTCCAGTGCTTAGACAAGTGATATAGCCTAAAGGTTGTGGCATAAATGCCAAGGTGACTCTGACAGTCACAAGTAGTAGTCAGCAGTGCTTCTTCCAGGGCTTTAGAGCCTGTTGATTCATGTCAGGAATGCTCTGATGATGCCTGACAATCTCTCCATGAGATCCAGGAAGAGGAGCAGCTCCTCACAGACTGTGAAGCTGTCTAGACACCAGGCAGGGTGGTTCCACCCTGCCTTGCCAGGAGAAAAGAAGTTCAGTGCACATGCAGCCTTGAGTGCCTGGACAACTCAAACCAAAATAAATGAGGTGAGGCTGAGTGACTCCTCATGTCAGGGAGATTTTAGGATGGCAGTTTGGGATTTGGGAATACAAATTTCTTTCATTCTGCCTGCCTGAATGACTGCATGGAGATGCACACCAGTTTCCACACTGCTGTAGGTAATTGAAGTTTCTGACATCACTGGGAACAAACTTATCTCAACACTAAATGATTTTTAAAAACTCAAGCCCCTGTGATCAGCCAAGGATTATACAGGGTTGTTTTGTCTTAGTGTTGTAGCAGAACCAATGATAGATGAAACGATCTATCAGGAAACCCAAGATGCCCCATGTTGGTTTTGAAAAGGGACAGGAAATTGCACAGGAACAACAGAAATGGACTTCAATCCAAACACTAGAGACACCCATGAATAACACACATGTTTGTGAAGCCTCAGTGTCCTCTGCAATTACTCATGGGCAAAGTCTGGAGCTGTTCCCATGATGGAGCATCAGCTGTAGTCTGCAACAGCCCTTGGAGTAGTAACAATTCTTTCCATGCCATTTTTCAGAATCATAGAATCACTAAGGTTGGAAAAGCCCTCTAAGGTCATCAAGTCCAACCATTAATCCAGCAATACCAAGTCCAGCACTAACCCATGTCTCTAAGCACAATCTCTATATGTTTGTTTTTTTTTTTTTAACTTCCAGGGATGTGACCCCATCACTGTCCTGAGCAGCCTGTTCCAATGCCTGACTACCCTTTCAGTGAAGTAATTTTGTCTAATATCCAATCTCTAAACCTGATTCAGCTGGATTCTTTTTCCTTTTGTACTCCTCTTGTAGGGGGTGAGCCCTGCTGCTCTTTGAAGTGTATGTGGATTTTTTGAGAGGCAGAAAGGGAAAAAAAATCTGCAGAGCAGTTCTGCAGGAGATAGGGTGGGTTCCAGCTGTCAACAAAACCACTTGAGGTTATGTTGGCCACTTAAAAAAGATATGTTTCACCTTCACCTTAGAACAATCTCAACCCACCTTTCAAATGAAGAGGAGAAATCCTTATTCCAACATCACAATGCCGTAGAGGAGTAAATTCAGGGTATGTGGAATTTGTCAACCTCTACGTTGAAAGTTCAGTTTTATTTCTGGCACACACTAAGTTGCCAGATTATTTTTTATTTCTGCATATTTCTAGGTGTAGTGTAAGGCTCTGTGATTGAGATCCAAACCTGATGGACTGTGAACAGGACTGTGAGTGTCAGGAAAGAGAAGAAAACTCAGAGCAGCTGCAAGGAGAGAGCTGGGATCTGAGACCTGTTGGGCTTAGATATAAAGGCAAGAAGCATGGTTTCTGAGCAAAATCAATTTTATCCAATAGAGAGAAAAACGTGAGCTCTAAAGAAATGAGGCTTGCATTTTTAAGGTTTGGGAAGGTTTTTTAATGCACTGCTGGGTAAGCTGGGCCCTCTGACACACATGCTTGGCAACTGGGAAGAGGAGCCTAAACCTAGGCACAAGGGAAATCAAGAGTTTGTTCCTCTCTCCATACCGTGGCTTCAGCATCTTTCACAGAAGGAGAAAGAACTTTTAAAGAGCAGTAACTGAGGAAATCTGCTTCAAAGTGGGCTCCTCTCTCCACAGCTCCACAGGTCCCTGCCAGGACCCTGTTCCAGCACGGGCTTCCCACGGGGTCACAGCCTCCTTTGGGCACCCACCTGCTCTGGTGTGGGGCTCTTCCAGGGGCTGCAGGTGGATCTCTGAATCCTTGTGCCCTTCACATGCTGCAGGGCACAGCTGCCTCACCATGGGCTGCACCAGGGGCTGCAGGGGAATCTCAGCTCCAGCACCTGGAAAACCTCTTGCCTTTCCTTTTCCACTGACCCCAGCGTCTGCAGCGCTGCTCCTCTCACATATTCTCACCTCTGCCTGCAATTACCTCTGTGCAATAACTTTTCTATTCCTTCCTAAATATGTTATTACAGCAGTGTTACCAGCATTTCTGACTGGCCCAGCATTGCCCAGCCCAGTTTTGGAGCTGCTTGGAATTGTCTCTGCTGGACGTGGAGGAAACTTTCAGCAGCTTCTCACAACGGCCATCCTTGTAGCTCCCCTGCTATCAAAACCTGGCCAGGCTAACCTGGTGAGGGCTGGTTGTCCATCTCCCCACCAAGGATTTCACTCTCTTCAGCCCAAAGAGATAAACCACGGCCTTCCCTTCTCAGCAGATTGCCTAAATCTCAATAGAATAGCAAAAGTGTCAGGCTGATATTGTTGCCACTCAGGAGGGATGCTGCTGCTCCACTTCTCTGTCAGCACTTAGCCATGCTTGAAGTGAAACATCTAGTCCCAAATTGTCATTTCCCTGAAGGCCACAATGCATGTGTGGAATTAACTATATAATTAGATTATCCACCATGATGGCCCTGGCAGGATGAAATATTTTGAGCATAAGTAAAACAGCTGTATTATGAGCTAAGAGTAAGGTAACATTTTACAGACTTTTACGCTACAACAAAGAAAGATAAGTGTGACATGAAAGTAAAAGTCTTTTATCTGTGTATGTCTTTGAAAACTCAGACTACACAGACTCAAAGCATCTGTTAATCAGATTATGGGCCATATCCTGCTCCCAAAACAGTTAATAGCAACGCTCTCATTGATTTCCTCAGGACAGAAACATGCCCTGAAGGAGCACTCTACTTCTTCATAGGCCTACTGGTTGGAGAAACGCTTGTGCCATTCAGAAAGGCAAAGCAATTTCCTGGAAGCAGAAACTCCTACCTGCACTTGTAACAACTCGGGCTATTTTAGGAACTGAAAAATTCCACCCAGCATTAGGATTACATTTTCAAAAACGTTTCCTTCATGTTTCTCATGCTGCTTTATGCCACCCATGAAGGAGGGGGAGCTGCTTTTTGATTCACAGGAGTCACGCTTTCTGTGGATCTTTTTTCTCCTGTCAGATCTTCCCTTTCCCAGCCTCTCGTATTAATTGCTGGTCCTCAGACCCCAGTTAGATGCATGTGGGGAGATGAAACATTTTTACCACTCTCCACAGAGGTGATGGGCCCTGGAAATAGCTGTCCACATCAGACTGCAGGATCACAGCTGATGTTCATGTTGTTGTGGCATTCTGATAGTGTTGAATACATTTACTGCTTTTGTTCCCACAACTATTTCTTCAAGGTCACCATTCATTTTAGCACTTCTGATTCATTTTCCTTTACATTCCTTCCTATTGCATTTAAATCTTCCCCTTCCTTCTACAGTGGTGAAAAAGAGGCAATTGCTGCCTATAGGTAAGTTGCACAGTTTAAATTTCTTGTAAGGTTTTGGCCATTAAAGTAGCGGCAGCATAGCATTCATCATCTTCATGAAGAAAACCCTAAAACTAGAAATTTGAATATTTCTTTGCAGAATGGATGATTTGGGGCTCCTTCTTTACTTGATGTTGCTGCTAAGCCATTGCAAAAGGGAATAATTAGTGTTTTAGTCCCCAGAATTTGATAACTGGATGCTTTTGAGATGCCTCACTGGTGTGAACACTGAAAATTAAGGGACATGTTGGAAAATTGTGATCACAGTGGTAAGCTGCCTGTGACCTGTCCCCTTGGGGGGTAGGGATATGGTGACATAAAGAGGGCTGTCCCATCTTGGAATGCAAATTACCTTCCAGCCTAGGGAAAACAGCCTGGTCAGCTGCTGCCTGTAGCACTGCCCATTCTCCTGCCCACTGTGACACAGAGGGACACTTCTCCATCCCACTTGCACTAGGATCTTTGCAGAGACAGGTTTGGACTGCCTCAAAAATACGTCAGCAGTTAATTTTAAATCTATTAATTCCCACAGCTCGACAGCAGCAAACAAGTTTTCAAGGGCTTCCTGAACACAAAATCTGGACTGAAATCTCTAGCTATATAATTTCATCAGCAGGAAGTACCTTTTGCAGACCTCGCTGCTACTCAGATAGAAACCACAGATTCTGCTTCTGTTGATAAACCCCCTACATTAAAGACTTCAGCCTTCAACAATTTTCAATTCCAAGCAAAAACTCTGACAATTTTATTTCCCATGTGCTTCTCATTTTCCAGGAGAAATGCAATGTCCTCGCCTACTGCATATCAGTTTAACTCAGCCCACAACAGCAGGGAAAATTTTTGGAAGCTCATTTTCCAGAATACTTGTTGCTTTACATTGGCTGGAAACTTCTTTCCCTGCATCTGTCCTGAAACTGCATCTACATTTAGCCCTCTACAGTGTTAATTCACAATCATGCAGAAGCTTTAAACAAGCAGTCTGCTCTGTTTTCAAACTAGAAGCTCATTTTTATTTCCCCTTGTGTTCGGAGTCTCTACACAAACATAAATGGGAACCACAATGGATTTCTAAAGAAATGAGGCTGTTTTCTGTTGCTGTCTCCTACAGATCCTGGACTAAGTATAGTTTTATTTGTTATATTTATATAGTACCTCTATAGTACCCCTACTATTCAAACGTGTGAGGACATTTTGAGTCTTCATTAAGCTGTTTGACTTCCATATGCAATATAAAAACTCTGTATTGTATTTTATGAAGTCCTGCCACGTAATGGGATCTGGGCAGTTGCCTTCACTAAAATATTATGAGACATTAAGTTTTTGCTTTGCACTCTACTGTTTCTAAACATGAAGATGATTGACTTCTCACTGTCCCATCCAGTCATGACCCCAAGTCTGTGTTTGCTTGACAAAGCAGAGGGAGCATCCCCAGTGTTGATGCAGTGGAAGATGAATAAGGGTAAATATGGTTTACCTAGGATTTAGGAAACAAGGAGTTTATTCACTTCCCACTGCCTGGCCTACAGTTGCAGTGAGATGAGCATGTTCCCTTTCAGTAACTAAGCAGACAAGTCAAACTTCACTGCTGTGCAGTGCTTAGGCCACCTCTAAATGTGTGCTTGGTTCCTGCTGAGGCACGATCCAAACTTTCATTTCCCTGAGAAAGGTATTAATCATAGAAGCCCAGTATGGTCTGGATTAGAAGAGACCTCAAAGATCATCTCATTCCTACCCCCATGCCATGGGCAGGGACAGCTTCCACTAGACCAGACATCTCAAAGCCCCATTCAAACTGGCCTTTGATGCTTCCAAGTATGAGCAGCCATAGTTCCTTTGGAAAATCTATTCCAGTGCCTCACCACCCTCACAATAAAGAATTTCTTCCTAATATCTAATTTAAATCTCTGCTTTGTCTCTGTAGAGAGTTTAAGGTGCTCTGTACTCTCCATATAAACATGTCTAAAAAATAATCTCTCACTCTTTCGAGAAGAAAGCCTGAAGGAAAATTCCCTTTTTAATGATTAGGAGCTCAGTTGGATGGGAAGAGTCCTACATCTCAGTTCCTGGGCTGGAGACTGCTTTCTGCATATTGTCTACAGGCTGTTCCAGAGGGAATATGCACTGGCTTCTAGGCTGCTTTCTGATCACAGGCAACCTGTGTAGTTGCTGGGCTCTTAAATCATATCCTTATGCTGTTGCTCAATGAATCTTATAGGTTTTTGTTGGGGTTTTATTTGTTTGTTTGCTTTTTTCTTCTGCAAATGCAGTTTGTAAAGAGAGCTCAATCAGCATGTCCCCATAGGTCAGTCCATCAGCAATTACCCTGCAGGTTTCCAGGGAAAGTCCTTTCTTCCATGATGTGTGCATGGATGCACAGGTGGGAACAGTGAATCTGATCTCCCATGTCCAGGATAAGTGGTCTGGCAGGATTCTGCTCCGTTGTGGAAGGCAAATGAGAGATTTCCTTCCTGTTCTCTTTTCAATAGTTTTCCCTACTTTCCTTTTAGTGCCCATGTTGGGAGTTTTAAAACATGAGGGTATCTCTTCATAAAGATAAGCAAAAGGTTTGTGTCTCATCCTAGCACCTACAGTCTGAAAAGCTGCATGCCAGTGTCTCAGTACTTCTGTGCATCCAGATCTTCCAAAAATTTTTAATAACAATTGGGCTTGTGGAAATAGTATAAGGCAGCCTTCTTAAAACACTGACTAGCTCTTGAAAGCTGAAAGCTCTTCTTTCATAAGATTTTTGGATGGTTCATCTTAGGATGGTGAAAAATCTCGTTTGTTTTTCAGTAGCTCATTTACTAAACTTAACAAAAGTAGTTCTTCCTTTCTTCTTTTCTTTTCTTTTCTTTTCTTTTCTTTTCTTTTCTTTTCTTTTCTTTTCTTTTCTTTTCTTTTCTTTTCTTTTCTTTTTTTCTTTTCCCTTTCACAAATACGTGAATGTGCCTACAAACAGAAATGTCCAAGGGAGGAACAAGAGAAGGTGATTTATTGGAGTAGGCAGATTTTATATTGAATTGTGTTTTTTTATTATTGATGTACTTTAGGAAATCTTAGACCTTCACATACTCCTTCCACTGTCAGTCAAGCAAGACTTTTCCCAGGGGAGTTTCTGAGAGGCCTTTTGCCTTGCAGGTTTCAAGTCCCATCTCTGCAGTGCCAGGGTACATCTCCCACCTATAACTCTTGGTACACTTGAGCTGGCTGCAGGGAGGGTTAAAGAGGCACATTGCCATCTGTAGGCATCTGACACCCTAAATAAAAGCAACTTTTCCTGTTTTCTCATGCAACCCACTGAGCAGAGAGGATGGACATGTGGGGTTACATCTCTCTTCTGCTCAGATCTATGCTTTTTCCCTGTTTCTGCAAATAAGAGGGTTGAGTTGAAGAACAACCCTAGAGAGGAATCAGGGATGTAATTTTGATGACTTTTGTGGTCAGTTATGCACTGGCAGTGGGAGGGAGTTGGCTCTGGAGCTGAGTTTTTTGGGTGTTCTCACATTTGTGTTGTGATATGAGTTGAGGTAAATGCGGACGTTAATGTTGCTATATCTGGTGATAATCTTGGTTTTGAGTGATTTGGTTGATAAGAAATGGGTGTCTGAGTAACCTTAGAACAAGCTTTTGGTTAATTTCTTTAATATTATATTTGCTATCTCTGATGTAGTTCTTTTAAAGAAATACAGAATTGTGTGTTCAGAACAGCAAATTCACAAATAGGGATTACAAGACGGGATTTGCACTGGCTGGTCTCTGACTTGTCTGGATGCTCATTGGCAAATACAGTCCAAAATTTTATTTTTTGGTCTGGTGTAGAAACACATTACTATCAACAGAAGCTTGAAGGATATATTCGGCCTGAGAGGTTTAATAGCTTGTGTTAGTAAGTTTGTATTGCTTTCATTATTTGCACTGCAGTAAATGCAAAAAAAGGCCACTTTGGGGTCACAGTCTTCTTGCTTTACATATCGTGGTTGGGGTTTATATTCTCTCACTCACACTTGCCATCTCTTGGCTAAAGGCAAGGCATCAAAGCTCACTTTATGTTTTATGAAGAGAGGTAGGTCTGCAGCTTCAGAAGAAAATTGGTGCTGCCTATTTTAGGACAAGATAAGTGGTCTAGCTGATGTGTCACTTCTTTTCTCTGGTACACCAGGAGATTAAAATTATCTCAGTGAGAAGACTGCATCTGAGCTAACTTCTCAATTCTCTTTGCAGACCGTGGGGAACACAATTATTTTTGACATGATTCATCCCATCTTTATGAGACATCTGTTTCTGACTAGCTCAGGTGGAGGCACTGGCTGTAGGCTTCAAAGTTCTTAACTAACTAATTATTTTCCAATTGCAGATAGGAGAAATCAGCTTGATCTTCTATGAAAATGCAAACATAGATCACAAAGATACACCTAATATGAGAACTAAGACAACACAATGTCAGCCCAAGTGAGGTTCATTTGCCAGAACAACCTGAGAACATACTAAAAAATATTTTTCAGTCTTTTGGTTAATGAGATCAATTGGCTTGCTAATTTTTTGTTATGTCAAAACCTTTCTGGGAAAAAAAAAAATGAATTTTTACAAATTAATGTTGAAGTGGCAATAATATAGTTAGTGTCTTATTATTACACAGAAATTAATGTTATGTCAAGTACAGGAAGTATATCACATATTTTTATTTTCAGATAACATTTTAATCATAAATCCAGCTTCCTTCTAGACTACCTGGTAAAACCAGAAAGACGTTCCTTTCTGCTGAGATTGGCTGGTAAGGTCTGGGGTTAATATCAGTAGTCAAAATTAATTATTTCTTATTGTCTTGGTAAAAGAATTGGAAATTGTATTGGCTTTTAAATTTCTTTTCTCATTCCACCAATTTAAAAAAAAATGGGGTTTGGGTTGTTTTGTGGTTTTGTTTGTTTGTTTGTTTTATCTTTGTTTTCTGATTGTTTGGGTTTTTTTCTTGTTTTTGGCTTTTTAGTGTTTTGGTTTTATTACTGTTTTTTTTTTTCTCTCTGTGTGTGGAAACCTTTTAACTGCAAAAATATATTTCCTCCAAGCTAAACTTTTCTCATATGGAAACTTCTGTACAACCTCTTTGGCTTCTCTCTGCCCAGGATATATCCTGAATGTACAGGATAATTTTTGACTCAAAACCTTGTATTTCAACAACCCTGACAGAGTTTTTGCAGCACCAGACCCTTTTTCTGATCAAGGGAATCATTTACACAGTTTTGGGGAGGCATATCAGCTCCAGTAATAGTGCTGGATTTTTGGAACAAATCCAACACTTTTCTCCAAGTACTTGAACATGCACTCCTTTTGTTTCCTGTAATTTTGCTTGTAGATGGGGCCTCTTCCCTCCCTTTCGAATGCAGGAATGAAAGGATTTCTCCCCTATGCAAATGAACAGGAAATCTTCCTTCAGAGTAATATGTGTAAATATGACTACTCCATTTGCATCTACACTGCCATATAGCCAAATCATATTGTATTTTTTTAACCCCAATGTGATGACTAAAACAGCTTTCTATTTGTTTTCTCAAGTAGTTGTAATTTTCCTCCTTCATCTGTAACAACCACACATCACCCTTTAAATTGGTAATAGAAAAGGGTGTTGCCTTGGTTATGTAGAATTAAGGAGATATTGCCTTAAAAATGCACACAGAAGCAAAACCTGTAATATCTCTTTCAATGCTGTTGTGCTTTGACCCAGATCAATAAACACAAATTAAGGATTTTATCTCACAACAAGGAAATTGCATTAATATACAATGACAGTGGTCAACTGAGGTTGGACCCTTTATGATATTCTCTTGTTTTCATGTCTCTGCATTGTTTTTCCTCTAGACATATGTTCATTGGAAGGTTTTAGTAAAGCTTTGCTTTGGCAGACGTCCCCAGAATAATCTGTCAATGGAAAAGTTGGCTTCATATTACCTTCAAAAAGATAAGAGTGTTACCTCACTTCAGAATTGGAGATATCAAAGTATGGAAATGTCAAGTGACTTATCAGATTGCCTAACAGGAATTTTATAGATTTGTGAAAGATTTTGGAAGACCAGACTTTTATGTCAGCTCTTTGTCCTTGGAGATTTAAGCTGATCTTTTGGGTGACTAAAACTCACATAATAATGGCACTGTTCTCTGTATCTATTTAAAATCTGCTAAACACAAAGCCAATATGTAAAGCATGATCTTGGCCTCATGAAAAGAACACACCAAAGCAAACATAGGGTGAGAAGTCACAATTAATATCCAAGGCCGTGTGCACAATATTAGAGTCACTGCAGCTATAACTGGGATAAGAATGACGTTATAGGGACAGCTAGCTAATAATGCTGCTTGACTTTTAGTGAGGAAATTGCACAGGTGAATTGTGGCATCCTGACCAGAGGAGATCCATGTCTGTTATTGCTGGGGAAATTTTCAGAGCAGAGAACTTCACAGAATGATTTATGTACAGTTAAACAGAATTGCAAAATAAGAAGTGAGGTCAGTTGTCACTGACACCCTCTTGGCCCTTTTGAATTCAACAGGTATTGTACTAATTGTTTCACCGTAGCGAAAAAGTTCACCTCCAGGATGTTTTGGGAAATATGGTCTGGAGGAAAGAAATCAAAGCAAGAATATGGGAACAGGAAGGAGACAAGCCAAATGGAAGCCTAAGTGAAGACCTGTAGAGAAGTGAGTATCCCATCCTTGGGTTAGATAATAAAGTAATTTCTCATACTCATAGTTGGAAGAAAGAGCTTTTGGCATTCCAGCAGCACTCAAATTCCTCAAACCACCAGGCCATTAAAAAAAGACTTCAAATTTTTTACTCCTTATATTTTCATTATTTGTAAGGGGAGTGAAAAGGAGATTTATTCATCACTCTGATGCTTGGATCTGGCAATCTTGCTGCAGGGCTCGGGCACAGAATTTGCATTGCAGATGCTTGTTCTCATGGGAAACCTGCTGGGTACTGAACTCATTTCAGAGATCCTCACAGCTTTTGATAATCCATCCAGCATGGCCAGAAACACCACTGAATTCTTTATAAACCTTCTCCAGGTTTGTGTGTCCTTCAGGATCTTTGTCTCGTGTAATTTTTGTGACCTCTATTTTTAACTTGAAAACTTCAAAACCTGATATCACAGGTTTGGCCAGAACACATAAGGCCTAATGTTAGCTCGTGTAATACTCCCCTAGTCAGGTTTTAATTCTATACTTTCAGACATGAAAGGCAAATCAGACAAATTTTCTTCATCTCACTATGTCTCCTCCAGATTTCTGAGAGTGGTTGTGGTCACTCTCTGCCATGAGGTTTTCTGCCTCTCCCTATAACAACCCTGGGTCACACAAAACACACTGCTCATGGTACTCCTTTGTCTGTTTTTTAATATTTTTCAAAAAATGATTATTATTTTATTTTAACTTTTACCTATTTATTTGCACTGCATATCTCTTTTCTTTGTGGCAGAAATAACCAGACTATCTATTCTTTTCACCTTGTAGGGTCTACTCCAAAGCCCATTTAAGTCAATAGTTTCTTTCCTCTGACATCAATATGCTCTGGATGAGGCCCAAAATGAACACGAGTTTACTCAGTTTGATAGGATGGGTATTAACTATACTGATTGCTACTGGAAACAAATGTAGGAGCCTCTCACTCTAGGAGCCAACCACAATAATTTTAATTATACAAAAGGAAGTATTTCTCGTGTAAAAACATTCCAAATACTTCCATTTCTTTTAAGCTACTTCAAAACTGGGCAGAACTACAAAGTATTACTGAAAACTCAGGATGGGGTGGAGGGGTATTTCCCTTCCTCTGAAATTCCTCCCCCATGTATGCATAGTGCTAAACCATCCCTAGCAGGGATTACTTTTATCTCCAGCTCATGAAGAAATTTCTGAAGAGTTGTTTTCCCTTTGTCCTTGGAATACGCCACAGAATTGTGCAAAATGGGCTTGTGAATCTCCTTCCTGGAAAGGGAGCTCGAGCAGCCATGTGCTTTCCCTCTCCTTCCTTTGCCATTCCAAAGCTCCTGTTGTGTGGGATACGACGCAGGAGACGAGCACCACTGCTCAAACATTTCAAAGTGGGCACCCCTGCTGAAGACCATCGAGCTGCTGGAGATGCACACAAACCTGCTAAATTGCATATCAGGTGAGTAGCTCTGGCGAATTTATCTGTGTGTAGCTGTGCCAGCACTCTGTACTGAAAATTCGTGTCTTCTGGGAATCTAAACAGCTTAGTGTCAATAACCATACTGGTTTGGTCTGAAGGAACTGTGTTTCAACACATACGAGAGATGAGGAGGGATGATTTTCCTCATTTAGCCAAATTGAGTCTTTCTGTCAGTACTAAGAGCAGCTGTGGTCCTGGGTTTGAACAGAGGTTTAGGTTACTCATGCTCCATTTTGGAAATGACTGACATACCCTCCTACAGATCCCTTTGTAATCTGCAGATCCCTGCCTTGGCTCCCTTCCTGCTTGATGGTGCTCCTGGTTTAGGCTGTGAGCCTGGTCAGGAACTGCATTTTCATTCAGGAATTGTTTCTATTTGTCATGGTTGGACTCCAGTCCCAGTTGGACTGCAGAAAGTTTCTTTTTTGTCTCACTTGTTGCTCTCAGGATAATGCATGTGAAACAGGAAGGAGTAGGTTTTTCTCTTCTCTGCCTTCCTCTGTTTGCATGCATTTATATGGATAGGGTAAATTCTCTCAAGACATTTAGCTCAACACCCCTCAGCACACCACCTAAACAGTTCCTACTCTATGGATTTCAGAAATTCCCATTAAGAGGGGAAAAAAAAAAACAACAAATCTAAACTTCTGTGAAGAGAATCCTTTTCCTTTGTAGTCACACAGACCCAGAACAGTGCAGTTGCATTATCTTTCATCTGCTGATTTCAAAGGATTTGACAGAATTTAAGCAAAGGAGGTGTGTAATGGGAGGCAAGGAAAGTCTGGGGATGGAGGGATTATCCCAACTTCTCCTCCATAACTGTGCTGCGGGACTGCCTGACCTCTTCTTGTTGGCAACAAACCCTGTACAAGGTGAGAACAGCACCTTCTCCACTGTTCTTTCACCCCTGAATGAAGGCCATATGTAGGGCAGAGACAGCCATGTGATAGTAAAGGCACCTGTAAGAGGTTAAAATGTTGGTGGGAAAGCTGGCAGAAGGAGCTATGAGCTGGAGATGAAATGGCTGCACGGTGAGGCTGGAAAATGCTCCCTCACTCTTTCCTCCTGTGAATCTAGAGGAGAGGCATCCACATAGGCTTGTGGGGCGGAAAAAAGGCTGCTCTGAGGGAGTGCAGGAAGATGCTGCTGCAGCTCTGGAGATAGATAGGTGTTTAACATTCATAAGCAGAGAAGACCCCTGGAGCTTCTTGAGGCAACACAGGAAGGGGGAAAACCCAAGTTGAGTATCTTGACTCTTAGGCTGCTGCTAGATGTGGCCAGTCATCCTGAAACCTCTCCCCAGCCAATACAAAGTGAGTACCCTGACCTCTTAAATATATTCTGCTATAAAGACAATATTTTCCACAGATAAGAGTGCCATATATATTATATATGAAGCCAGAACCACCAATAGTCTATTCATGCTTTCCTTCCTCTTCACTATGTAAGACAACTCTGAGAAAACAATCTTGATGTAAATGAAAACTAAAAGAGATATAAAGAGAGGAACCAAATAGCACAAGCATAGAGGTGATGGTTCAGGGAAAGGTTTTAGGCCTGAGAAGCAGCTGATGCCTCACTTTCCATCAGAAAAACACTCCCACTTACAGACTTTTCAGTTTTAGCCTTTGGGTTGTAACAAAGCTCTCTGCTGTTATCTTGTTTTGCCAAATGCCTGTACTGTAATAGAAGGAAAGATCCACACCAATGGGGATGGAGTGCAAGTATGGATTGAGTGGGGATGTTTTGTATAAGGAAAATAAATACAAACATTCTCAGAAGGGAAATATAGATAAGGGAATACATATTTTATGGAGGCCAAGCAGGTGAGCTGAGCTAGACTCAGGAGAGGGACTTTGCTCCTTCCTGTTTTGTGCTCAGCTCCTGCATTTGGGATGCCAAAAGGAGGAAGATGCAGCCCTAACTTTCCCTGGAAATTCACTTGAAGGTGGAATGAAAAACTTTGAAAGCACAGGGGGAATTTTCACTTCCAACCAGATGTTTGGGTATCAGATCTACATATAAACTTATATATAAATAATATCTTATCTGACCCAAGCAATTCTGCCAGCCCTGGGGTCTCCATTGCTCCCAGCACTCTTATTAACAGAAGTCTAAATAGAAGAATTTCACAGAAATATTAAATGACATAACGGAATTTTTAAGTAATATTCCCTGAAATAAATCATTCAAATATTTTCTGATAGGCATTTAATTTTATTCTTAAACCATCACAGCCTGATTTATTTCTCCAACTCTAATTAAGGTCTAAGGGTAAAAAAAAAAAAAAATAAAGTGATATTTTGGAACCTAAATCCAGAACTGTAATCCCAGTAAATCCCATTTAGGTGGCCTTCAGCCACATCACCCACAGGTCGGGGTGAAGGAGCGCATGGTGGGATCTTTCTGTGGCACAGAGGATGATGAAGATGGTGCTGCTCACATCCAGCCTGCATAAATCTCACCCTTCAAAACAGGCTAATTGCATCTAAATTGATAATTGGGACTGGTCCCTGGTCTGTGCTGAGTCCCAGGCTATGACTTGGCAATTGTTGAGGAAAATGCTACATGGCCCCAGGCCTAAGCAGTGACCTCCTAAAAATGTAGAAGTGTCACTGTGCTCTCGATACAGGCTTCTAGAACTCAACTCATAAGTAAACTTGACTGAAATACAGGGTTGGGATTCAGTCTGGGGTGGACACACCAGAGTGTAAGTTTTTTGATGTAGATAACTAAATATTGAGGTGATAGATATTGATAACTGGATAACTGAAGAGAGTTCTTAGAGGAATTCAGTTAACAAAATTTTGGTGTTGAAGGACTTAGACATAAGTCAGGTCATATGGCATGTTTGAGACCTTAATTTATGTCTCGATACCCTAGGGCTTCTCAAATGTAGCAAACGTCAATGTGGGAGCAGTAAACCCAACATGTCTCTTGACTGTGGTGACAGACTAGATTTTCCCTGCACACATCATATGGAAATTTATCTGTAAACATCATGGTCTTGAACTGAAAGCTGTCCTAGAGGCTGCTTCTCTTTGAAAAGCTCTAACCTGAGAGCTCCATTCGCTCTGGGCCCTCTTCCTCCTTAAAGGAGAAGCAAAGAGCCTACTGTTCAGGCTGCACACACTCTTAGATGAGCAGGAACATGTGATACACACCTTGTGATAATCTTCCACTCAATATGTGTATGTGGGGGGGAAACCAAACCATATTGAAATAAAGCAAAACAAACAAACAAAATATCAAGATGCCTTGGATCAGGACTAAGTATCTGCTGGTTAGAGAAAGATCGGTAGAAAATACCATTTTCTGCAGCACAAACTCAACCTGCACCTCTGCACGGGCTTGCAGGGAGTGTAGCATGGTGATGAATGAGAAGATGAGTAGCAAAGGAGTTGCAAAGGTGTAAAATGCAGGTACAGAGTACTAAGGTGCCTTGGTTTGCTGCCTGCTCACTTTGTGCACTGTGGCATTCCACAGGATTCCCACCCTTAAAGTGGCACTGGAGCAAGGACACCTTTGTGGCATCTTCACTGTTCAATATTTTTACTGATAACATGGACAAGGGGATTGAGCCTTTCATTAGTAAATTTGCAGATAGCACTAAGCTGGGAACATGTGTCCATCTGTTGGAGGGTAGGAGGGCTCTGCAGAGAGACCTGGAATGGTTGGATCGATGGGCAGAGTCTAACAGGATGAAGTTTAATAAGCCCAAGTGCCCAGTCCTGCATTTTGGCCACAATAACCCCCTGCAGTGTTGTAGGCTGGGGACAGTGTGGCTGGACAGTGCCCAGGCAGAAAGGGACCTGGGGGTNCAGTCTCAAGCTGCATCAAGGGAAATATAGGTTAGATATTAGGAAAAAGTTTTTCACGGAAAGAGTGATAAAGTACTGGAATGGTCTGACTGGGGAGATGGTAGAGTCACCATCCCTGGATGTGTTTAAAAAAAGATTGGATGTGGCACTGGGTGCCATGGTTTAGTTGAGGTGTTAGGGCTGGGTTGGACTGGATGATCTAGAAGGTCTCTTCCAACCCATTCATTCTGTGAATTCTGTGATTCACTTGAGCTCTGATGAGGCACACAGTGTGGAAGGGAGGATGACAGTTCAGGCAACCTCTTGTTGTTGTGGGTGTGCTTTAACCCAATGGCTGTTTGGATAAAATACTTTCATTCATTCATTTCATTTGGCAACACTAATTTTTAATGTGTGCCAGTCTCTGTTTCTGGAAACCTGCTTCTCTACTGTGCCTGATTTAAAGTCTGTGTCTGAGTTCCTCAGGTCAGCAGGAAAAATAGAAATGTTAGCAATGTTGAATAATCTAATACTTGAGCTTCCTCTGGGTCAGTGACTGCAGAGGAGCAAATGGAAACTTCCCCCTTCCTATTGGGGTCTGGAGTGCAGCAGATACTGCTGGGTGAGGATGGGAACAATGGGGCACACTCCAGAATTCTGAAATGCACTGCACCACCAGCATTACCCAGGGGTGTCCAGTGGAAATGAAGAGATTCTCTCCTAGTTGGTTTAGTGTCAGTACAGCCAGTAAAACAGGATTTGCACAGAATTTTATGCCATAAATCTGCTCATTTTGTAGTAAAACAGGCATTATTTCACATGGCTGGTGGAGTTTTTTAAGTTCATGCATAGGAAGAACCATTTTCTGCTGTTCATCCATAATGCCTTGTATGGGATTTGGGTGAAGGAGTTTCCCAGCTTTCCTGGAACTTTTAAACAGACAGAGGACTGTGATGTTAGCCCTGACAGAATGTTTTGGGTTCTTCTGTTTGGGATATGTTACAGCACACAGTTGAATTCCTTGTCTAGAGAGGCACATAGGTTTAATATTTATACAATTATTTATAATATTATCTATATTGTTTATATATTTATAATTGTTACTTATAGTATTTATACTCAGAGCTAATAGAGAAAGTAAGAGGAAGCATATTTTTCTTAATTTTTTTTTAAATTAATATGTGTAAGAAAAAGGGCAGAATGGCACAGAATATCCTCAGAGTATCTCAGGGACTGGAAATTTTATATGGAAAAATAAATTTAAATTACCTTGGGGGAAGGGAGGGAAAAGCCTTAGAAATTATATCAACATTTTTTATTTTAAATGTTTCAGTCCAATTCTATGGGGCTGTCTCTTGTCTCATTGCTAGAGCAGTGTCTGTCAGTAACACAGATTAATGGGGAAATCCTACATGAGTGGTACCAGGGTTAGGAAAGAGCATCAGTAGAAAGACAACCTCCAGAAAGTTGTACCCCAAACCCACACAACAGATTTCTCCCAACTCTCTTTCCCCCTTCAACCACAAACCATAAACTGATCCTTAATGCAAGTAAAAGTGCAAAGGCTTTGCAGTTTGCCCCAAAGTTCACAGACCCAGGCTAATTCAGGGAAAGAGATCAGACAATGAAAAACAAATAAAAGGTTGGCTTTCCTTGCAACCATGCTTTGCTGCTTAACAAACATAGCCCTGTTCTCTCATGGAGACCCTTGCAGGCAGATTGCAGAAATAGAGGCCTAAATTAATATTTCAAATGAGCCAGACCCTTTCATTTTAATCAGAGCCTCATTTTAATTAACTTATTTTGGCAAGGATAAACAATTCCTGAATAGTATTGTAAATTCCCTCCCTCCACATACATTTCAAAACTGGCAAGATACAGAAGGGAAATATTCATTGGACACTTCAGGAAGTAGCTTTTACGCCATGACCTTATTTCAATTTCTTCTCTCTCTTTCCTTAAATATTTGAAAATTTTAAATCCCAGTGACGGTCAGTTTCAGGTGGTTATTTCTAAGGACTGACAGCTTCGTACCCTGTGGAGGAAACCAAAATAGAGAGGGAAAGATGAAAAAAACCCAAAACAACAAAAAACAAAGAAAAGAACGAAAACCTTTTGCTTAAATAGGTCAGGAACCTCTTGGCACTGTCCACATTCTTCTCCAGCACCTTGGCTTTTTGCTTCATGTCTGAAAGGGAGCAGAAAGAGCAGATAATCAGCCAACCCCGGTGCACTTTCACAATTTCTGTATAAAATTTCACTTAATGCAATTGTGGCGCCAGGGCTGGGCGTATGATGGTACCATTCAGAATATGTTTATATAACATGACTGCATGCCACTGTGATCCTTTAAATTCTTTTCTAAGAGCTTTACTCACTCCAAGTTCGCTCACCCAAAACCCTTTATAATCTCAAATATCTTTCTTACGTTCTCCTTTGAGCAGCAGTGCTGGAGGCAGGGGGGAAGGGGAAGGGCAGAAAGAGGAGGGGAAATATGTAACTGATGTGGACACTGGGAAGAGTTGGCTCTTTTTCCCCATTCCTGGGTCAAAAATAAAATTTTTCTTTAATGTAAATTGACTAGGATACAACAACCTTTGTGACAGCTCTAAAAATATAAGGGGAGGATTTGAGCTGCCTTGAGAAATTCTTAAAAGCAGTTGCTGGGTTTGTGCTGTTACTGTGTAGATGTTTGGAGATTTGGGAATTTTGGGAAGGTTTGGGGCTTCTGCATGCAAGAGTGGAGCAGCCAAGGGGGGCACAGAGAGCACGGTGGAGCAGTGGCCTCTTATGGCTCCATGCAAGTGATATCTGCTTATCTCTTCTCTTTCACTGCTCACACATCTCCTCCAGCCTCCTTGTTTCTTCTGTAGCACTGTAGTGCCTGTGCCTGTGCTTGGGGGAAACACCTGGGCTCATATTGTCACATATTCTCCTTTCAAACCCTTCCTGATAATGTCCTTTTTCTTGATGCACTGAGAATAAAAACACCCCTCATGGCAGGGAGGCTGCTGACCTCCCAGCATGTCAGACAGAGTGATGTGACATCGTTGCTTCTTTATTTTCCCTTTCTTTCTCCATTCTTCCTCTGTTCTTTGTCCATCTGGCATCCCATAATACCTTTATCAGTGATATCTGTAGGGTTATAATATTGTATTATGGCTTCAACAGTAAATAAAAGACATGTCGAATGGGTTTTTCTTAGGGAAAAGAGTTCCTCACAAAGCAATTTTTTTTAATAAACATGCTTTTCCAAGCCTATTAAAAGAATGCTTAAATGCATATTCCAGCTTTTGACTCGGCTTGGATAACTTCTTCACAGTTTGCTTTGAAACAATATTGTTGCCAGGCTTGGAAATAAATGTGTGCATTTCCAGCAAGAACAATGACAGCCTTTCATTTGGATGGGACATTGCTCTGTCATTTTAACCTGGGCTTGGGGATTAAGGCTTTCAGTTCCTCATCAAATGTCAAAAAGTACATTAGGCAAGTGAAATATATTGCACTGTGGGCTGTGTTACTTATTTGTATAAACAGTTCTTACAACAACAGCAGTGCTGTATAAATAGGAGTTTTGTATAGTATGTTGCTGTCCTACATTCTTAAAAAATTCATTTCTGATTGAGAAAATACTTCCAACAGGCAGGTGGGAATGTGCTCTTGTATACTCATGACACAGAAAAATAGTAAATTCCCTCAGGGCATTTTTTCAGTGTTGTACAAGTTATTTCCATGGAGTTCTGCTGGGCAAAGGCAAAGAGACCAATACAGGTCTGTCCTTTGCAAGCCTCTCCCACTGCTAATTCAGCATGCTGAGGCTCAGTTTCTCTATAAAAGCAATAAGTATTCTCTTGAGGACTGATAAATGTAAGGATCACAAAATTTTTTGGGTTGCAAGGAACTGTAAAGATCACCTCATTCCAACCCCTTGCCATGGGCAGGGACACCTTCCACTATTCCAAGTTGTTCCAGGGCCCATCCAACCTGGCCTTGGACACTTCCAGGGAGCCAGGGGCAGCCACAGCTTCTTTGGGAAACCTGTGCCACGTCCTCACCACCTTCACAGGAAAAAATTTATTCCTAACATCTAATCTATTCCCACTGTTTTTTTAAGCTTGGAGACATTCTCCCTTGCTCTATCTAGGAAGATAGCTGCACTGACAAAGAGGAGAGAAGCACGAGTGCTGGTTATTGTCATGCCAAGGTTTTATCCCACTTTATTTATCATTTATGCAGAGATCCCTGACCCCTGGAATCCAGCAGTGGGCTGTGCTTGTGAGCGTACAAAGCTTCTCACAACCAGACCACACCAATATTTTCAGAGCAAATAACTACAGAAGCGGCATGTATCAGGAAGACACCAACATTTAAAGAGAATTTGTCTTTTTCTGGTAGCAGGCAAAAAGCTGCAGGCATTAACTTTTGCTCAGTCTGTCCTAAGGGAGGAATTAACTGCTTCACGGTGCCTTTCCCCACTCACTCCCAGCTCTCCAGTCCCAGGGCGCCATGTGCTGGTCCTACACACACTTCACCTTAGAGCCATGCTTTGGGTGAATTTATGGCATAATAGCTCTTTTCTAGCTGTTACTTACTTCACACTGGGACAAGGATGTGTCCCACAGAGGTATTTCCATCAGGAGGCGGGTTCCTATCCACTGCCACAGAAAGTTTGGCATATTCAATCCCCTTAAGAGCTGCTGTAGATGAACAGCATGGTGTGGAGCAATGGAATTGCTGTTGGATGTTACAGGAGACTTCTGGTTTTTGTGTTTGTCACGGGTGTTGATCAGGACTTTGCGAAGAAAATAAAAATTTTACTCAGAAAGCATAAATTTCCATATGTTTTCAACTCATAATTTGAATTTTTCCTCCCCTCAGACTGTGTACTCAGAAATGTTGAAAAGAAAAAAATTCCCTGTATTCTAGCTCAACAGGACATTTAGTTTTAAATTTTTTGCTAATAAAAATTTAGCCAAACAGAAAGAAAACATCGACAAATTTTATTTGAAAATTGTCAAGATAATAAGAATATATTTGTTGACTATTTGTTGTTTGGCTGGGTTTTTTTTTTTTGTTGTTGTTGTTCTGGAGTGTAGCAGTTTTTCTGAAATCTCAAAACAACATTGTTGGATATGGAACTATCATTTACACAACTCGATTTACTGAGTCGTGGCATATTGGAACCGACTGGGAATCCTCCTTTGAATATCTGATTATCTGGATGTGCTGTGAACATACTGAAAATAATATGAACTTTAAATGCATGCCCTAATTCTTATCATAGTGGTGCAGGAAAAGAAAATTTATTTCCATGCTGTTTTCTTCATGGCCTTTTTGCTCGCAAGTAAACACATCCAGTGATCATTCTGTGGATGTGTATGTTTTAATAGGCATTTTAATAAGTAATGTAGAATATGTTTACTGCCATTCATTAAGAGTTTGATATCAAAATGTCTTACAACCTGTCTAAATTCATAATAACTGCATACTTGTGAATATTTCAGCTTTGCCTACAACCACCTTGGAGGTTTATCACATTATGCATAGAAAAATATTGTGGGAAAGCACAATAAATATAATCTCAGCAGCTATTCCCTTCAAAGACTTTCAGTTTTATGCATCTTGAATTCTAAATAGGTTTATTGCCAATTATACATGATGATGAAGCAGCAACACGGAGTATATGCCATATTTAAGAGACTCACACCAGCAGATGCTCTTGTAAATGTATTTTGCTTCCAACCAAGAAATCAGTATTGTGAAATCCCCCCAAAAGCCTGCCGCTGCACTTTCTCAACTCAAAACTTGTAAGCATTCTTGCTCTTTGATGGATGGCTTCTTATAAACTCTGGCCAAAAGCCACTGGGACACAAAGATGTTTGTTTGTGCCTGGTTTTCTGTCCTGCAGTAGTGCTGGAGGTGTGCACAGAGCTCAGGACCAACTGTGATAACATCCTGTATCCAGACAAAATTGGCACTCCTAGAAAACACAGACAATAGGGCTGCAGGAGACTTTGGGAGGGTCGTGCAGTGCAACTCATCCTTCCCTGTCCTGCTGATAGGTGCAGAGGGGAACAGATTACCTTTTTCACCTACCTTTTTTTTTAAATTAGCAGATGAATAATAGTCCCAAACCTCCATGGCTGGGAGCTTGGAATTAGATAATCTTTAATGTTCCTACCCATCCTTACCATTCCTAGATTCTGTGATTTTATATTGTATTTCTTCCCTTCTCAATCTTCAATGAGCCCCTGTTTTGTTGTTTTTTCTCCAGCACTGTGCCATTTATGTTATTGTTTCTCCAGACACTTGTCTGTGTCACCTCTTTCTTAAATCAATTCCCTCAATACTGAAAACTGCATTTCAAATTAAGCCAAGCAGAACCAAAGGGCTGCTTCAGGGATTTCATTTAAATATAGAGTGCAAATAGAGACATAAAACAAAGGAAGTATGTTAGACTTAAATTTACTCATCTGGAAGGGTCACAGAGAACTTAAGGTCCTGGTCCTGCACCCCACTAACTGGGGTGACCTACAGGATCTTTTCAAGGCCAGGTTGGATGGAGCTCTGAGCAAATTGGTCTAAGGGAAGGTGTCCCTGCCCACAGTAAAGGGATTGGAACTTGATGAACTTTATGATTTTCTCCAACCCAAGCCATTCTATGATTCTGTTATCTTTGGTTTGGTTGGCTTCAGGCATGCACCTCAATATTGCTGCAGGTTTGAAAAGTAAAAGGCTTTCCCAGTCTCATGCCAAAGTAAAGCTGTGACAACAATCCCGCACTGACTAGTCTGAATTTGGTGCCTCAAACACAAAACCACTTTTTTTGGTTGTTGTTTTTTTTTCTTTCTGTGAAAGAAAATATTTCAGGCCTTTCATAAACAGAAAATAATAAGCACCTGTCTGTAACAGAAAGCTTGCCTTGTTTTATAGTAGTGATTTCATAGTTTGGTTTCACTGTTCTCAGAGCTCACAAGACAGAAACTAGCTCCCTGAGGTCTGTGATAATTTCAATTGTGATGTTCCATTAAAGTCTCCTTTTGCGATTTGTCCCAGGGGTCTCAATGTCTATATTTACAAGAATTCCAAAGGGTTAAATGATTTTCATTGGCTAGTGGTAAAATTTCTGCTTGACTCCTCCCCACCTGTGGCTGAACAGTCAATTTGCACAGTGCAAGTCCTACACTGCTGTTGAGTCTCTTAATTTATTCAGACTTCCTTTAAAGAAAATCACTTCCTCTCACAAGACTTGGGAAACATAAGTCTAGACCTGTGAGAGCATATGGCTTTCTATGCCATGCAGTGAATCTTTGAGAAATTTTGGTACTGAAAAACACCTGTGACCCTACTAAACATCTCTTTTGCCAAGGACAAGGCAAAATGTTCTAAAATCCGGAGTAACAAGTATGTGCTGTTCACATTTGAAATGTGAGCAAAATTTTACATGGAAATTTCAGCCCAAAGGTATGGCTTTTTAATTCATCTATTATTCAGCCCTTTTGCCCCTACTTTGCACCCTGTGAACTTTCCTTGCTGGGGTCTGCCTCCATTTTATTTGCATCAGCACATCTAATGTTCGGATACTTAACATCAAACAAACAATAATGAAAATTCATTGCACATCTGAGAATGTATTCCCCATTCAGGAAAATACATGGAAATGCCTTTAAGCCTATCCATATTAAGGACAGCATGTAAGCAAATAACTTTAATCTTGTACTAAGTATGTGCTTAAATAAATGAAGATGCCTTTCCAGCCTATATTTTCCACTTTGCCTATAAGCTCATCAGAACTTCTCTAAGCTTGACTCATTGGCATAGGAAGGATCTTATTGTTACAAGCCTGAAGTAGGAGGTCTAATAAAATTTCCTAATCTGATGAACCAGGCAAAAAGAACCAGAACAAATACAATTTTATATCTTTACTGGGGGGAAACAACAGCTGATGTGGCTTGAAGTTTGCTCCCCTGTCTTTTATTAGGCTGTAACTTATACAAATTATATCAAACACTGCAATAAAATGAAGCCGGATTTTTGTAGGCACAGATCTGCTTAAAAAGCTGTAATTTTTAAAAATCCTGTGGGAAATAGAAGCTGTACATAAAATTACAGCAGATTTAGAGGGAAGGAAAATAAAATACAGATGATTCTATTATAACATTTTAAAATATGTATTTATTGTATTTTGTCATTTTCTTCTCTGAAAGTGCATTGTTGTAGATATTCCAATAAAAATAGCAGTTTGTGCACTGTCTAACAGTAAATTGAATATCCTCATAGTGAGGTAATATGAGGTAAAGCAATAATAAAAAAAAAAGAATTAAAAAAAATTCTAGATGGAAAGGAAAAAGATGATTTTGGAAACAGTCCAAGCTTTATATTTCAGGTGTCAGACATTCTCTCACTGAGGAATGGGAAGGAGGAAATTTACCTAACAGGAATCAGTCGGCTCTGATTCATCTTGCTAAAGTTTAGGTGTCTAGGTATCTAAAAATTAGGTGTCTAGTCATGGCTAATTATCTGTGTTCCTTCTGTAGTCAATAAAGAGAGATAAGCACCTCTGGAAGGTGATTCAGCCTACCTATCTCAGGACATTTATCTTGGAACAGGATGAGTTTCCTTCTCTCCCACTGCCTATTTCTGTTCATCACAGAGAGAGCTGAGGTGCTTGCCTTAGATTAGATGCCTGACTAGTAGATAACTACATTTAGGTGAGGTGATTCTCTCCATAAGTAATTGCTCTTATTGTTGATAGCAGGGATAATTTCCACTGATATGAAGACGTGATGTTTATCTGTACATTGTGTGTGATTTAACCAACAAACTTTTCCGTATGGTAGTAGTGCTTTCCAGAAATGGAAATTCGTGGCTGAATTTGTACTTGCCCAGGTCTGTAACCTGGGCTTCCCATCTTAACTTGTTTACCTGTGGAATGAGCAATTGCCAGAATCCACCCCAGAAATAGATGCATTTAAGTGAGGAGGGATAAAAATTATTTATCTCTGATATAAAACTGATATATCCTTAAATCTAGCAGCGTTTAAGTTCTGCCCATTGTTCAATATGCAATTCAGTCTTCTGAATTGTTAGAAAATCCAATTTTCTGCTAAACTTCTAAGTGGCCTCAGATTAAAAATGCAACAATGCTCAAGGAGTAACACAGACCTGGGTTCAGTTCTGGATTACTCCCTGGGATTCTCCTCATATGTTGGAAGAAGAGGAGGCCACGTGAAGTCTCTCTCCACCTTCCCAGTGAGAAGACACTGCTCTGAAACCTCACTAAGAATACCTGTGACATAATCCAAACCACCAAACTTTCACTCTGGTGCTTTAACCCACTGGTTAAAAAAAAAGAAAATCTCTTGGGAAAAAAATGAATGGAAATCAACTCAAGTATTACACAACATTTTCATTATTTCAGACACTGAGTTTAAAAAAAAAAACCTGCTGATAGTAGTAGAGATGCTACCAGAGGCTGAATGAACTGAATGCTAATGCAGATTTGGCTGGTCCAACATAGAGACAACTAATTCTGACCACAGTAGGTGCAAGCCAAAGAGCAAAGTTTGCCCAGAAATAATACTTTCTTAAATTTTTGAAACAGAAACAGAATTTTCCGTGCTAAAGGTTTCAGTCACTAAAGCCTATGAAGAATTCAACAGAATTTTGATTTGTCAATCTGCAGACCAATTTAGCAAAACTGGAACTGGACGTGGTTGGTAAATACAGGTCACAACTCAAAATATGGGGGAGGCAGAAAAAATCTTCCAAAGCTTTGCTATGCATTAGGATATTTCCCCCCAAAATATCCAAATTGGATAAGGAGCTCCTTTGGCCTCCTCAGCTGCTCTAACACACAGACTCAAAACCTTAGGGCTTGCTGTTTATTGTCTATAACTGCCAGGTTAGTGGCAAGTCAAGAGTAGGGCAAATATCCAAAATTCTTTTAAACACATTTCTGGTCTTCGTAGTGCAGAGCTTAACTCCCAGTGCCTGGGAAGAACCTGTGCTCAGAGGGATGACTCAGTTTCAAGTTTTGTCCTGCAACTGGGCATCTAGCAGCTCACTGAATTACTGACTGATACGTTCTATGGAGGTAAGAAAAGTTTTGAACAAAGAGATGATGAAATTAAATGAGGAAGAAAGGGGTTAAATACATCCCCTGTCTTTCTGATGCACAAGCCCCTTAGCTGGATGAAGCTCCAGTGTGCCTCAGAGCTTGGTTTTTTGTTGTTTTTATTCCCCAGCAATACTGGTTGGTCTAACAAAAACTGTCTCTTCTCTGAAGAGCTTATCTTTCTGTGTAAAACTGTAGACACATTAGAGGGGTCTGTCTGAAAATAATTTGCGTTAGTCATGGCTTATAAGAAATAAATTGGTAAATTCTCAGCCCACTTGCTCCCAAGTAATGTTTGGGTATTGATTCTGTCACGGACATGACATTGTTTTTTACAGAATGACAAAGAAATTTGACAGCTCAAGGATGATTCCAATCTTTGTCATGTTTTTTAAAAAGCATAGTTAAATATTCTGCTGAAGAGAGTTTGGGTGTGTGAATATATGTCTTTCATCCGTAAGCAGATTAAGTTGTACAGGGTTGAACAACCTATTACTGCAATTCTTTGGGGCAGGGATAGTCTTTCTGCTCCAAGTTTAATGGCTTGGAGCAATAAGCTTGTGGCTCTTAGCAACTGCTGAAACACAAAAGGTAAATAAGGGTGTTTAGAGCTCCATCCTAGGCCTTTGCTCTACCTGGCAGTTGTTTATTTGGGTGACTCCCATGTTCTTTGGTGTTACTGCAGGCCACATTGTCACCTAGGTACATATTGCAGAACTGGCCTAGAAAAAAACAGACAGTGCTACTTCTCATTGCTTTCTGTGACCAAAAGAAAAGATAAAAAAAAAATCATCCTACAGGGTTATTATTCTGGCCTTTCTTTGATCATTGACTTCACTTAATTTAAAATTAAAGAGAGATCAGAAAGAATAAATGCATATTAAATTAATAGCACCTATTCAAAGACTTGCACATTGCAGATAACAAAGTAATGTTCACAGAAGAGATAGAGATACAAAATAGGATGGAATTTCCCCTACTTGTTATCATTTTCAGAAGTCTGTATTCATGCTCATTTAATCATTACCATAATCTGTAGAGAAAAATGGCCATGGCAATCTGCATCTCACTACACACATACACATGTATATTAGCTGTAAAGGAAACACATGACCTGGCTCTTTTCTCCCTTATCTAGGCATTATGTATACAGGATTGTTTGTCCAGCATGTGGATAACCCAAATGTCAATTTTTCTTTGAGCATAGGGTCCATCATCTTTTGCCACATGCATTGCCAAATCACTGAGTTGTATCAGAGCTCAAAAAAAAGCAGGTTTTTTGCTGTGGAGAACAGAGTTGGGGGTTCATGCCCAGAGGACTCTATCATTCTCTGTGTCAGTGGCTCAAGAGTCATGACATCAAAATAAAAGGAAACAGTCTTGAGTTTTGGTTCATGGTTTATTATCATTCATTATTTTGCAAGTTACACGGTGAGCAAACTCTGTGGTGTTAAAATCAGAATGCAATTTCTCCTCTTTTTTTTTTTAGTGTTGCTACTGCTTTCTTTTTAGTGTTGCTGAGTGTCACTGAAGCCTTCTTTGTTACGGTCACAGAATCACAGAATCACATTGGATGATGTGAGTGGCGAGGCCAACTCAGGGAGGAACCTGGTGTGCCTGGGAAGCCCTGTAGATCTAATCCACACATTGAATTCAGAGTTACTTGTGCTCCTTTGGTATTCCAAGCTCTAAATCATCCATTTAAAACCGAATTTCACCCCTTGAAATAATGATATTTTGAGGTGCCTCGTTAGACATGTCAGTGAAGGCTTTCCTCTTGAAACAAATGAGACCTGGATCAGGACGTGGTTGTTTTGCCAGGAGATATTTTGAAGAAGGATCTCTCTCAAAGGTAGATGGATGTTCTGCACAGTTTCATACTGTACAAGCCCCTTTGATAAGCTCTTTTCATTTTCAAATTACTTAATTACCATTCCTCTTGCTTTCAAATCAAAACGTGCAACAGCTTATCTCAGCCATAGGAGGAGGCTGGTGAAGAAGGGGATATCACCAGGAAATTAAAAAATAAAATAATGATAATGCCAGTCAGCCTCAAGAAGAGAAATAAAATTGACTCTTAGTAATGTTATGTATTAATTACACTTACCCTTGTTTAACATCCCCATTATATTACACTGAGCAGTGCTCAGTAACCCTGGTGTAAAAAACAGGCTTGTCCACAGTTAAAGGTTCTCTCCTACGCTCTGCTGTCTTAAAGAAGGAAATTTCATTTATTCATTATATTCATTGTGATATTTCTGTTCCTTGAAAGTAATTTATCTATTTCAAACAACTTCAAAATTCATTCGTATGGGTCAGATTTTAGGCAGAGGTAATTTTCAGATCAATCTAGAGTCTGCATGTGCTAGAATGGAAAGCCAATAGGAAACTAAAGGGAGATTGATCCTTATTTCACCAATCAAAAAAAATCCCAAATAGGATTTAAAAAAGTATAGGCTCTTCATAAGCATATTGTGAAGGAAGTTTTTTCAAAAGGCTGTTAAATGTTTCTCAGTACGTGTTGGGACATTATGGCATTTTAACATTGATGTTTTTGAACACTTTGGAGTGTCTTACTTTTTCCGTGGAAAAAGCAGTCAGTTCAAAATGTTCAATGGTGCCACCTACAGTTTGCCAAATTTTCACTCAATTAAAAAAAAAATGATTGTGATTAGTAAGACAGAAATTCCATAATAGAATTATAGAATGGTTTGAGTTGGAAGGGACCTTAAAGATCATTTCATTCCAACTAGCCTGCCATGGGCAGGGACACCTTCCACTATCCCAGGTTGCTCCAATCCCCATCCAGCCTGGCCTTGGACACTTCCACGGATCCAGGGGCAGCCACAGCTTCTCTGGGCACCCTGTGCCAGGGCCTCACCACCTTCACAATAAAGAATTTCTTCCTAATATCTGATCTAAATCTATCCCCTTTCAGCTTAAAGCCATTCCCTCCTGTCCTATCACTACATTAGTAGAGGACCATATTTCAGTGTTTTCTATGGAAATGTTCTTTTCAGAGAGCTCATTTCTTTTCCTATAAACGTTCTACATATTTATTAAAGACAGCATGTGGAAGAAATCTTTCATGCTTGAAAGAAATCTAGGATGCATCATATCAGAACGAGTGGGAAGCATTCTGAAGACCCTGTTGTTGTTTGTTTGTTTGGTTTTAACCATTTTCCTTTGGTTTAAAAGAAAGAATTTAATTTTGATTTAATACCCTGAAAAAAAAAAAACCACAAAACCAACCAAGCAACGACAGCAACAAAAATCCCACCAACTCCCACAATTTTTGTTTAAATAGTTTTTTACATTTTTCAGAAAATTAATTTTGCAGGTACCCATTCTGACAAGAAGCACTGTGCCTAAATTTATACTTAAGGAATGTGTGCTCTGTGGAATGGGTGAGGTTTCCCATTATTCTCACAAATAGTGGTGTGGTAGGGATCCACCATGGTCTGTGAACACAGCTCTTATCTACTTAAGTAAGATCAGTTCAACCTTATTCAGTTCAATAACTCAAGCAATTTTGTCCCTTACTTGATAAAAACTCTTTCTTTCTTAGCTTTTCTTCTCTAGTGAAAGTGCACTGTAGAGCTCAAAAAAAAAAATCAATCAGCTCTTCTGTTACGTTATTGTCCAGAATGGAATTTTTGCTGATGGCTCAAAAAAGCAAATGGTTCAAAAAGCAAATAGTTAAAAAAGTCAGAAGGTCAAAAAGTAAATAGCTAAGGTCTATTGCAAACACAATCCAAACCATGCTGGTAGCCAGAAAGGTTGATTTCGGTTGCTAAATGGCTTTTAACTATTTCCTCCAATCTCTAGAACTTCTCTTTAATTACTTATTTCCACAAAAACACTCTTTTTCCAGGGTGAGCGTGGAGATTTATGCTGAAAGAGCCCTAGAGATCAGACTCTGGCCCATGGCTGGCGTGAACACCACTTGCCAGTGCTCATCTCCTGAGCATACAGCACTTTGTGTACACATTGGAAACTCACAAGTCCAGAGAAAAATCTATATCCTGTTCAGGCTAGCCTCGAAAATCAATAGAGGTGGCAAAGTTTCTCTGTCTGTGACCTCCCAGCACTGTAATTACAAAGTCACAATGGATGTAATTGCTCTATAAAACTTCCACATACAATGGAAGTATATAATCACTGAGAATAACATTGACAAGGTATACTTTGTACATTATTTTTTTTTTTTTCCTCAGGACAGTAAGGCTCCGTTTAGGGTGTGTTGTGGCAGGAGGTCTGGGTGATTTTTTCTTCCTGGAATGATGAAGTGCAAACAGTTCTCTCTTTGAGACCTGGAGGTTACAGGTGTGCCACCACGTTTTCCATATCACTGAGGCATTCTTTGCTGCTATCATCATGCCTGTAAAATAAACTGGGCTCTTGCTCATGGCACTGTATATACACTGTTAAAAATTTACTGTCAACTCCTGATTTATGGACTTGCTTTGCAAAGTTCTGAGCTTAGCACTGGGTGATGTGGCCTCTTTGAGTCATTTCAGCTCTTCCACACCACAATAATATGATGCTCATTGTTTCAAAGAGATCCTGGACTTCTGTCCAGTTCAAGGACTGTGATTAGAGCAAAGACACATCTAAGTTCAATCAGTGATGAACCTAAAATGTCTCAGGAATTCAGGATGACACAAAACCTTGAAGTTTCAGGAGTTTTTTTCTTTAAATCTTCAAAGCTTCTGGTTCTTAAAAGCCCATCTCAACATCTTTTCCGAACTACTTTATTTTTTTTAAATATCTTTCTTTTTTCCATCTGCAGAAAGAAAAGGCAGAATTTTCAGCAGAGCTTGTCTACATAGAAATCATTTAGCCCCAGATTTGCTTCAAACATTTCCTATTTTTCTTTATTATTTTCATGGGCAGGTTTATTTGTTGCTAATGCTGTATGAGAGGTGGGCTTTTTTTTACATGTTACTTAAATATTTACCTTTTGAAACGTTCATTCCACAGCAAAACTTCAACCCTGGACAGTAATGTAACAGAGTTTAGTCAGAAACAAGATGTTGCTTAAAAAGGATATGTGGAAAACATCTTGCAGCAAATGTACAAAGTACTGGGAGAAGCTGCTGTTGGTGTTTTGACAGACCAGATCAGCCACTGCCAAAGCTGACTTTCTGATGATGTACAGGAATCAGCCCTCCTGACTCAAGAATTCTTGAACTTCCTCATGATGCAGACAACGTCTTCACACGAAGAGAACCTCACAAACACTTTGAATTTCTCTCTGTACTTGTTTTAACCACATCAGGCTCTGAGTGGAAATGAAAAAATATTTTTAGAGGGAAAAATCTGTGACCCAGCTCAGATGGCTGCTTTTCAACGATCCGAGTCATCCCCTGCACGTGCTTCTTTCTCCCTCTCTTGATGTCAGAGAGCTCCAAGTGATCAGCTCACTTGGGTGCCTTTTATACCCCTGCAGAGTCACATAGGTCCCTATTGTGACAGGTTGCATTGGGGAAGGGCGAGTTCATGTGTATATTGTATTTTCTCATGATCTGTTCATTGAGAAATGAGGACAGAGGATCAGGTCTGCTTGAGTCTTGGCTGCAAGAGTGGGTGCAGCAGCACATAGTGGGATCCTGCGTGGGGAGGAGTCCCATTAGAAAGGGCACTCCCCACGTACAGCTTGATGGATGGCCTCTTCTCCTCTATCAAAGGATTAACACACCCCATGACTGCCTTGAACATGGTCAGACAAGCCTCTTCTGGGATATGTTTGCTCTGTGTTTTCATCTTGTAACCTTACATGTAGGTTCTCACACAAGTAAAGAGAAAAAAACTTCTTTAAGAAAAGGGGAGGCTTGGTAAAATCCTCTTCCACTGCCTAAGGGATGGCATGGAAAGATGAGCCCAGACTCTTGCCAAATGTGTTCTAAAATAGGTCCAGAGGCAGTGCTGATGTTGCAAGACAGGATCTTTAACACAAGGACTATGTTTATTGGGGCTAAGAGCTGGAAGTCTCCCTGGAGAGGCTGTGGGATCTTCTTAAATTTGTAGGGATTCAAAAAACTTTTATGAGCAAGGCTCTGAGCAACCTACTGTGGAAGCAAGAGATTGAACTAGAGATCTCCAAAGGTCACTTGAGGCTTGACTGATGCTGAAGTTTTATGATTTTTTGTAGAGCAGTGTGGCAGACATGACAACATCCGTATAATACAACATCTTGCTCCTAGAGCTCTGTTCTGGGGAAAAATCTCAATGTCCAGTCTTGCCAGTGACAAGAAGAAAATGTGGTCAGATCCCAATGGGAAAGAGAGAGAAAAAAGTCCGCAGCACATCCACATCTCTTACTTTAACCTTAAAATCTGGAGCTGCTCTCTGGATCATGAAATTATACTTGATCTCTGCTCTATCCACGTTTGAGTCATCTTTGCAGAAAGATTTACAAATGTGGCCTTTTAAGTCTGATTTTGTAAGGACATGAGGGCACTGTGAGCCCTCACTCTGTATCTGTGAGATGTTCAGAGTAACCTGTGAACCTGTCAGCAAATTTCATCTCATTGGATAAGTTTTGAGAAAGAGTTAAACTTTCAAATGAAATGATTTCCTAGGCAATTTTTCCCTCCTGAAGAGAGATATCTGAGTAGATAAAAGAGAACTAAATAATGCAGCTATTTGAGGAGTTTTGCAAATGAGAATCTACTTTTTATCAGTTTGTGTATCTATGTATCTATCTATCTCAAACTTGTATACTCCCTTTATTATGAATACTCTTATGCACAGTACATGCCCAGAATAGCAATACATGCTTTTCACCTTATTCCCTTCTCTGGTTGCATTCCACATTTAAGGATTAGGATCTTAAATACATACATAGGAAAGTGTGAGTCAATGACTATGTTAAAACCATAGTTACAGAGAAGATTAAAAGTGTTCTCTTTCTATCAACTATTTATACCTTCTAACTTTGGTGTGCAGGCTTTCATATCTGAATCAGTTTCAGTGAAGTATTCCAGATTCAGATTTGTTGATATTGCACTGTATTTGTATCAAAATTCATTAAACTTCACATTTCTGTGGTTTTTTTTTCCCTAAGATGAGCTCAGTAAAACTCCTTTATCATAACTGGTGTAGACACATTACAAACATTACATTAATTTATTGTATCCATGTGTAGTTAAAAAGACACTAATGATACCACAACTTTAATTAAAAGAGCTGTGTGGTAAAAATGCGGGGATGTAAGTGGTCTGTCAATGCCTAGTGTTGATTATATAAAACTGTAATCACACAACTCAGAACTCAAACTATATCATCAAAAAATATTAATGCCTGTGAGAAGGAATTTGAGAATGACATACAAGCTGGACTCTGAAGCAGAAAGATTTAAAATAATCCACAAATGTTTCTTAGGACTAAGGGAGTTACACAGGAATGACCTCAGATGAATTTCTGAACTCCAACATTCCTCCTATAAGCCATGTGAGGGTGTGTGTAGAGTTTCTATTCCCTTTTTTTTCTCTTTACATGTGAGTAGTTAATCATTTTTGAAGCATATCAAGAGAAGTAGAGTCTCAACCCTTTTTACTTGCAAAATCTGGGCGAAATATCATTGTGAAAAATATCCTCAAGCTTCAGGCCAATTCAGGGAGGCTCAGTAAATTTATCACTGTTGAAATTCCATAGACAGCATCAGGCAGGAGTCCGATGATTTGATGATAATAGTCCTTGTGGGTGTTAATGTGCTCAGGTGAACCCCTCACCCTGGCCTGGCCTCTTAAAACATTTTTTGACTCATTTGTTCCATCAAGGAGTCTAGAAACACCAATACAGTTGTGTGATGGAGTTGAGAAAGGGTGGTAGGGCAGGGTTTTCTCCACGGGTGCATGGTGGAAAGCAGATGTGGTATCTACAAAGTGTGGTTTTGAAAGAAGGAGTAAGGCTGGCAGGACAGGAAGGGACAGCCAGGCGGGAGGGAAAATTCAGGCTTTCAGTGGGAGCCATCTGAAGAGCTTTGCCACTGCCAAGTCTAGTTTCACCAGGAAAAGGGGAGCAAGGGTGGGAAGTTGCTTTAACGTTGGTGGAGTAACACATTTCCCATATTTTTGCTGGCATTTGGCCCTCAGCAACTTTCCTGCCTGGTTGTCTGAGTCACAGAATTCATCTCTGCCCGGAACAACTCCAGCCAGCTCAGTCCCGATTGACCAAATGTCAATGATTTCCTTTTTTATTTTGGAGTTCTTGTTTTGGTAACCTCTATTCATGGAGGAAGTCTGGATCTGATAGCTTTCCTGTTTCGTTTCCTACCTGCATTTTATGAGTGATCATCTTTCCTTGTTCTCAAGCAGCAAGTCTCCATGCAGTTTCCCTTCTGGAAGGATTTTTGCCATTCTTTTGAATTCCCAGAAGAGATGGTGAACAGTGAGGGAAAGACTTTTCTAGTAGGTTTGAAGCACAGCTATGACTGGGAGCATAATCTTTGTTAAAAAAAAAAAAAAGAAAAGAAAAAAAAAGAAAAAGAGAAAAAGAAAAAAAGAAAAAAGAAAGAAACATGTGAAAAAGATCACGAAATATATTAGGTTGGATACCAGCTTAGATTTGTCCTTGAATGAGTAGAATATGTTTTGATAATATCCATCTAACTCTTGCTTGTGTGCATTGAATTTTCCCCCTGCAGTAATGTTGAAACAGAAAAAGAAGCTGCAAAACAGATAAGATTTGTATTATTTTTAAGAGAAAAAGTGAAAAGTAGTGTTTGGAAACAAATATTTTGTATTCGTGTCCAAGATTATTTTGGAATTTTTGTTTGGGTTTAGATGAACTTTTCATAAATATTTTCAAAATTTATCTCTTAGTTTTAATCAGAGAGTTGGAGAGTGGAGAGCAGAGAGTTGTTTTACACCCATAACATGGAGAAGGCAGTTTGTTTGCAGAAGATAAATCCAGTTGTACTCTCACTACAATTTAAATCCATTGAGTTTAGCCATCTTACTAGAGGTTTGTACTGCTACACACAAGATTAAAACTATATTCTCAATGCACTGACAAGTTTTTGTCATGAAAATCATGTCACAAATACTTTCTTCTCTGTGTTGAACAAGTTAATGTTTATGAAGCTCACTCTGCACCCACTTCACTGAATCTCTGCTTTCTTATGCTGCTTTTTAATATCTAGTTAGTTCTAAGTGACAGTTGAATGTAGGATTTGGAATGCTAAATTCATATTTGTGTTCACTAATGGAAATAATTTTAGAATCAAAGAATGGCTTGGGTTGGAAGAGACCTTAAAGATCATCTTGTTCCAACCTTCCACTAGACCAGAGACTCACTAAGCCCAGCCTTGAACACCTCCAGGGGTTGGGAGTGTCACTTTGTCCTGGTTCCAGCCAGCTGGGAGGAAAGGAGGCCCTTGTGGGTTGGAGGGATGTCAGAGGGAGTGGTTGGGAATTGTCAGGGATGAGCAGTCGCTTGCGAATCGTTCATTTATTCAATCATTGGTATTGTTGCTGTCACTGCTCGTTTTCTTATCTCACTGCTCTTTCCAGAAAATTGTCATCTCAAACCATGATCTTTAACTTTTGTGCCTCCAGTTCTCCTCCCCATCCTGCCACAGGTGGAGGGTGAAGGTGAGGGGGCAGTGAGCAAGCAGGACATGGTTTGGTGTGTTTCAGTGGGAACGCTAACCTGAGGAATGCCATTCCTAAGCCACAACACATTTCAACTCTATTTTTAGCAGCAGCTGTGGTACATGAAGAATAATTGATGAGTACTTCCCGTACAAAGAGATGCTATGATACTCCTCAATTATTTCTCCCAATATGGTTTCTTCTTACACATAGATACACATTTCAGATACACTACTAATTTAAGTCCTTATTAATAACTCCAAAAATTTTTCTTCCAACCTACTAAGATATTTTTGAGCTAATGATATCACAAAGAGACATTTTTTCCATGTATTTATTCCTGTTGCATGGAATCTGAGGGTTCATTTCATATTTCATAGCTGTAATAGCCATTGATTTCCTTCTGGAATGCATATGAAGTTCCTTTTATCACCAATGGGAGTCATATATTCACATTGAGTTGAGAACAGGCCCTGATGCATAACCATTTTTCTTCAAGTATAACTGTAATATCAGAAATATACCAGATGCTTTTTATTTTCTTTTTTAGGAAGTATATCTCATTGGAAATCCTGCACAAACTTAATTACTGTTTTTTAGAGCTGCTTGAAGACATCTTCAGGGACCCTTTCCATTATATTTTTCATATCAACGTACAGCCTTTTTTTTTGGCCAGCTATATTATTTCTTAGCTAACCTTTCCATTTCGTCAATTATTTTCTTGGACACCAAAAATTTTGCCTTAGCAATATTTCATTCTTGATTCCAAAAACTACATGAACCAGTGGAAAAGCTCCTACTTGACACAATTAACTATGGATCAGCCCTACAATAGACCTTAGGTCAAAATTCAAAGAATTTTCTTTTAGTACCGATGTTCCACATCTAGATATTTATTTGTTTGTGTGTGTCTTGTTGATTTTGTTAGTTGTTGAGTCAGTTTTTCCATTGCTACAGTTTTCCCACACTTCATCAAATTCAGTCCAATTCAGCAATGCATTTGAAAATGTTTGTTTTATATATTCCCACTACCAACCATATTGGGAATGTTTGGCTAGAAACAGCAAAATGCTGAAGCATGAGCATAATCTCCTACAGTCTTTGACCTAGGCCAGGTAGATCACCATTAATTTTCAGAGGTTAATTTATTTACATACAATTTATAACATTATATTGATTTTATTCCATTATTTCTCTCTTGCTCCTGTTCCTTTAATTTTATTTTCTTCTTTTACTGGATTGCATCTCATCAACTTACCAGCATGTGATAATTGCACTTGCTTAGTAATATATTGTAATAGATGTCAAAAGAAATCTTATCTTTTTTAAATGCTTAGACAATTATCTGGAGTTTGGGAAATGTCGTGTATAAGGGAGAATGAAAGACTTGTTTTGCTCTCCTAATGTTTGCATTTGCAAATCGAGGGCCCAGATAACAATCCATTAAAACAGAATTCTGCTTCATGGGCACACACAGTCCAAAGAGTTTAGAGTTTTATCCAAGAGTACCTATAAATTTTACCATGGAAAGCAGAGATGTTGATGTTTGAAGAGGCTTTTCCACTCTCACAAAGGAGTAGAGCTGAAGATAGAGCCCAATTTTTCAAAAACTTGGCCAGGGATCTTCTAAGGGTTGATCGTGTGCACACCAAGATAAAGGAAGGTGTTCATTTGAACTTGTAAGTTGTGTCTTGAAATGAAATGTCAGCAAAACTGACATGTCAGCACAAATCTCTGGATGTCTCCAGTTTGTTCTATTTAAAAAATGTAATAAAGAAATGTTTATTCACACATATATATATGCACACACAAACATATATGTATATATCTGTTTCTTTCCAGGTAAAGTGATAAACATGAATCTTCTCTGTTTCTTATTTCAATACATTTACTCACATTTTTTCTGATTCTGCTCCACTGATTTCAACTGGTTCTTTTCACATTTCCATTTCCATTATTGCTTTTCAGAGAAAGAGGCTGGTAGGTGACAAATGTGGAAACATTCTGTAAACGAACTACATAATCTGCAAATAAATTGTGGTTTCTGCAGAAACAGCAAATGAATCATCTATAAAGATGTACAAGAGAGTTCCTATTTTCGCAACATGTCTGTTTTATAAACTCATAAATGCAGCAGACGAGCAAGTCAGAATGGAGTTGCAACATTTTGCTAAATCATTTTACCACTATTTTTTTTCTTTTCATTATAGGAATAAAAACTTGTGGTGACTATTATCCTTATAAAATAACCCCCTTCTCTCCTGTCCTTTTTTCCTCCTCAGTACAAATTCTTACATTTTTTTCTTCTGAGGACTTTTCCAGACTGCCAAAACGTTTTCCCCAAAAATACATGACAAGTGGCAAAATGCATTAGAGCTATTACTTTCCTCAATGACTTAAATTCCCAAACACTGAACTTTTAAGAGTTTCATGTCCTTTGGGTTGTGCAAAGCTCAGTCTGTATCAGAATAGGAGACAAGCTAATAGCACTGTGTTTACCTACTCCTATATCTTTGATTAATCACCCAAAGAGCCCAAATGATAGGCAGCTCTAAACATTACTAAAAGCTACTGGTTGGCACCATTTGTTTTGCTTGAGGGCACCAGAAGGAAATGGAGGTTTGTTTTTGTAATTCGTGTAAAGATATACCAGAATCAGTTCAACATCTTTCAATCACTGATGATTTATGGAGCTGTATTACGTAATTCGTTGTAGAGGTAAGCTGTTTTCACACAGAGCCCTTCAGTGTCGTGGGAGCAAGTGGTCAGAACAGTTCTGAAAGTGCCATTTTATCCAGGAGTTTTCAGCTTAGCACAGGATGTGACTAGAAAATGTATTGGTGGTGATAATTTTATATGTAAACACATACACGGACGCAAAACGCAACATCATTTCCTATGTGTGAGAGAACACACAAAATCATATAAAAATCTTCTTTCATATTGAGTTTAAGGAGATCAGTGCTGTGTGAAGCTCCACTGAACTTTCTAGTTGGTCCCAGAGTCATGCCTGTGCATTCAAAAGCATTGGCACATCTTTCCTGAATATAACCATTAAGGTCCAATAAAAGTAAAAGTTGAGAGCAGTAGCTTTAGGATGTAAAAAAAAAAAAAAAGGCATTTCAGGCCCCGCTCCACTGAGTCCAACAGTTCACCCAAGGCAGATGAAACCCTTCTGAAGCTACTGAGTGTCCTGTGTTTAGGTGGGATATGTGATTGCAAATGTGCCTTTAGTCTTTTTTTTTTGCATGCATAGGCTCTACATACTTGATCATTAATGTGTTTTAGGGGATCCCTGGACAGCAGCACAGAGGTTTTGGAAATGAGAGGGAGATGGTGAGTCTGGTGAAGGGAACAACAAAACCATCACAGGGAGGTCTTATATTTCACCCAGCATAACTCGATTTTTTTCTTCCTTCCAACAACATATAAAAAAAGGTTCTTTCCATTCTGGATAGCCCTGACCAGGTAAAGTATTACTTCCATCACCAGTGGCTCAGAAATTTCAGGAGGTTATTCACTAATGAACTAGAGGTTGTGCAGCATTTGTATATGAGTCTCTTGAAATTAATAATGTATACATAAAGATATATATGTGTATATATATATAAATATACATACACACACAGAGAAACACTGTTTCACCATACATTCAAAATGTTTGAACATATAAAGAGCAATTGCTCACTCAGGTAGTGTTTGAAAGTATCTACTGGAATTTCCATTTTGATCTTATTCAGGATTTAACTACCTGTACATGCACAAACACAGAGACCACCTATGAAGCTCACACAGTGAGATTTTTAATGGAGATCACTCATATTTTTAGTTAAATTATGGTATGTGTCATTCCTGCTAGAAACAGGTGCATTTATACTATCTGTAATCAAATGACTATCCCCATATTCATCCAAAGAATGCCTCTGAGAAAAAACATGCTTTTTACGAAACCTAAATAAATGATTTCTAAGAAAAGAGATACAAGAGAGCAGATCTTCCCTCACAGCTCATCACACTCCTCAGCTGATGCTGCTGATAAATTTGCTGATAAAACCTGGAGGGACTTTCACAGGGGAACATTACTTTTAAAGCAGCTTTGTAAGACTCAAACCTCCTTACATTGCAGATCTGCTGATCCCTGTTGTCTAACTGTGGTTACATGTGCTGACTCCAGTCTCAAAAATAATTTCTTAATCACTTTTGGCTCATCTTGGGTTTTCTCATTGCGAAGCCCATGCAGCTGTGGAAGGATGGACCAGATTCCATTCTCCCTCACACCTCATCAACATCAATGTTAATTAAGTTCTAGGTTTGGGGCCAAGTTACACCCTGAGATACAAATGGCCTCAAGTCTGGGGCATGGACTCTTCTCTTCATTTGTGCTGTGCCTGGCATGATGTGGTTCATGGATCGTTCCTGACATTCCTGGAGATTGCTGCAGTAAAGATAATAAAAGCAATATTGCATCCCTTAAATGAGTGATGGTAACTCCTTCACACACAGCAGTAGGGTTGGGGTCAGCATGCCAAATTTGTGCCTGTATTGTACAGTGTCCTGTGGTCCCACTCTTCTGTCTCTCCGAGCTGGAGAACATGGTAGAGCTCATTATGATTTTCTCCTTTCCTCATGCAGAGAAAAACAGAGGGTGCAGAGAAATGGCTCAAGTCCACAAGTCGTTCTGGGAGCAGGGAAACACTGCTAGAAAAGCACATTCTGTGACTGCAAACAAGCTAATTGTTACCTTTAACATATTCTGCCACAAACTACTTCCTTCTTCAGGAAATCAAACGAGCTGCTCCATTAAATGCTTCAGACCTGTGATGCCTTTCAGGTTTTTTTTAGTTCAAGCAGACAAGTCCTCGTCCCAGCACAAACCTGGCTCTCCCCCTCTCTCTGTCTTTCCCTGCAGTGTTACTTGAGTCCTCATTTTCAAATGCTGTAATAGCACCAAATAACTATTTAGTTGAACACAATCACACAATTGTGTGACAAGACAAATGTAGTGTAGAGCACAGGGGAAATGTGATCCTAAACTCAGGGCATCCATTCTGCACCAGAACAGTCGAGAGCTATGTAGTTTTTGAAAGCCAGTCTCCTCTTGACAATTACCTTCAATTAATGGTACACTGCACTAAGCAGAAAATAAAAACTATGCCATTAAATCCTTCAATGCAGGCTGGAAGGGTTCCAGGTTGGCTCTAAACTACCCTAAAGAGCCTGTGTTCATATTACATAGTTATAACTTTACAGGCCTAAAAGAATATGAATCAACAGTCATTTATGCTGTCCCCTGCACTTGACAAAGCTTATGTCTGAGAGTTCTAATCCTGATGTAGCCAGGTTATATGGAGCTGTTTTGTGTCCAAAATACAAACCTGTCCACAAACATTGCCTTTGCTACTTTAAAACCAAATAGCTGCTATACAGGTACTTCTTTCATTGGCATGTATTTCACAGAAATCTGCTGAAAGAGTGAAAGCACACTTGGATTTTTTTTCCAAAGTCTTTAGCGTGAGCTTTACATTGGAATCCATGCAGTCGAACACAACTTTATTTGTGTGTTCTCTGACACACAGACTTTGGCTGAGCTCTGCAAACAAGAGAGTGATCAGCCAGGATTGCTGGGGGTCCCAGGATGCACCAAACTGCCTGTCCCTGTCCCATCCCACAGTGGAGGAAGAGGTGGGATCCTTGGGAGCAGTTGCTGCCTCCAGGCTGTTCCTTGCTGACCTATCTGGGGTGGCCTTTGGCAATGTGATGATTTTGATGTACAGAAAGGCCACAAGGATTGGCTGTCCAGGCTAGAGCTCATTCAAAAGTTATGACCAAAGTGCTGAGAGGTGAAAGACCACACTCTGAAAAAAAGGTGAAGCTTTGTGATTTTAATTGTCTCATTTGTTTTTAGGACTTATGCCTCAGTGAACTGAAGTATTTTCTAAGTTGCAACTTGGCTAAAATTTTTCAGTCAAAACGAGCTTGGATGTGAAAACTTGCTTACAATGAGGCAATATCTTTAAAGGGAAACACCTCATTTTAACACGAAAATACATTTTCTTCAGTTTTCAGCCAGAATGTTTGGCTTTCAAAGACAGATCTGCTTTGGGTTTGGTACGCATTGTTAGTTTTTAATTAGACTTTTCAGTGTATCAAACAAACATAAACATTTTCCTCTGATGTGTTTAGAACAACTCTCAATACACTCTAATATCTTAAGAATCAAGCTGGGGAGGTTATTCCTGTGTTTTGCTTGTTTTCAGCCTGATTATGGAGGTGGCCTTGGCTCTCAGAGACACCTGCCTGGTGCTCAGTACCATCCATCACCACAGGCCTCAGCAGCAGAGAAGCTGGAGTTGTCTTTGGACTACTAGAGGGTTTTGTACTCATAGCAGGAGTAAACAGCTGGGAAATACCAGAATTTGTGATTTCACATGACCCTTTCTCATGTGGGACCAAAAATTCCTGCAGGTTCTCCCAGTGAGCAGAGTTAAATGTTCATAACAGGTTATTGTGATATTCATATTTTAAAATTTAATTACTAATTAGGTTCTGATGCACATTTTTACTTTTTCCTTGGTTTACAGTGGCAATTTTTCAGCTTTTCTTGTTTCTTTTTAGCCATCCATACAGTGATTTTTTCCTCTTGTTCTTCCTTGCCTCTGACAGTCCAATCAGTACTTTTGGCAGCTCTGATGAGAGACCAGTGCATGTTGTATATCTCTTTGGGGTATTGCAAGGCTTTACCAAAATCCTTTATTATTTTGAGATATGAACTTAACCTTTGAATTATGAAATACAACAATGAAAGCTTATCAATAATATCTAGGATGACAGTAGTTTAATTATGTGATGTGACAGAGTTTACCTGCCTTGCTTCCCTAAAATTCTTCATGTAAACTTTCATTCAGATTAACCTTTAATTACTAACACAACTTCATTTGGCCCCAAAATGCCCACAGTGCTTAAAGCTTTGCTTATGAAACACGTGGTTATTCAG